>CM044555.2:3464110-3749110 GCA_024416835.2 Perccottus glenii | reverse complement strand
CTAGCTTAGAGTTTAGAGTCACAAGAACATGACATACTTTATTTGACCCTCGAGACCCTCGTGGTGTTGTTTATAAGAAATACATTAAATATTTTTGTATTGTAGAAAATAAATGCATGTGCAATTTTGGTGTTCAATGAGTTTTCTATATTAAAACATGTTCATATTTAATAATTATTGCTATAACTGAGTATAATATAAACTGTTCAGTGACGGCTCGAGTAATGGTGGTGTAGTTCTACCCAGTCCACCAGGGTCCGTCCTCACTGCAGGAGCAGTCTGTTCCTGTCTCTGCGGCGGTCACACATGGCGCTGTCAGTCTTCTGTTGTGTTTCTGAGAGGCGCTTGTTTCAGGGCCGTTTATCTGAAACTACAGCAGCTTCAGGAGCACGAGACCGCGGGCTTTAAACGTAAGGAACACTTTTTTACATTTTCTTTATTTTCTCGGTGACTGTTTGTGTTGGAAAGACATTTTAAACCATTTCAGCCACACGTGTCTGCTCCAGCCACACTGTTCTAACGTGTGTACATTATACTCAAAGACCGCTGACCCCCCCCCCTCACGGGACGGCTCCAAAGTTCATTCGTTAATTCATTTAGCCTATTTTTTTATTTATTTATTTATCTGTGAACAGACAAGTTGGTGACTAGTTTAAATGAACCGTATTTCGAGTAAAAAAGGAAACACATTTTTAAGAAACAAGAAACTATTTTTTTAAAACATTGCACAATGACTTAAAACACTTTGAGGTCTGTAGAAGCCATATAAGGTGGAACAAACTGAGCTAAACATGCCTAATATTTGTTCTTAATTTACATTTGTTATGGCAAGCTTTAAAATTAATTTTGTGGCCGACACTGGCAGCTGTTATAAAATTAACTCTGCTGCTTAACTCCTTTAGATTTAACACACATTAGGAGCTAAGGCTTCACATTTCCTCACATGAACAGTTAAGACCAGGGCGGGGCCACATTAGAACATGGGACTCTGGTGGAGAACACTGTGAACTCACTTCTGCTCAAATAAAAACACATTTCTTTTGCCTGTAGTTTAAAGTTTGATCTATATTATATCTATATCTATATCTATACTCCACAGTCACATTTACAGACTCTTAGTTCCAGAGCTAGGAGTTCAATTTGACTCTTTGTGAAAAGAGTTTAATGAACACAAAGATTTAACTCGGGGAATAGTTCACAATTGTGTTCCAACAAGAGTATTTCTCCACTAACCCTAACCATTTATCCAATAAGAACTGTAATAGTGTGGAAAACCCGTCAGGGACAGGAGATAACAGACGAATAGAAAGCTGTTATTAAAAAAAGAATTTAGACATGCTGCCTCTAAACACTTATGTCTCCACAACATGTTGAAAAAGTGGGAATGACAAAAGCTTATAATTAGAGATGGACTGAGATACAATTATGAAGAAATAAAAAGCAGGTGGAAAATCTGAAATATTCTGCTAGAACTAAATGATAAAAAAAAATAAGGAAGGACAATATATTGGCTTTAATATTGTTATCGACCAACTTGTGTTTTTTTTCTTATTCATCAGCCTGTTGTGTAGAGCCGATATTATTCTGTTGACTAGTTTTTTTGAGCCTGTGACACCGTAGTGCACCTGAGCAGCGGCACTTCATTTGGGCAGGTGCACTTTGTCAGAGCAGAGTAAAGGCTTTGCTGGAGAAAGTATTTTGTTTATTCAAAAGAAGACAGACAGATTAAAATATAAAACTCATGCAATGGTGAAGTTTTGTGAGGATCCCGCGTCAGGTCATTCAGGGGGGGGGGTTAAATATAACACTGACTTCTTTTTGACTGTAATCAAAGTTTCCAAAACAAAAAGCAAGCCTTTAACTAAAGATTTCTGTGGAGAGGGACAGCTGGTGTTTGTCTTTTTAAACTCTTTTGTTTTATTAATATTCCATGTTCTTCCCAGGACCTATCCAGTAAGTGCCATGAATCCTAAAGATGTCCCTCGTTCTGTGTTGGACAGTCCTCAGGAGACGCTCCGTGCTCTTCCCATCCACCACCGTCCTGACTTACTGGTCCCCTGCGCCGATTTGGTGAACTCCGAATGGCAGCGCAGTCAAGCCGCTCGTGTTCACAGCCTCCACAAATCTTGCCCTGAATTTCCCGTCTGCCTGGTTCTTCTTCGGGGCCGCAAGGAGACCGAACAGCTTCTCGGACACGCTCGTTTGTCCCGAGTCGTGGGCCACAACTCCAGCCTCTTTGTAGAATCGGTTGTTGTTGCCAAATCGGAGCGAGGTAAAGGCTACGGCAGGACTTTGATGAAAGAAACGGAACGATACGCAAACAGTAGAGGTTTTAAACGACTCTACTTGACCACTCATGACAAACAGCATTTTTACAACCACATGGGATACGTATTGTCTGCTCCGGTACAAAACGCAGGCGCCATGACGGCTTTTGTTTCAATGGAGACGCTCTTAAAGTTTTCACGAACCTCAAATCAAACACAGATCATAAACGCACAAGTAAAGACGCATGAAAAGGAATCAAACGGGACGTCAGGAGATGCTAGTTCAAATCCATCTCCATGTTTACCTCCTCCACTTCCTGCTCCGTCTTTACCAAAGCCGCCATCTTGCCCTGTGCCGCCTCCACCTCCTTTGGCCAAGTCCTCGTCTCCTCCTCAAACTGTGGTGCAGACTTTAACTGAGACGCCGTACAGAGACGCTAAAGGGATGCCCGTTTTCTGGATGCTCAAAGATATTTGATAAAACTGTTACAAAATCAGCAATTCTGTGTTTATGTTTACACTCTGGCCTTTTTTATATTTGAACCAACATCCTTTATCTTTTTTTTACTAAAACTAAGAGAGATGTGCTTGTGGGCCACTTTTTCCTTTCACAAAAATGAAAAAAAGTAAAAGCATCTGGACTCAGTTTTCATCTTGAAAACCAGATGCTTTTACTTTAAACTTTTTAAAGATGTCCTGGATGACTGAGAACCTTCAGACATTTCACAAAAATGCTTAAAAAAATTAACTTTTATGAACCTGATGTGCCTTTATTGAAGACTGCCTATTTATTTATTTATGTATTTTGTTTATAAAGATATGCATTAAAAATAATTTAATGAAAATCTTGAAGCTATTATTGTGCAAATGTTTTTGTGCAGCTGAAGGTCATGTTCCAGAAATCTGTTCAAACCCTGCTCCAAGTTATATTTCTGCCCTTTGCTGTTTTCCTGTCGATAATTGTCTTATAATAAAACCCATTCAGAGCTGCTGATGGGAGCATTTTCTGACCAAACAAGAGATTGAGGGAGTTTCAGTCACTGTCGACACAACATCCATTAATTTAATGTATTTAGGAAATGCATCTGACACAGGTGTAGTTCAGGTGATCCTTCCACCTATTCGACATTAAACAAAGAGTTTTTATTTCACAATCTGTTACCTTTAATAAGTCTTAAACAGAGAAATTAAAACAAGAGACAAAATGTATTATAAGCTACCAGAGGAGCGCAGTCCTGTCGGGGCCATTATGAATCTGTAACATTTCAAAACCAACTTTGAATTCACTCTTAAAATAGAAAAAATATATGACATGATGTTGCCTATAAATTAATTAAAAACATTTAAACTTCCTAATGTAGATAACTATTTACTTTGATTATTGCCAAAGTTACCTTCACACAGTCCTGTCCAGGTACCAGCATCAGGACGAACTGAACAAGTCTGAGTTCTCACAGCTTCAGGCAGAAGTCCTAAACAGACAGAGGACTGAGGGTCGGCCCTGATGCTACCGTCACAGCTAAACTAATGCTACGGGACAAGAATCAGGGAGTGGAGCTTTAAATGGACAAAAGTGATTATCAAAGACTAAACTTGAGAACAAATTAATAATTAAAAAGAAGAATAAACAGGTAAACATGATTATATGGATTATATAAATATACTGTTACTATTGCACATACAGCTGAAGTTACACACTTACCCTGCACTTTATGTAACAGTGTATGATTGTGTTTTTATTTTAGTTTTTATCTTGTTAGGGCAGTCTTTGTGTGCAGCAGAGAACTTGATTGTGCAGGGAAATGTATTCACTTTAATGTGCGTATGACCTCCCTGTCTTCATTTGGTTAAACACAAATGTTTGAAACACACCTCACAGGTTTATGATAATAATCTCTACAAACAAGCCGTCGTACTTGCCTCTGTTTGTTTGTCTTCATATGTTTAATCACAAATTTAGTGAAAAAGCACTCATTTTAAATCTGTCCCTCTAATGTTTTAACACAGAACTCTACTAACCCAAAACATTATATAGAATAAAAGCTGCAGGCGCCTAATGAAGCCTCGTTACTTTTACAACCTCCGTGGACCACGACATGATGTAAAAGATGGAACTAACACGAGAAGGAAAGTCCAGCGTGAATATAAGAGAAGGTCAGTGTGGACTTTTCAAAAGTGATAAGTGAGAATAAAAAGATATCCATCTATGGCTGTGTTTAAGAGAACTGTTCGAGGTCAGTTTACAACATGATCAATGCTTTGGTTTAGAGAGCTAACACCTGAAGGTCTTAAAAGTATTTTAAACATAAGAACTTTTATGTATATAATATATAACTTATTTATAATTAAACAATAAAGTGCATATAATTTTCCTTTTCCTTCGATATTTTGCAGTGATCAGTTGATTCCACAGTGGACCCACCCGTGTTAGCCCTTCGATCGGGATCGTTGATCAGAAACTGTGAGTGACACCAACAGGCCGGAGAACGGTTTCTTTATTTTAATTTAAATTATCATTTATTTTATTCCTTGACTGTACATTGTTCTGAGAAAACAGGACATATATTTCAGTTTGAGGCTCTACAAGTTTCAGATTTATGAGAAACATTTTTGTTACAAGTGACGCCAATTGTTTTTATTAAAATTATTCTTTAAATTAGTTAATTGCTTTGACTCTGAGTCAGGGTCAGACAATGACTGATGTCAACACAGACCGGTTACAGAATTAAAAATGCATTATTGTACACAATATACCTAAAAACAAATCTTTATAACTGTTCTAAAGCTATTATCTCAAGAGTTTTAATATTGGCCACCGTGGAAACTGGGGACACACCCACTTGGGACCCATAATTGAGCCCAAAATATAACTCTTATGGAGCCCGTGTGGAAATGCTGGGTAATGGTTTAATGGTGGAGTGATGATCGGGACAATGATTACTGTTTCAGAATTCCACTGACCACTGGTCGCCCTTTATTAAGGGACAGAGCTCGCTCGTCAGCTGAGGTGAGGTGGCCCCCCACCAGCTTTCTTTCTATTAGCTACAGTACATGACAGAAAGAATGTGGTAAAAAAATACTTATTGCCTGCATAGCTCCAGTAATTATTTAATTTGAATAATACCTTTTGAGAATGTGTGTTTCATTTTGACTTGGGACAAATAAAAATACAAAATTATAGTACCCTTTAGAAACTGGTGAAAGGAAAAAAAAAAAAAAAAAAGTTTAAATAGTTTTAAAACATATTCAAAGGATATTTAATTTTACATTTATAATTTAAGATTTAAATTCGGGAGAGAGTTATATTTTAATCTCATGTTGGTTATTTTTTGCCAAGCCAACTCTCTTTGTTTTGCTGATGCAGCTGTAAAGCTTTTTTTCAGGATAATGGTCTTAAATTCCTCATAAGCCAACGTTAAAACCTCCAACTCCACTTCTGTAAAGTCTGCTGTCCGTTTTCCTCACCTTGAGTTTCCATTGTGACTCTTGAATACAGCGATCCATTGGAAGTGTCTTGATGTTTTCAGAGTGTGCTTGCATTATCTCTCGGTTTCCATGAGGAGGTTGATAGAACTAACTCTTTTCAGGTGTTTTGGAACGGACAGAGTCAGAGTAAGCAGGTTTTGAGTTTTTTGAGTCTCCAGTGAAAGTCCAACTCTGTCTGGTCTCTGACTGTCTCATGTCTCAGACCCACTCCATCTTTGTTTAAGGCTGGTTTCTAACACTTCAAACACAGCTTGATTGAATAAAAATTACATAATGAGTTGAGTTGAACACTATTACATTTAAATCAATCAACTTTCTCAAGTCCATCCATCCCTCTTCTACCGCTTTCTCAAGTCCATATTTTAGAAATCAAGTAGTTTAGCAATTACTTAAAGCAGTTACGTGGAACCACTTGACATAACATTTTTAAGTAACTATATATTTTTTTTTCTCAGTGTAGTCTCTTATGATTTTATATAATTTTCCTTCCTTCTGTGAGCTGTGTTGGTAAAAGCTAAACACTTAGAATTATCCCTCCCATAAACAAAAGAAGAGATACAGACAGAAGACAGTGGATTACCTTGATTTATCTCCACAATGTTCAAGGCTGTAGTTGTGGAATAAATGAGACTTAACTTAAATAAAAGCATATTTAAACACATATCCTTTTGTTTACATTTGCGGACCCCTCACGTGAGATTAGTTAACTAAGCAAACCTCAACCAATTTTAGTTAAAGACCCCTGCCCTAGGGACACTTCAGATTTGCCAATTGACCTGGACATGCATGTGTTTGGACGGTGGGAGGAAGCGAGTACCGGAGAGAACCTACAGGGAGGACACGAGGACTCCTCACACCTTTGGAATCATCACTTTTGTAACCAGGCAGTCCTGTAAAAGTTGTAATAATTATACAAGACTTGACTTAACAAACCTTGCCTTGTCTAAGAAACACAAGCACATTATTTGCATTGCAAATATTTAATAAAATTTTCATTTCCATATTGCTTTTATCTTTCCATATTATCTTGAGGAGGTCTCTGAACTGTCCAGTGCACAGAGCTTTTAAAGGAAGTGAAGTGATTCTGAGCCTGAAGTCTGATCCTGGAAAAGGGAATAAGGTGAGTTTATGGACAAGTTTATATTCATAAAGCTCGTATAGCTACAGGATATTTGACCTGGTCTTATACAAATGTAAGTTATTCTTTGGTTTGATGTTAAAGGGAAAACCAGACCCTTTTTTTGTCATTGTTCTGTAGTAAGAGTCCAGACTTGTGCTGGTTGATGACTTAATTTTATTTTTTTAAATGCTTTTGATGCCCCTTATTCATTAGGCATCTGTATTAGGACTCCCCTGCAAAAGAGATTTCTAATCTCAGTGGGACTTTCCTGGTTAAATAAAGGTTAAATAAAAATAAAATAAAAAATTAGTCCATGTGTGACCCGTGAGAACCATTTTGTCAGCCTAGAAATGAACTGGACTGAAGCTGAACACTAGTGCAGAGATAAGTACACAGAAGACATAAATGTTTTGACCAGTCGAGTTGGTCGTCTGGATCAGCGTGGATTGTTCTGTTTGATAACTCTGTGTCCTGGTTCAGTGTTACAGACGCTGAGGCCAACTCTTAGAAATGGTCTGTCACTGAGACAACAAGAAGTTCCTGACAAAACTGGAAATCACTTGAACCCAATCATTTAAGTGAAAAACAGTCCTGTGTTTGAATTCTAGGTGGATCATGGCTGGAATAGTTCCTGTTACACAAGTATTTTTAAAAACATGTTTATTGTTAAAAACACTGTTGCGTCAAATGGCTTGCACCAGCTCTTTTCCTTATTTTTTACTTGTTAATGGGGGCGTTGTGTACAGCAAAGACCTTCATTGTTCAGGGAAATGTATTTTACTTTAATGTGCACGTCACAAATTTCCCTGTCTTTATGATTTGGTTAAACGCAAATATTTGCAGCACACACACGACTGTCTTGGCTGACTCCCAACAAACGCGTGGCATTTGGGGAGAGTACCTCTGGACTGGCAGACCGGGGTGTTGGTCCCTCTTTTCAAGAAATGTGACTGGAGGGTGGTTTCCAACTTCAGGGGTATCACACTCCTCAGCCTCCCCGTGAAAGTCTATGCCAGGGTACTGGAGAAGAGAATGCGGCCGATAGTTGAACCTCGGATTCAGGAGGAACAATGCGGTTTTCGTCCTGGTCGTGGAACACTGGACAAGCTCTATACCCTCTCCAGGGTGCTGGAGGGTTTATGGGAGTTTGCCAAACCAGTCCACATGTGTTTTGTGGATTTGGAGAAGGCATTCGACTGTGTCCCTCGTGACTCCCTGTGGGGGTGCTCTGGGAGTATGCGGTTCGGGGCCCTTTGCTAAGGGCTGTCCGGTAGGGCTGTATACCTTGGAGAACCTGGCGATACGATACATACCTCGATACACAGGTCACGATTCGATATGTACCTCGATACAGAGCTGTCTCGATACAATTTGATGCAATGTGACACGATTCGATACAATTCAATAAAAATACATTGGCTAGAGCCAATTAGTTAATGCTGAACACATTTGCTCAACAAACAGAACTCTGCATTTTTCTTCAATTTATTGACATTATAAGTGCATTTTGCATAAATATTTGCAACTTTAAGTGCTCTGATTAATTGTACACAAATTGTATTAATCTGGAAATTACCACAAGTCAACATTTAACTTTCCAAGGGTACAGTCTGAACATGAAGAAGGGTACATGAAGTATATGTTTGAAACCATTTAGTTTTTTAAGCTTTAACATACTATTATGAGTTTGAAATTATGAACTGAATATTTTGTTTTATCACACTTGGTGTATATATATATATATATGTGATACTTAAGTATATTTCCTCTCGTTCATAATCAGGAAGATGGAAGCTTGGATGTTGTGTTGTCCAAAGTAGTTTGCGTGGGGTCCTGTGTTTTTTTTGGGCTGCGGTGAAGCTAGCTTGTCTGCATGGTGTCTTTGCAGGTGGGCGCGCAGGTTAGTTGTCTTACCGGTGTAGCGTATAGAAGCCTGGCAATGCTTGCAGATTGCATTTGTTTTATCGATCCCTTGGTTTTCTTCCTTTGCATTAAAACCAAAATGTGTCCAAACATCTGCCTGCCTTTAGGGACAACGGCGCTTCTAAAATCTTCGACATTTTCACTGAGTGTTTTGAAACTCGCGGGCGCCGCTGCGCCTCCTAAAGGCTGGGCAGAGTATCGATACTAAGGGCAAGAATATCGATACTGTATCTTTTTTTATTATATCGGTATGTATCTAAGAATCGATATTTTGAGCACACCCCTACTGTCCGGTCACTGTACGACCGGAGCAGGAGCTTGGTTCGCATTGCCGGCAGTAAGTCAGACCTGTTCCCAGTGCATGTTGGACTCTGGCAGGGCTGACCTTTGTCACTGGTCCTGTTCATTATCTTTATGGACAGGATTTCTAGGCGCAGCCAGGAGCCAGAGGGAGTCTGGTTTGGGGACCACAGAATCGTCTCTGCTTTTTGCAGATTATTTTGTCCTGTTGGATCCATCAAGCCAGGCCTTCAGTGTGCACTGGGACGGTTTGCAGCGGCTGGAATGAGTATCAGCACCTCCAAGTCTGAGACCAGTCGGAAAAGGTTCTCAGTCGGAAAAGGGTGGCTTGCCCCCTTCAGGTTGGTGGAGAGGTCCTGCCTCAAGTGGAGGAGTTCAAGTATCTTGGGGTCTTGTTCACGAGTGAGGGGAGGGGGGAGCGTGAGATTGACAGTTGGAACGATGCAGCTTCTGCAGTGATGCAGTCGATGTACCGGTCTGTCGTGGTGAAGAAGGAGCTGAGCTGTAAGGCAAGGCTCTCGATTTACTGGTCAATCTACGTTCCTACTCTCACCTATGGTCATGAGCTTTGGGTCATGACCGAAAGAACAAGATCCCGGATACAAGCGGCCAAAATGAGCTTTCCCTGCAGGGTGGCGGGGTGCTCTAGGAGCTCGGTCACTCGGGAGGAGCTAAAAGTAGAGCCTCCTGCTCCTCCACATCGAGAGGAGCCAGCTGAGGTGGCTCGGGCATCTGTTTCGGATGCCTCCTGGACGCCTCCCTAGGGAGGTGTTCCGGGCATGTTCCACCGGGAGGAGACCCTGGGGAAGACCTAGGACACGCTGGAGGGACTGTCTCTCGGCTGGCCTGGGAACGCCTCGGTATCCCCCCGGAAGAGCTGGAGGAAGTGTCTGGGGAGAGGGAAGTCTGGGCGTCTCTGCTTAGACTGCAGCCCCCGCGACCCGGCCCCGGATAAGGTAGAAGATGGATGGATGGATGGATGCTACAAACAAGTCAAGTACTTAACTTACGACAGAATAAAGAAGTTTAGAGACAAATGTACAACTCACCACTTTTATTTTATTAGACGTCCTCACTTCCCTCTAAACTCAAATCTTTTATGTCTGTCATGACTACTGTCCAGAGTTAAGTCCTGGATTCATTCTGTGATTATCCAGCACAAACTGGAGGATAAAGTGCTGTCATTCAGCTTTGACACAGAGCTTAGGAGCTGTATTTTTCTTATCAAATAATTGTCCCCCAAACCTCACTCAAGGAACCCCTTAAAAAGGTCAAAGGGCACCACGTATAGCAATATACCACTAGAGGACAGGCTCCAAAAGCGGAAATATAAGGAGAAATGTAACCACCTTTTTATTGCCATGTGAGCAATGGGCAGAAGATTTATATTTTATACAGTCATTGATGTTCCCTTTGGAGGTCCATAACGTCAGTGAAGTCTGTAATATTTTCTCTTTGCAACGCGATTTGACTACAAAACTCCCCTTTGTGACTATGGTTTATCTAATTTGTCTGCCGTTGCTCTGTACAAAACCAGGAGTAATCCCAGGTCCTGCATGTGTAGACAGCTGTCCTAGGAGTGGGGGTTCAAAAATATATTTTACACAATGCGCTTGTAATTATGGAAAATGACTTGCGGTTTGGATCGAAGCCCCTGAAGGTCCGGATCCGGACGATAGTCCGCCTATTGAGGGCCCCTGCAAAATATGATAAAAAAAACTTATAAGTAATATATGATTTTATATAGGATTCTTTGTATTTGTCGGGTGCCTCTAAGTCCCCGGGGCCCTGGACGGCTGCTTTCCTCGCTTATTGATAAAGTCCAGCCCTGCCCT
The DNA here is from genome assembly GCA_024416835.2 of Perccottus glenii. Classification (NCBI taxonomy): domain Eukaryota; kingdom Metazoa; phylum Chordata; class Actinopteri; order Gobiiformes; family Odontobutidae; genus Perccottus; species Perccottus glenii. The sequence goes on along the minus strand of CM044555.2, from coordinate 3,738,179 downwards.
TAAATAAACAGGAAGTCATGCCAGAGCTGTCCCGTTGGAGTAAGTATTTGGAGAATTCAAGCCTGCAATCTCTTAGAAATTCATGAATAAACATTCTAACTAGATTTAATATCTGATTTTTACAATAGTGCATGTAATGTATTTGGAAGAACTGGTCTGATTGTTATTGTTGCAGTAATTAATTCTCCTTTGGTGCTTTCTGCTTAAATTTTGTTTTTAAAGGTTGAAGCAGAAATGGAAGACAAAATGCTTTTGGTTTTCCTGCTCTGTGGTAAGAGTTTAAACTGGTGTTAATATGTTTAACACAAGTCTTTTATTTTTTTCAAAATTGGACTCAGCTTCTGTTTTGAGGAAGTGAAAAACTGTCTAAACTCATTAAGTCTATGATTACTTTTTAGGGATCTGTGTTGTTCCACATATTCTCGCTGTAACTCATGAGTACTACTTTGTGAACCTGACATTGAACTGGCCTGAGGCTCAGCAGTTCTGCAGACAACACTTCACTGATCTGGCCACTATCACGAGCAGCGAGGACATAAAGAGACTGAACAGACCTGGTTCGATCACAGGAGACGCATGGATTGGACTGTTTCTAACTCCTGTGTTCTGGAAACAAAAAACTGACTCTAGCACCTGGATCTGGTCTGCCACTGGAACAGTCAGCCCCAGTGGATACAAACACTGGTACTGGTCACCAGGCCAATTTGGAGGCCTATGTGTCATTCTCGATTTCAATGGATTTTGGGGTGACAGTTATTGTCTTTCCACTCTGCCCTTTGTTTGTTACAGAAGTAAGTTTTGGCACTTTTTAATTTTCATTTATTTATTTTTTTTACTTTATTTACTTAGTCCTGGTCCACTTTATTCACAAAGACCTTCTTTTCAGGATTAGACCAAACAATTTTTTAAAGAGAGAAAATTTCATTCAGGCTGATCAAGTTTTAGCTTTACCATTAAACCTGAAAAAAAAAACAATTCACCAACAAAATACTCACCATACCTTAATACTTACCACAACACTTCTTTCTCTTTTATAAAAATGCTTGATTATAAAGACTGTGTAAAGTCTTAAAGGTTGATTTTATTTTTTTTTACCAGTGAGTGTGTGAGTAATTCTCACTTTAGATACATTTTAACTCATCATAGTGTTTTTTTTATATATATATTATTTTTAACATTCAGTTGTTTTGTAGAAATTCTTACCCCTGATGTTTATTTAACTTTATCTGTCATTTATACATTATATATACATTTTTTTCAGGTTCAACTGTGAAAGTGTTTTATCTTGTTACTACTCCACTCACCTGGTTCGAGGCGTTGGAATACTGCAGAGGAAACTACACAGACCTGGCCATGATCGAAAGTGCTTCTGAAAATAATCAGGTCTTTTCACTAATGAGTGGAAAAACAAATGTTGTTTGGTTTGGTCTGCACCGAGAGCCCTGGAGCTGGTCTGACGGCAGCCTCAGCAAGTTCACAAACTGGACGAGTGGACGACCACAAGGTTTGAATGGTTCCAAGTGCACTGTGGAGGATTCAGCTCATGGTTGGAAGGATGTAAGCTGTGATCTGAGACTTCCATTCTTCTGCAAAAACGGTAACTCACCAACAACTGAAGCTTATTATTGTCACTATCACAGCTTCTGTCTCTACCCTTGTGTGAGCGCGCAGCAGTTACTTGTGTTTCTTTTACCAGTCTTTTAGTATTTTCTGACCTCAGCCTTGTTTCGACCTCGTTTTCTAGATTGTGATTTTTGTACCTCTGCCTCGGAATAAATACTGTTAAACATCTGTCTATTGGGGTTGGCATTTTGAGTCATTTGCCTTTTGCCTGAAAATTTATATTCAGTGCTTTTGTTGCCCCTTTAGCAAAGAGGTCCACTGTTGTGAAGATAAATCTCAGTTCTGCTGGCCACATGTCTGATCCAAGAAACTACGAAATAATTTTACAAACGGTATGTTTTCTGTCTTAAACACACTACCATCAATATAAAAGGCTTATTCAGTTACCTTATTTTCTTAATTTTTTTTTTGATTTGTTAAACAATAATCTGACTTTGACACAGTTTTTCCATATTTTGTTTTTCCTTTTACACATTAGCATCAATTTAAAGGCTTATTATTAATTCACTATATTTTCCTTTATATCTTTACTTTTATTGTAAAACAATAATATGACTTTCTCAGTTTCTCTATATTTTGTTTTTCCTCAGGTTGAAGAAAAGCTCCAGAAAACAGGAAGCTCTGACGTCAGCGTTAAGTGGAAGACTCCCCCCAAAAAGCAGACTTCCTCTGAATCTAAATCTGAGTCTTGTGAGAAAAACATCCCATAAACGGAGAGTTGCAGTGCATATGACAAGCATTGTTTAATAAAACACACTTTTCTGTATCTCTACTGTTTCACTTGAAGCTATTGTTGGATGTATCTCAGTTGTAACTTAAAGAAACCATTTAGAGCCCAGCCTCGGGTCACCTGAAGTTTGGAGAGCTACAGACACACTAACCAGGCAAATCTAAACTATTTCAATTAAATATATTTATTTCCATTCTTTAGTTCATCCTTTGCATTCTTCAGTCCTCAGCCCTGAGCCCCATTTTAACATCTGCCACTGTTTTACACCTGACATTTTATTACCTTCAGATGATTTAAAGGAGTTCAGAAAGTAAATGTTGTTTTTAGTTGTTTGGAAATAACTCTCCTTTAATTTGTGTCATGTACTTATTAACATGAGGTTTGTTGCTTAGTCATTATTATTATTAGTATCTATTTTGATTTAGGCTTTTATCTTACACTTTATATATTTGATATTTTGTGAAATTACTTTGTTATAACTCCTTTATTAAATTGTTTGATAAAAATTGTGTTTAAGCTGACTTTAAAATCTCCACAAGCCTAAACACAGTGGGATCTTTTAAAATATTATTTTGAAGTGTAATAATCATGTGTTTATATATATATATATATATATATATATATATATATATATATATATATATAATGCATACAGTTTGTTACATAGACTGTGTAAACTCTATTGCTGTGGAACTTTTTGCAAACAATGTTATCAGTCAAACCAATGTTGGGTGGCTTTGACCAAGAAGAACCACTAAAATGGATTTGGGCTTAGAAAACAGCGCTATGCTAAGAATTAATTTAAAACTCTCAGTTAATCATTTTCCAAAATGGCGTTTTTCTGTTTTTGCAAAAGAACTCTTCATTTGTTTTTGTTCAACAGGAATACCTTTAGGTATTATTAGAGTTTAGTTGGAAATAGTGGTATGTCCTACTAAAGATAAAGTTTGTGAATAAAACATAAAGAAAGTTATGCTGTAAAAATGTCTGTTGTATGTTTGAAACACTAAACTTTATATGGAAACATAAATGTAAAACTATGATAGGAAATAAGTATAACATCACATACTAGTCACGGTTTAGACTTTTTACAGGTTTATGACTCACAGGGGACCAGCATCACCTGAACACACTATGATAAATGTACAACCTGGCAACATTAAAAAAGTCAGGCAACATTCAGGAGATTTACATTTGTTTAGAGCTCGTTGAACGAGAGGTTTAGGAGAAATACTCAGACACACAAATCCAAAACTAAAATGGTTTAAACCTTAATCGAACCAAAACAATAATTCTTAAAACATTGCAAAATATAAAAATTAAAGGTTTAAGATATTTATATAAACATCAGTGGCATCCAAGATGGCGGCATGATAGCAACACTTGAACTCTACAAAATATATATACATTATCTATTATTCACATAATAGAACTTATCTGCACAAAAAGTTTTTGTTATAAAAACTGCCAATTACATTGTAATAGCATACATAGACAGTTTACAGTCAAAAATGTACTGCAACTATATTATTTACAATACAAACAAAGTTTTGATAAAAAAATGAATTGTTGTTGAAATATAACCAACAATACATGATGTCCAAATTAGTGGACAGATAAATAATCCTAAAATTTCCTCCCAAGATAAAATCAATACTTTGACAATTTAACAACACTATGTTACTTTAGGTGGTACTTGATGTTATATATATTTTTTTACCTCCAAGTGTCTCCTACTATAAAAGGTTTTGCAAGATATTCCTGAGGTGGTCGGCCTGTCTGGCTTTCCGTCAGCCATCTTGGTTTCAAGAATTATTTTTACACTTACAGTGGCTGACCAATGGGTGGCAGTGTAACAGACTAACGCTCTAGCGTCCACAGAAGTGGATTATATGCAACGTCTCAGTCAGAACCCATGCACATAAAAGAAAACAATTTTTAAATAGCTGTCAACTGTAGTGACCACTATGCATGAAAGGGTTAATGATGTGGAACTAGCTTGGAAATACTTTTATGATGCTTTTTCTAAAATTATTAACAAACATGCACCGTTTCACAAATTTAGAGTAAAAGGTCGAAACAATTGTGAGCTGTCTAAACTTTTGAAAGTAGGAGATGATGGTTGGGCTAAGGCCAGAAAAACAAAGTCTCAGGTTGACTGGCTGTGTTTTAAGCCTAGTCCACAAGAACACAAGTATTTTTATAACCGTGACTTTTTTTTACACGGTTCGGCCGTTCGTCCACACGGAAACGCAGTATCAGGTCACTGAAACCGAACATTTTTGAAAACCCCTGCCAGGGTGAGGATTTTCAGAAACGCCGGTTGCAGCGTTGTCGCGTGGACAGTAAAACCAGCGTTTTTGCCTTGCGACGTCAGAGTGTGCGCCGTTATCCGTTGGTCTGATTGGCCAACATGCCTTTACGTTTAGGGTGATATCGTCGCCTGTTGGTGTGGCATGCTCTTGACAGCGCTTGATAGCGGGTTTTGCGTTTTCATGCGAGCATTTGTGGACGGGATTTTTTTTTTTTAATAAAAAATTATTATTCTCACAGATAAATCTGAAATCCTAAAATGCTTCAACAAATCGTTGGATTGTCTATATGAGACATTGTATCCCCTTTCAAAAACCTTAATTGGAAAAAAATAAAAAATAAAAACACAAAATCTGCAGGTCCAGACAATCTTGATCCTTTTTTTCTTAAAATGTCAAAGAATTTTATAACTTAACCTCTGACATATCTTTTTAACCTTAGCCTTTCAAACAATGTTATCCCTGTTGTCTTTTAACTGTCGAGGAAAAGTACTCACAGACTACAAATGGTCCAAAACACAGCCTCAAGACTTTTAACAAAGACCAGAAAGTTTGATCACATTACTCCGGTCCTGGCTTCATTACACTGAATACTTCCTTTTCATGTTAGAGCTGATTTCAAAGTTCTCCTGTTAACATATAAAATCCTTTGTGGACACGCGCCCTCTGACCTATCTGACCTCATCACCCGGTATACTCCAGCTCGTACCCTTCGCTCTCAGGACGCTGGCCTCCTTCAACTTCCTCGAGTAAAGAAGAAGTCTGCTGGCTACAGAGCCTTTTCTTATAGAGCCCCATTTTTATGGAATGGGCTCCCGGTGGAAGTGCAGCGAGCTGACTCTGTTGAAATTTTCAAAAGCAAACTCAAAACATACTTATTTCACCAAAAGTATGGAGACTGATTGATCATAGGTACACGTTTACACTGGTTGTAGCTGTAGGTACACACTTAACCGCTAATATTATTATCACTTCTGCCTATTACAGTAGGCATTTTTTTTTCACCGCCTGTGCTCCAGTGTGTCATGACCCCATCTGTCATCTACCTTGATGATCCTTGATGTTGGCTGCAGCCCCATCCACTATTGCACACTCAGAGTGGACACTGGACACTGCCAATATAAATGTTTTTATTTGTGAATATGTTTGTGTATTTCTATGTATTTTTCAACTGTCCTGGACACATTCCTGCACGGCCTGTCCGTCCTGGGAGTGGATCCCTCCTTCTGTGGTTCTCCCTGAGGTTTCTCTTTTTTCCCACCTGGGTTTTTCTCTGACCCTGATGGAGGCTCTAAGGACAGGGGATGTTGTCTATTGCAGTCTGTTAAGCCCTTTACAAAATACAAAAATAAATGTCTTGTCTGGAAGTCTGCTTTTGATCTTTCCTTGATGAAAAGAGGGGACTGGGCCGATCTTAATAACTACAGGCCGATATTAAAGTATTGTGTATGTATCGTGGCAAAAGTCTTTTGTAAATTGTTGCTGCTTAAAAAAACAGCTTAAAAAAATCTATTGAGTTTTATGAAATTTGATCAAACCATCAATCTGGTTTCCGAAAACTACACAGTACAATAACTGCTGCAGTTAAAGTGGTTAATGATATCATTGAGGCTCTTGATTGTAAAAAGTTTTGTAGAGTGTTGTTTATTGACTTGTCAAAGGTCTTTGACACTGACGATCATATCTCTTGTTAAATCGGCGTCATAAAATTGGTCTGTCTGACACTGCTGTTGGCTGGTTTTCTAACTATCTATCAGGTAGAACTCAGTGCGTACACCTAGTTAGCATATCCTCCTCCTTTCTTTCCTTTACTAAAGGAGTACCCCAGGGTTCTGTTCTGGGGCCATTGCTGTTTTCTATTTATGTGAATAATCTTTGTCAAAATGTGTCAAATGCCTTTTTTCACTTTTATGCTGATGACACAGTTATCTATTCCTCTCTATTCCTCTCCTTCAATTGAACAAGCCTTTGATTTCTTACAATCTGTGTTTGATGCAGTTCAGTCTCATCTAAATCAGCTGAGGCTAGTGTTAAATGCAGACAAATATAAAGTTATGGTCTTCTCAAATAGAAAACGGCTACCCTCTGAGCTCCCTAAAATAAAAACAGCTGAAGGAAAAGAAATACAAATGGTCTCTTTTTACAAGTATTTAGGTTTTGTTATTGATAAAAATCTGTCCTTCATGCATCTTATTGAGCATCTTGTACGTAAACTGAAACTAAAGCTCAGTTTTCTTTTCAGAAACAAATCCTGTTTCACTGTTTATACCAGGAAATGTTTAATTTCTGCAACTTTTTTACCTTTATTGGATTACAACGTTCTCCTTTTTATGAATGCATCTGATCATCTTTTGAAAAAGCTCGACACTGTTTATCATTGTGCTTTATGTTTTATGACGTGTTCATCATTGTGCACTGTATGCTACAGCACTGTTTCTGTCCCTGTATGTTCGCATGTGTGGTCTCATTTGCTGGCTTTCATTTATAAATGTATTCTTGGGCTCCTCCCATCTTACCTCTGCACATACATGTGTAAAAACCAACAACATGTGGCAGCACCAGTCGCACTGTGGCTTTAAGAGGCACTTAGCCAGGTTCCCAAGAAAAGCGATTCCTTACCCCTAGTGCGCGCTCTGCTTCTGTCACGCCACTCCCCTTTGCAACGCTTCCGGTGTCAGGTAAACAGGTAGGAGCCGGCTACAGCTACGTTTTACTTCGGTGTCCTTTTTGGTGGATTTAACCTCCGGTATGACTCTCTTACAGCCACGTAGGCCTCCTTGTGTTTCCATTGTTCAGATCGCGCCGCTGGGAGTGTTCTGGTCAAACTGGGCATGTAAGTACGTTATTGTGTTTCACTCTGGACAGCATATTGTAAGCCGACCCTGATTTTGTCTTTATTTTGTAGCTGTTTAGGCCCCCGCTGCCTGCGTTCTTCTGGGTGGATACAGCGCCGGGTTACAGGCTAAAAGACCGGCGCATAGTTATGTACTCCATTGCCTGTGAAACGACGCTACACTTCGTTGCAGCTCTGGCTAGTTAGCTAGCCAACTGCTTTCCCCTTTTTGTGGACTCGTTGCTGTTTTCTGTATCGTTGTTTTTTTTGTACCGGCAGCTGTTGTGTATCGGCAGCTGCTATTTGCTGTTCGGTGTATAGTCAACTGTTCGTTACTGTTTTGTGTATAGTCAGCTGTTACTTACTGTTTTGTGTACCGGCAGCTCTTTGACATTACCAGTGGACTGTGTTGAGTAATTTGGGACTGAACCCCCTGCCCTGTACAAGGGGAGTGTATATGAATTTTATTGATTTTGGTGTGAGCTGCTTGTTGTACAAGTACTGTGACTTGTTAATGATTTCACCATCTCTGTTAACCATTTTTATCATCTGTTTCAGTTGCTGAGGTTCCATGTGGTGCTCCAGTCGTGTATTTTTCTTTGGTTTGCCCATTTTTGTGTGTCGTGTGTCGTGTTTTGGGTGCCCTAACTCTCACTGGATGTAGCCTCCCTCTTCTTCACACTCCCCCTCACTGGTAAGCCTCAGCCTCCTTTGAATTCATGTAGCTCTTTTAAAGATTATTTTGATCCTTTTTTAGAATTGGTACTTTATTATTGTAATAAAACTAACAGCTTATTTACTTCATAAAGGTTTTATTTGTTCTTTCCACCACTCAACATAAATAAATCTTAGTTGTTTTGTCAAAACTGAAATCTTGTCTCCTTTATCAGTGAGTGAACCTATGTGTCCTTGTTTCCATAATATTCTCTGGGTGAAATTCCCAGGGTGGCGTAGTTGGCTTAGTTTTATACAGACTCTTAAACATCTAGAATATATCTGCTCAGTTCGGTCGCGCCACAAACAGTATGCTCTGCGTTCTCAAAAGAACATACTGATGGTGGTTAGAGTCAGTAGCTGCCCCCTGTGCATGGAATGACCTGCAGAAGAATTTAAATCTATTCTAAACAAGCATAAACTCAATGAGCTTGGTAAATGTAACTGTTTTTAAACTTGAACAAACTGACTATTTTGTAATTATTGATTGTCAATATTGTTATTTGTGTTTTTGATAATGTCTTGTATTTGTCAGAAACTGTGTGTAATGCTGTCATCTTGGCCAGAGGTCATTCTTGGAAAAGAGATTTGGCCGGAGTACCCGGAGAGAACCCAGGGTAAAACATGGAGGACTGCATGCAGACTCCTTACAGAAAGACCGGAGCTGAACTCACAACCTTCTTGCTGTGAGGCAGGAGTGCTAACCACTCTGCCACGTGCACCCCTGTACTGGTCTCTATACAGATCTTATTATTCATCCATGGTAACGACACAGAGTCTCTGTAGAGGGATCTGCGCCACCTACTGACTAAAGTTAGGCACGGCTGCTTTCCGCAGTGGGAAGTAACAAAGTATTTGTACTTTATTACTGTACTTTGAGTATTTATTTATCTTGTAACTTTTACTTTTACTCCCTACTTTTGAACACAAATATCTTTTTTTTCTACTCCTTACATTGTCAAAACAGCCTCGTTACTTTTACAACCTCTACGGAAAACGACATGACGTGAAAGATGTAACTAATACGAGAGGGAAAGTCAAGCGTGAACATAAGAGAAGGCTTATGTTTAGTGTGGGGTTTTCAACAGCCATGTGGACAAAGAAAGAATGACATTAGCCATCCATGGCTGTGTTTAAGAGAACTGTTCAAGGTTGTCAGTTTACAGCTAGATTTCCACAGGTAAACCTGATTATATGAATTATATAAAGATACTGTTACTATTGCACATACAACTGAACACACACTTACCCTACACATTATGTAACATTAGTGTATTATTACTGTTTTTAAAATGTTAGTTTTCTTTATCTTGTTAGAACAGTGTAGCAACCAATAATGTAAAAACTAAAAAAAATATTTTAAATAAGAAAGTCAATAACGTAATAACTTGCCAATATTGTAATAAAATGTTTCAGCCAATAAGGTAATAACATTTTGGTAATAATGTAATAAGTTGTTACGTTATTGGTTGTTTTTTACGTTATTGGCTTAGCATCAAAAAAAATATTTGAAAATGTAATAACTGCAGCTTATAATGTAACAATGCAGAAAAAGGTCTGCATTTCTCAAGAATTAAAGATTATTTTGCAGTGTCTGTGCAGTTTGCTTATCAAAAACAGGAATTTTTGTCATATTAATTCATCAAGGATACGTTCCATGTAGTATTTACCAATTTGAGAATTTTTTTTTTCTACAAAATCTTTATTTAGAATATTGCATGTTTGCTTTGATATGTAAATTCATAATTTCATGTATAGAGGAATATTTATTACTCTGAAGTGTATTTGGTAGTTAGATCAGGAATGATACATGTGTGAGTTAGTTCGGGTTGATCGCATGCTATTAATTTTGACTTTGAGGCAACTCTCTGCCTCTCACCTCAACTGGCTCGTCATTTAGCAAACGCTTTTATCCAAAGCGACTTACATTAAGCTTCCATTCACCAGTGTTACAGCTGGAACACCACTGGAGGCGAGGTGGGTGGCAAGTGTCTTGCCCAAGGTAACAAAAACAGTATGAACTGTGGGGTAAGTGGGAATCAAACCGCCAACCTTCTGGTTAAGGGACAACTACTCATTACATTGGCTTCCAGTCAAATTCAGAATTAATTTTAAAATTTTAGTCTTGACTTTTAGAGCTCTGCATGGACAGGCCCCCCAGTACATCACTGACCTGCTGACCCCTTACTCCTCCTCCCGCGCTCTTCGGTCTTCTGGTCAAAACCTTCTAAAGGTCCCCAAAACCCGTTTTAAAACTCGGGGAGACCGGTCTTTCCAAGCAGTCGCCCCCAGACTCTGGAACGCCCTGCCCCTGTCACTGCGAGTGGACGCTTCTGTTGATTCTTTTAAAAAGCAGCTGAAGACACTTTTATTTAAACAAGCTTTTAGTTGATTGGGCTTTTTATGTTTTTTTTATGTTGTGAATATTTTGTGGTTTTAATTTTTATTCTCATAGTTTTGTTATTTTATTGCACTTTGTAAAGCACTTTGTGATTTACATCTGTGAAAGGTGCTATATAAATAAAATTTACTTACTTACTTACTATATAAATAAAATGTACTTACTCTACCACTGAGCCACTGCGCCCCACGTTACCTGACACTCTCTGTTCCGCCATTACTCCACTAGCTCAGTCAGTGTTTTTTTCTCTCCTCCTCTTATTGTCCTCCTCACTACGGTCTCCCCGGGGGACAGTGAGTGTTGCCTTCTCCTCAGTCCTGACAAAAGATGGTCTTCTTTGGTGGGGTGAAGCGCCTGCAGTGCACTGATCCTACTGCAGATGGTGTTTGCTATTGCCTTTAAGACTTGGTCATAGCTTCAACGGTACCGCCCCTCACCGAGGGGTTTTGAGCAGTAGCTGAAGATGTGCCTTATGGTCCCCCTCTTCTGGCACTGAGTGCAGGTTTGTGAATTCACCTTCCCCCAGCAGAACTAGTGGGCTGGGTGGGGTTAGTTGGATGTCATAGACAGCCTGGATTAAGAATCTTATCCAATGGGGCTCTGCTTGCCAAAGCTCAGCCTATGAGACTTTGCGCTCCACCACAAGCTTCCTGCATTCCAACCATCCTGCTTACCTTCAATAACAGAAGCTCACACCTCTTTGATGGTGGAGATTTAAAACTCATAGATCAAGATGGGCCAGAAAATCCATTGGAAGATGCCATGATGGTATATCCAGATCTTGAACTTGCCAGGTATGCTTGACTCGACCTTTGTGGCTTGTCAGGCTTCCACCTCTAGGTTGGTGGCATGGATGGTTACTGTGCCTCTCAGACTGCAATCAAACACTTTTCCCAGGCGTTGAGAAAAGTGCAAAGTGAAACTTGTTGATGATCTTTCCTTTCTTCAGCACCATGGATCTGGATTTTCCCGGCTTGAAGCTCACGTGAGCCCAGCTGTTCAGCTCTTCCAGACCCTTCAGGATCAACCTGGTTCCTAGAACACCAATCCTAGGTTGCAACTTTCTTACTCCACCAATCACAACACACCTGCAACAGCTCCATGGCCTCCCCACATACACACACATACTCACATACTGCATCAACAGAGTGGACACTGGACACTGTCAATATGAAGATGGGTTTTTTTTTTGTGAATATATTTGTGTATTTCTATGTATTTTTCAACTGTCCTGGACACATTCAAAGTTTAAAGTTCAAAGTTCTTTAATTGTCTTCCATAGGAGAAATTTGTCTTGGACAAAAAGGCAGTACTGCAGCACTACATAAAACACAGTCACACACAAGATGATAAATATATAAATAACAATAAGGACAATTTTAAAAACAGCATTTTTAAAAACAACATTGGCAATGTCACCTCCTGATGTGCCAGCACCATCAATAAGTCTCCGGGACAGCCATACATGACCATGACCTATTCCCAGTGGTGGAGGAAGTACTTAAGTTTGGTACTTAAGTAAAAGTACAACTACCCTGCAAAATATATACTTAAGTAAAAGTATAATTACTACATCAACATTTTACTTAAGTAAAAGTCATAAGTACATACTTTTATATTTACTTTAAAGTATATTTTTTAAGTAAAAGTACAATCAGTTGTATCAATGTCTGGGCTGTTCAATTGTAACAATCACAAACAATATCTATTGTGTACTGGAAAGAGTTGTTGTGCAATACTGACACAGTAAAAATCTGGTTATTTACTTATTACTCATTAAATATAGCGTTTCAGCGTCAGTTCAGGCAGGCCACGTAGTCAAGCTCTGCTGTCAGCTGACACCCAGATCAGCTGATCTGATTGCTATAGCACTCAATTGGTCCGTTCAAACAGGGCGCCCTATTTAAGGCATTTTCAGTCTGCTGCTTGGCTGCTTCCACTGCATTGCTTGCAAGGCTGTTGCTGCTACTGTTGCTGCTACTACTACTGTTCCTGCTACTATTGCTACTACTGCTACTACTACTGTTTCTGCTACTGCTACTACTGCTGCTACTACTACTGTTCTTGCTACTACTGCTACTATTGCTACTACTGTTGCTGCTACTGTTGCTGCTACTGTTGCTGCTACTGTTGCTGCTACTGTTACTGCTACTACTACTGTTGCTACTACTGCTGCTACTGCTGTTCCTGCCACTACTGCTGCTGTTGCTACTACTGCTACTACTACGGTTGCTGCTGCTGCTACTACTACTGTTGCTGCTACTGTTGCTGCTACTACTGCTACTACTACTGTTCCTGCTACTACTGCTACTATTGCTACTACTGCTACCACTGCTGCTGCTGCCACCGCTGCTGCTGCTGCTGCTACTACCACTGTTCCTGCTACTGCTGCTGCTATTGCTGCTACTGTTGCTGCTACTGTTGCTGCTGCTGTTGCTGCTCACTGTTGCTGCTACTACTGTTGCTCACTGCCATACTGCTGCTGCTGCTACTGCTGTTCTTGCTACTGCTGCTGCTGCTGCTGCTGTTGCTACTGCTGTTGCTACTGCTGTTGCCGCTGTTGCTGCTACTGTTGCTGCTACTGTTACTGCTACTACTGCTGTTGCTACTACTGCTGCTACTACTGTTCCTGCTACTACTGCTGCTGTTGCTGCTGCTGCTGCTACTACGGTTTGCTGCTGCTGCTACTACTCACTGTTGCTGCCACTGTTGCTGCCACTACTGCTACTGCTACTGTTCCTGCTACTGCTGCTACCATTGCTGCTACTGCTGCACTGCTGTTGCTGCTGCTGCTACTGCTGCTTACTGCTGTTCCTGCTGCACCGCTGCATTGCTGCTGCTGTTACACTGCTGTTGCTGCTGCTGCTGCTGCTGTTGCTACTGCTGCTGCTACTGTTCCTGCCACCACCGCTGCTGTTGCTACTGCTGCTGCTGCTGCTGTTGCTGCTGCTGCTGCTGCTGCTGCTGTTGCCGCTGCCACCACCGCTGCTGCTGCTGTTGCTGCTACTGCTGCTGCTACTGCTGTTCCCGCCAGCTGCTGCTGCTGCTGTTGCTGCTGCTGCTGCTGTTGCTGTTGGCTGCCGCTGCTGCTACCACTGCTGCTGCTGCTGCTGCTGCACTGCTGCTGCTGTTGCCACCGCTGCTACTGCTGCTGCTGTTTGCTGCTTTGCTGCTGCTGCTGTTCATAACTACTACTACTGTTGCTACTGTTGCTGCTGTTGCTGCTACTGTTGCTGCTGCTGTTGCTACTGTTGCTGCTACTACTACTGCTGTTGCTGCTACTACTGCTGCTGCTGTTGCTGCTGCTGCTGTTGCTGCTGTTGCTGCTGCTGCTGTTGCTGCTGCTGCTGCTGCTGCTGCTGCTACTACTGTTGCTGCTACTACTGTTGCTGCTACTACTACTGTTGCTGCTACTGTTGCTACTGTTGCTACTGTTGCTGCTACTACTGTTGCTGCTGAACAGGTAAGAGTTGGATTTGAACAGGTAAGAGTTGGATTTGAACAGGTTTTAGTTGGATCTCTAAACCAGCTTCTTAACATCCTCATGCCTCTACTTTATGTTCACCTTATCTCTACTTTATACACTACCTCACATTGACACACTGACAGTGTCACCCTGTTTTGCACATTTGCTTCTTGCACCTTCCTGTGTATCTTAATATTCAAGACCACAGCAAAATGCATATATGCACACTACATCACTGTACATTTTAATATTTAAGTCAACAGTTTACATTCATGTACATTATATTGCGATCTAGATTTAATCACACAATACACAGTTTTTTTTTTTTATATCTATTCTTATATTTTTTTATTGTTTACTTTTTATTTCATTCTTACATAGCTATATTCATGAATATTTTTCATCTGTGTGTTTTCCTTAATAATTGCACTGTCCATGGAGCGGACCTGACTCACATTTCACTGCCGGTTATATATGCTGTATATAATTTTGTATGTGACGAAGTTGCTGCTGTTGCTGCTACTACTGCTACTGCTGCTGTTGCTGCTGTTGCTGCTACTACTATTGCTGCTACTGGTGCCGGTGCTGGTGCTGCAACTGCTGTTGGTGCTGCAACTGCTGTTGGTGCTGCAATTGCTGTTGGTGCTGCTGGTGCTGCTACTGCTGGTGCTGCTACTACTACTGCTGGGGATGCTGGTGCAGCTGCTGCTGGTGCTGCTACTGCTGCTGCTACAGCTTTTGCTGCTGCTGGTGCTGCTACTGCTGCTGGTGCTGCTACTACAGCTTCGGCTGCTGCGGTGCTGCTAATACTACTGCTACTGCTGCGACTACTGCTGGTGCTAATGCTGCTACTACTGCTGTTGCTGCTATAGAAAGCGGCTGCTGCGATTTCTCATCAGTTGAGAAGCCAAATCGTTGCAGGTGATGATGTTAATCTTGTAAAAATATTGCTGTGCTCCGAAATGAGTGAGAAACGGGTCGTTGACTGCGGCAATGTATCTGTTATGCTTAAAGACGGCGATCCCCGGCTGTCCAAAAAAAAAAAAAAAAAAAAAAACCCCGCTATGTTTATTCAACGTTCAATCAGAGATTGGACTGGTCAGTCGTTGACTTGACCCTCATAAGTAGACATTTCACTGGTCATCAAGCTTTGTATGCTTGATCTGTGGCTCTCATTCTCACACTCTCAATCTATGCCCAAAAGTTAAAGATCTTTAGGACATAGTTGCCGTAGATCCAGGCTGCAGATCAGATCTCAAGTTCTGGTCTTTGCTCATTGAAAAATTGGAATGGCATTTCCTTTTTCACTATGAGATGGAGTTTTCTGCAGCTTAATTTGTTACAGACGCTGCGCCTTCTGTCGGTTTTGGGGGGGTTTTTAATGGTCAGTGGTTTGCTAGTAAATGGCCAAAGGAGCTGCTATCTGTGTCTGATGATAACATGTCCACCTCTGTTGGAAATATATCCCATAGTGATAGCTGGTATTCTGTGGAGCAAACAATGGGTCACATGACTTAACCATATCAGACGTTTTAATTTTTCTCACCACTTCACCATATTGCTAAAGCACTTACAAACTGACAGGACAGGGAAGGTTCTGTTGTATACATTTCTGAAACTAACTCTGCTTTTTGTCTCTGTCGTCTATGTTGGCTTATCTGAGGAGCCGTCCACAAGCTCGTCGGGAGGACCCATTATTTATAACGGAGGAGGGAAATCCTATGTCCAGAACCTGGTTTGCATTCCGTCTCCGCTTGCTTTGTCAATACTGCGGGCTCCCCCCTGAGTATTATTCGGCTCATTCACTGCGCATAGGGCTGCTACAAATGCAGCTTCTTCTACTCTGTTTCTAACCTTAAAGCTATGGGAAGATGGTCTTGGCAGCTTATGAACGGTACCTCGGCCAGATACTCGAGCCATCCTTGATGCTCAAAAAGCTATGAGTGATGCTCATGATGTATAGTTAATAAATCTTGCTTCACTAACTAATGGGCTTATTTAATTACGGCTTCGTTAGCTCATCTTCCTTCATATGCTGCTTCACGTTAATCTTTTGGCTATATCTTTACTAATAAGATTTGGCTTCTTTAAAACGCTTAATTTGATCTCTGCTTGCTCTTCGATTTGGCCTGGTATGGTCTGTTTGGGGGGGGAATTTTATTTGCTGATCTCCCAGTTTTAAATGGGAGATTGTCTCCAGAGCTGCTGCTGTTACCTGACAAGCTTTCATGGAGCTCATGAAAGTATGGGTAACTTAGAACAGAGCCATACCGCCAAATGTAACTTTAATGATTCACGTTATTTTGTTGGCTTTATCTTTACTAAATAAGATTTGGCTTTTTTTAAAACGCTCATTTTGATCTCTGCGGGCTTCGATTTGGTTGGTATGGTCTGTTTGGGGAGGAATTTTATTTGCTGCTCTCCCAGTTTTAAATGGGAGATTGTCCCCAGAAGCTGCTGCTGTTACCTGACAAGCTTTCATGGAGCTCATGAAAGTATGGGTAACTTAGAACAGAGCCATACCGCCAAATGTAACTTTAATTCACGTTAATCTGTTGGCTTTATCTTTACTAAATAAGATTTGGCTTCTTTAAAACGCTCATTTTGTTCTCTGCTGGCATCTTCGATTTGGCTGGTATGGTCTGTTTGGGGGGGAATTTTATTTGCTGATCTCCCAGTTTTAAATGGGAGATTGTCTCCAGAAGCTGCTGCTGTTACCTGACAAGCTTTCATGGAGCTCATGAAAGTATGGGTAACTTAGAACAGAGCCATACCGCCAAATGTAACTTTAATGATTCACGTTAATCAGTTGGCTTTATCTTTACTAAATAAGATTTGGCTTCTTTAAAACGCTCATCTTGATCTCTGCTGGCTTCGCTTTGGCTGGTATGGTCTGGTTGGGGGGGGATTTTATTTGCTGCTCTCCCAGTTTTAAATGGGAGATTTTCCCCAGAAGCTGCTGCTGTTACCTGACAAGCTTTCATGGAGCTCATGAAAGTATGGGTAACTTAGAACAGAGCCATACCGCCAAATGTAAACTTTAACAATCATGCAAATAAAAGTTATAAAAATAGGCTAAAGAATTGTCTATGGTATTTTTGACTCAAGTGGTCCTGACTGAAATAATAATTAGGCTAAGCCAATTATGACATACAATTTATTTTATTTCTACTATACTATTAAGAGCAGTAAAAAAAACTCAAAAGTACACAGGTGAGTGCTATTCTGAACACTTTAATCAAATTTGTATGACCAGTTTATTCTGCTCAACAACAGTTGCTTTAGTCCTTTACCTAGGCCTGCATGGGAAAAACGTAGCTAAAACTGCATTTGAGGCTTACACTCCATTGATTACAGAAAATCCAAAAGCATTAGGCTAATAATGTATAACACATTAGAATGAGAAAAAAAATAAGCACCAAACAAAATTTGATATAGCAGTAGTTTGCTCATCTCCAAAAATGTAACGTACTAGCAAGCTATCGTCCCTGCTGTGCTAATAACCAGCTAAAGAAGTTGCCCTGTTAGGGTACCACTAACTTACAAACAAATATTATACTGGTGTAATATTTTGTTATGTTGACATCCGTTTTTCTATAACAGTCATAGCACCATGTCATAGCAAGTTTGTAACTTAAATATTAATAACTAGCATTGCATGTCTTACCTCTATATGTTTCTTCAAATTTGAAGGGGAGTTTTTAAACGCCAACAGTTCTTTGTGTTGAGGTAGACACTTGACACATTGAAAACGCCAGGAGTCATTCTTTGAACCTTTAAATTCAAATAACTTGCATAAATAAGGCCAGGGATGTCTCTCAGAATCAGAGCTGCAGGGCACAGGCTCAAGCTCAGTCGGCGTTGTTGGAACATCAGTTCCGCTTGTGTTGTTTCAAAGCGCTGAGCGAGTGAGTTCTTTGACCAATCAGAGCTCCGATCTGTTTCAACGTGCATTGGCCAGCAACGCCAAAATGTCAGTTTTTTATGCAAGATTCGGAAGAATGTAACGACACGCATTTTAATAATGTAGTGGAGTACAAAGTACAGATAATTGCTGAAAAATCTACTTGAGTAAAAGTATAAGTATGCATTATTTTTTTTAGTAAGTAAAGTATAGATACATAAAAATTTACTTAAGTACAGTAACGAAGTACAAATACTTTGTTACATTCCACCACTGCCTATTCCTAAACCTAAATTTATACCATCCCCCCATGTACAGTGCGAAAACATCGGAAATCACAGCTATCTTGACTTCGAGTGCCCTTTATGTTTGCGTTAACCCCCCCCAACCGTTCGTTAGTGAGCCTTATTGAGAGAGGGATGAACGAGTTTTTAAGCCGATTGTGTTTGCAGAGTGGAACCCTGTAGCTCCTCCCTGAATTCATTAAGACATATTCATCAAACAGTACATGAGATGTGTTGGCCTGTCTGATGACAGCCTGCTCGTACATCTCCTGTGGGGTCAGTGGGGCAGGAGTGCCCATTATCTTACTTGCTGTTTTAACTAGATTGTGAATTTGAGCTTTGGATTTAACTGTGAGATTTCCAAACCAGCAGCGTACCTAAGTATAGACTCTATAGTTGCTCTGTAGAAGATTGTCATGATGTTTTTACAGACACCAAACAATCGGAGATGTCTTAGAAAATGGAGGCGCTGGTGGAATCTGGCACAAACACTTGCCACCTGCGTGTGCCAACTAAGGTCACTGTCGATGTGCACGCCTAGGTATTTGAAGGACGTAACCTGTTTGATGGTGTTTCCATGAATAGTCACTGGGCACCAATCCCCCACTGATCTGGGGTCGAGCAGCGTCTCCACAGTTTTACTTGTGTTAATGAGCAGTCTATTGTTATCGCACCAGTCCACAAATACATCCACAGCAGTTTTATGGTTATTTAAGTTTTTTGTGAGCAGACTGAGGATAAACTTAATTACATATTGGTTAGGCTGAGAACTGACACAGTCATTAGTATACAGTGTGAAAAGGAACGGTGAACTGACGCACCCCTGAGGGGCCCCTGTACTGCTTACAGTTATGCTGCAGAGGACAGAGTTAAATTTCACTTGTTGTGATCGATTTGAAAGAAAGGAATGGTACCATTTGATTAAAAAAGGGTTCACATTCAGCTGAACTAATTTATTCAGAAGAATGTTTGGTTGGATGGAGTTAAAAGCAGAACTAAAATCAATAAAAAGCAACTTAGCATATGCAGCAGGATTTTCTATGTGTTTCAAAGCCAGATGCATTAATGTTGAAATTGCATCATTTGTGCTACGGTTCTTAGTGTACGCAAACTGGAACCTATCAAGGGCTGGCTCTATCTCCGTGTGTAATACCTGTAATAAAAGTCTTTCCAGCGCTTTCATAACATTAGAGGTGAGAGCCACAGGACGATAGTCATTGTTCACCTGGAGACATGCCGTTTTTGGAACTGGAATTATGATAGATTTTTTCCAGATCTCCGCCACTGAGTGTGTGTCAACAGAGAGCTGAAAGAGTCTGTGCCAAACTGGTGAGAGCTCATCTGCAAATGTTTTTAGAAGAAAAGCGGACATATTATCCAGCCCGGTTGCTTTTTTTGTATTTATGCTTTTAAAAACTTTGGTAAATGAGAATTCTGTTCACATGTTCATTACAGTCTACCATATCCAGAATTTCACAACATTCACTATAATTATCAGTTTCAAATCTCAGATAAAAATTGTTTAGTTCGTTAGCTTTTTCCCTCTCGTTGTAGGCAGACAAAGCCTTCCTACCTCCGGCCATATTGGTCATGCCTCTAATAGAGTCCCACAGCCTCTTTGAATTGGAGCTGGACAGCTCCTGTTCTGCCCGGTCCCTGTGCTGCAGCCGTGCTGTTCTTAGTTGCTGGTTTAGGCCCTTCTGTGCAGCTCTGACTCCGGCCCCGTCTCCTAATTTAAAGGCTTGTTATTTCCTTTTAATGCATTCCTTTATTTCCCTTGTAATATAAGGTTTATTGTTCGGAAACCTTTTAACAGTTTTCTGAGGTATGATTGAATAGACAAAGAAGGAGATATAAGCCGTAATTGATTCAGTAGCAGTATTTATATCCGCATCCTCATAAAAGATGTCCCAGTCCATGCAAAGAAAGCATCCCTTCAGCTTCTCTCTTTTATCGCTAGACCAAACTTTTACTGTTTATTGTTGTGGTTTGCTGGACTTAAAAACTGACCTGTAAGTGGGAAGAAGATTTGTGATCAGAGTTACCAAGGGGTGGTTTGGCCCTGGCTGTAAATGCATCCTTGATGTTGCCATAACATTTATCCTGGATGTTATTGTCTCTGGTACTGCACTTGATATATTTAAAAAACCCAGGCAGAGATTTATTGAGGCTGCAGTGGTTAAAATCACTAAGAATGAACATTGGGGCGTCGGGTTTGTTCTGAAGATGTTGGTGAACACAGTCTGAAATAGTGCTGGCTGACCTAGCAGCATTTCCACTTGGTGGAATATACACTACACACACAAAGACATTGGTAAATTCCCTTGGGAGGTAGTATGGGCGCACAGCAGCTCAAGGTCTGGATTACATATTCTTTCTCGCACAGTAATATTACCACCAACTGTCTTTAACGTAATTACAACCCCCCCTCCTCTGGTTTTACCGGAGTTTGCATCCCTGTCCAGTCGTATATGTGTGAAGCCCTCGACATGTATGAAGCTGTCCGGTACATCCTCATGAAGCCAAGTCTCGGTGAAGGCCATCAAACCAGAGTCACAGTATTTATAGCTTGCTCCGACTTGTGAGCGCAGTTCGTTCAGTTTGTTTTTAAGTGAGCGTGAGTTTCAAAGCAGCATTGACGGCAGCGGTAGCTTGTTAGCCCTCCGGACCCGCTGCCTAACGCCACCTCTCCTCCCCCACTTCCTTGCCTTTCCACCTCTGAAGGGGTCCGGTCGGTGTCGTCAAAGCAGCTCTGTCGGTACATCCTTCATAAGGTCTGGTGAGGGTACTACCCGGTCCCGATAGCCCAGCAACATTTTCCTGCTGTATGCTGGCAGTCCAAAGGTGGAAGATCCACCGGCTAGGCACTGAGAAACTGTGCTAGCTAGAATTAGCCATGTTAGTAGTACCAGCACAGCCTTCCTGTCAAAAAATGTGGTCCTATATTCATCAGCAGGGGATGTTGTCTAGTGCAGTCTGTTAAGCCCTTTGAGGCGACTGATGTTGTGATATTGGGCTATACAAAAATAAATGTCTTGTCTTGTCTGTCTTTATATAATTTATATAATCATGTGGAAATCTAGCTGTGAACTGACAACCTTGAACAGTTCTTTTAAATACAGTCATGGATGGCTAATGTCTTTCTTTTGTCGTCCACGTGGCTGCTGAAAACCCCACACTGAACATATTCAGTGTCTTATTTTCACGCTTGACTTTCCCTCTCGTATTAGTTACATCTTTCACGTCATGTCGTTTTCCGTGGAGGTTGTAAAAGTAACGAGGCTGTTTTGACAATGTAAGGAGTAGAAAATACAGATATTTGTGTTCAAAAGTAGGAAGTAAAAGTAAAAAGTCCAAATACTTTGTTACTTCCCACTTCTGAAAGCAGCACTGCCTAACTTTAGTCAGTAGGGGGCGCAGATTTCTCTACAGAGACTCTGCGTTGTTACCATGGATGTATAATAAGATCTGTTTAAAGGCCAATACATACTCCACAAGAACAAGAACAAAGTTAGTTCTGAACAGGACTTTCCAGACTTTACGAGAAACTCATGAGCAGAACTCCTCACTTTTCTGCATAAACCCGCCCACTTCAGATTTCTGACTAATAATACAATAGCTCTTGGACAACCACAAGAAAACAGTTCTGCTCAGACGATGTGTCAAGAACAATGATGCAAGAACTTCCAAACCAGGGCAAGAACCAACCATAGTCCCCCTAGGTCACCAAAATGACTAGAACCGGCCCTGGTTAGGACTTATACCTGAAGCATGAAGAAAAGCATGTCCTGGTGGGTTGGAGGTGATGCCCCTCTGTGGCTCTGTGAGGCTGGTGGCTGTGGAAAAGCTGAGATTTTGTTTGGGCTGTAAACTGCATTTGTTTGAAAAAAGAATAAGAGAAAAAGAATCCTGGTGGGACTCAAACTCTTTACTCCAACACTTTATGATCTAGACGGCAGAGATTTTAACCAGCATTAGTTTATATAAATAACTTAAACTTAAAAAATTTAAATGCAAGGCTTTAAGAATGATTGTTTTGGGTCGATTACAGTTCAAACCATATTTAGTTCTGAATTTGTGTGTCTGAGTATTTCTTCTAAACCTCTCTTTTAACAAGCCCTAAACAAATGTAAATCTCCTGAATGTTGCCTGACTTTAGCAGGTTGTACATTTATCAGAGTGTGTTCAGGTGATGCTGGTCTCCTGTGAGTCATGTGCTTTATTTGAGTTCAGAACAGTTCAGAGGAGAACATGTGCCGGCTTAAGCCACTTGAGGGTGCATTATCTCTTCTGTTAAAGCAGTCCTTTACAGATGCACTTGTTTGTAGTCCTCTTAATGTCTGTTTGAACATGCTTTAATAAAACAGATTTTAAAGAAGCTTCTACAATAAGTGTTTTTACTGCACACCATAAAAAACAAAGGTAGGTGTTTGGAAAAACATTTATAAAGTTTGGCAGCTAGTGTTTAAAACATACAGACATTTTCACAGCATAACTTTTATTGTTTATGTTTTATTCACAAACTTTTGTAGGATTTACCACTTTTTTGGTCACAATTTTCCAAAAATATAAAGTTCTGTAAAGAAACAAATGCATAATCGATCCATCTATTTGCTTCTTCTTATTGTATCCCTCCTCTTATGTATTGTTATTATCATTATTTATATTATTAGTACATCAATTTTATATAGCGCGTTCCTGGGGAGGCAAAGGCGCTTTTACAAATCAATTAATTTAATATGCAACTTATGCATTATAAATACCTAACCCATTAAAATAGTAAATGCATGATTTTTTTTTATCGCACAAGACTATTATTGTCTTAAATTTATATGTCCATATAAAGTTTAGTGAATTGGTTCTTTTTTTTTAAATGTAAATTTTACTACTTATAAAATTAACAAAATTATTACATTATTGGCAGGTATTACGTTATTACAATACAGGGCAGTCTTTGTGTGCAACAAAGAACTTCATTGTTCAGGGAAATGTATTCATTTGATTAAATGCAAATGTTTGCAGCACACCTCACAAGTTGTTGATCATAATCTCTACAAACAAGCCGAGTTTAACATTAGCCGTCATACTTCCCCTTGTTTGTTTGATGTTATATATTTTATCACAAATGCACTGATCCTCGGGATATTCTCCTTGAGCTGGGGACAGCTTCAGGTGTGACTAAACTTTCTTTTGTCTTAATGTTTTCAGTTGTTTCTCTTCCAGAGCTGGCAAATTTCAAACTGAATGCCCAGAAAATGGATGAAGGAACTTTAGGCTGGTCTAGGAGCAGGTTAAAGGTTAAAGGTTAAAGGTCAGGACCTATATTTGGTTGAGCTACCTTCCCCCTCTTCCATATCATCTTCAGACTTCTCTGGAGCCTGTGGAGTAACTTTAGGCAGTTTTACATTTCAATTACATGTCTAATTTACATATCTAAGCAAATAAACAACAATCTAAATAAAGATTACCATCCACTGTACTTGTTTTTGAACTGCACAAAAAATTAAATTTTCAAGAATTGCAGACCTTTTTATGTATTACTAGATGATAGGCTACAGTTATTACATTTTCAAAGGATTTATTTGATGCCAGGCCAAAACGTAATAAGGTAACAATTTATTACATTATTGGCAAAATGTTATTACCTTATTGACTGAAACATTTTATTACATTATTGGTTGCTACAGGGCAGTCTTTGTGTGAAGCAAAGAACTTCATTGTTCAGGGAAATGTATTCACTTTAATGTGCCTCAGGTGTCTTAATGATTTGGTTAAACACAAATGTTTACAACACACCTCACAAGTTAATGTTAATAATCTCTACAAACAAGCTGGGTTTAACATTAGCCGTCATAACTTTTGTTAAAGTGGCACTGTGTAGCTTTTATAATAATAATAATAATAATAATAATAATGGATTATATTTATATTGATCTTATAAAAGCTCTCAAAGTGCTTTACAGAGTCCATTATTCATTCACTCCACAGTCACACACTGGAGGTTGAATAAATTATAATAAATATAGGTCCTGACCTTTAACCTTTAACCTTTAACCTGCTCCTAGACCAGCCTAAAGTTCCTTCATCCATTTTCTGGGCATTCAGTTTGAAATTTGCCAGCTCTGGAAGAGAAACAACTGAAAACATTACGACAAAAGAAAGTTTAGTCACACCTGAAGCTGTCCCCAGCTCAAGGAGAATATCCCGAGGATCAGTGCATTTGTGATAAAATATATAACATCAAACAAACAAGGGGAAGTATGACGGCTAATGTTAAACTCGGCTTGTTTGAAGAGATTATGATCAACAACTTGTGAGGTGTGCTGCAAACATTTGCATTTAATCAAATGAATACATTTCCCTGAACAATGAAGTTCTTTGTTGCACACAAAGACTGCCCTGTATTGTAATAACGTAATACCTGCCAATAATGTAATAATTTTGTTAATTTTATAAGTAGTAAAATTTACATTTAAAAAAAAAGAACCAATTCACTAAACTTTATATGGACATATAAATTTAAGACAATAATAGTCTTGTGCGATAAAAAAAAATCATGCATTTACTATTTTAATGGGTTAGGTATTTATAATGCATAAGTTGCATATTAAATTAATTGATTTGTAAAAGCGCCTTTGCCTCCCCAGGAACGCGCTATATAAAATTGAAGGACTCTGAGGACTCTCTGGAGGACTCTTTGGAGGACTCTCTGGAGGACTCTCAGGAGGACTCTCTGGAGGACTCTCTGGAGGACTCTTTGGAGGACTCTCTGGAGGACTCTCTGGAGGACTCTCAGGAGGACTCTCTGGAGGACTCTCAGGAAGACTCTCTGGAGGACTCTCAGGAGGACTCTCTGGAGGACTCTCTGCAGGACTCTCTGGAGGACTCTCTGAGGACTTCTGGAGGACTCTCTGCAGGACTTTGGAGGACTCTCTGAAGACTATCTGAGGACTCTCTGGAGGACTCTCTGAGGACTCTCTGTGGGACTCTCTGTGGATTCTCAGGAGGACTCTGGAGGACTCTCTGCAGGACTCTCTGAAGGACTCTCTGGAGGACTCTTTGGAGGACTCTCTGCAGGACTCTCTGGAGGACTCTTTGGAGGACTCTCTGGAAGACTATCTGGAGGACTCTCTGGAGGACTCTCTGGAGGACTCTCTGGAGGACTCTCTGGAGGACTCTCTGTGGGACTCTCAGGAGGACTCTCTGGAGGACTCTCTGGAGGACTCTTTGGAGGACTCTCTGGAGGACTCTTTGGAGGACTCTCTGGAGGACTCTCAGGAGGACTCTCTGGAGGACTATAAACTATAAACTGTTAGAGCCACCTGAGCCATTGTATTTAAACTCAAAATGATCTGCTTTGAGCTCCACTTCCTTTTTTAAAGCCATTTTTTCAAAACACCTGCTGTGCTTTGTGGGTAAGGAAAGGCCAGGAAAGGTCAGCAAATACATTCTGAGTATTTTGGCCAAACAAAGGTCTCAATCCTTTGAGGAGGAGGGGTTTGGAACCAAATGGAACACACCTTCAGCAGCTGGTTTCCTCAGGAGAGTCCTCCAAAGAGTCCTCCAGAGAGTCCTCCTGAGAGTCCTCCTGAGAGTCCTCCAGAGAGTCCTCCAGAGAGTCCTCCAGAGAGTCCTCCAGAGAGTCCTCCAGAGAGTCCTCCAGAGAGTCCTCCAGAGAGTCCTCCAGAGAGTCCTCCAGAGAGTCCTCCAGAGAGTCCTCCAGTCCTCCAGAGAGTCCTCCAAAGAGTCCTCCAAAGAGTCCTCCAGAGAGTCCTCCAGAGAGTCCTCCAGAGAGTCCTCCTGAGAGTCCTCCAAAGAGTCCTCCAAAGAGTCCTCCAGAGAGTCCTCCAAAGAGTCCTCCAGAGAGTCCTCCAGAGAGTCCTCCAGAGAGTCCTCCTGAGAGTCCTCCAGAGAGTCCTCCAGAGAGTCCTCCAGAGAGTCCTCCAAAGAGTCCTCCAGAGAGTCCTCCTGAGAGTCCTCCAGAGAGTCCTCCAGAGCGTCCTCCAGAGAGTCCTGCAGAGAGTCCTCCAGAGAGTCCTCCAGAGAGTCCTCCAGAGAGTCCTCCTGAGAGTCCTCCAGAGAGTCCTCCTGAGAGTCCTCCAGAGAGTCCTCCAGAGAGTCTTCCTGAGAGTCCTCCTGAGAGTCCTCCAGAGAGTCCCCCTGAGAGTCCCCCTGAGAGTCCTCCTGAGAGTCCTCCAGAGAGTCTTCCAGAGAGTCCTCCAGAGAGTCCTCCAGAGAGTCCTCCAGAGAGTCCTCCAGAGAGTCCTCCAGAGAGTCCTCCAGAGAGTCCTCCTGAGAGTCTTCCTGAGAGTCCTCCTGAGAGTCCTCCAGAGAGTCCTCCTGAGAGTCCCCCTGAGAGTCCTCCAGAGAGTCCTCCTGAGAGTCCCCCTGAGAGTCCTCCAGAGAGTCCTCCTGAGAGTCCTCCAGAGAGTCCTCCAGAGTCTTCCTGAGAGTCCTCCTGAGAGTCCTCCAGAGAGTCCCCCTGAGAGTCCTCCAGAGAGTCCCCCTGAGAGTCCTCCAGAGAGTCCCCCTGAGAGTCCTCCAGAGAGTCCTCCAGAGAGTCCCCCTGAGAGTCCTCCAGAGGGTCCCCTTGAGAGTCCTCCAGAGAGTCCTCCAGAGAGTCCTCCTGAGAGTCCCCCTGAGAGTCCTCCAGAGAGTCCTCCTGAGAGTCCCCCAGAGAGTCTTCCTGAGAGTCCTCCAGAGAGTCCTCCTGAGAGTCCTCCTGAGAGTCCTCCTGAGAGTCCTCCAGAGAGTCCTCCAGAGAGTCCTCCAGAGAGTCCTCCTGAGAGTCCTCCAGAGATTCCTCCAGAGAGTCCCCCAGAGAGTCCTCCAGAGAGTCCTCCTGAGAGTCCTCCAGAGAGTCTTCCAGAGAGTCCTCCTGAGAGTCCCCCAGAGAGTCCTCCAGAGAGTCCTCCTAATAGTTCTCCAAAGAGTCCTACAAAGAGTCCTCCAGAGAGTCCTCCAGAGGACGGGCCCTGGAGATTGGGGAACAGCCTCAGACACAAAGTCTAAATGTTGTAATCAATATAAAGTGCACTTTAGTGAATAATGTGTTGATTCAGACACAGACAAGTTGTTTTTCTGAATTATATTTGACTTGGACACAAATAGATAGAACAAATATCTATAATATATAATATATTGAGACTGAGGACAGCATCAGTTGTGACTGGAAACTGGAGTCTTGACTCTACAGAAAGTCAGGATTATTTGATTATTCTTGGAAGCGGGATTATCATGAGTCCAACTGAATCACCAGGAAATGGATGAAGGAACTTTAGCCTGGTCTAGGAGTAGGTTAAAGGCTAAAGGTCAGGTCCTATATTTGATCATACACACAACAGCACTCATTTTACATTTGTCACTCATTTACAAGTAGTATACTTGAGATTGAACATGTTTTTTTAAATATTTAATAATATTGTTTCATCAGACTTTCTCAAAGTTTCTGGATTAAAACGACCTATCATCAGCGTATTTAAATAGGTTTGTATTGGTTGGTCTTTGCTCCTCCACAGTACTCTTTGTGACGTTAATAAAACACACTTAATGCAGCACAGTTTGTTCACTCCTTTAATTATTCTCACATTTATCTTTCTGCTTTGTCAAAGGAAGATTATTTACGCATTATTTTTCTGAACAAATTAAAGGATGAAACAAAATTATTTTCTGAGATCACATTTTGTTTTGAGTTCATAAAGTATTTATTAAAACTCTCCACTAGCCCAGTCTGAGCCAGGCTGCTGCTGAATCTAAAGTCATATAAAGACTACATTAAAGGAACTCAACAAGTCTTTAAGAACATGCAAAACTTAAACACTCCCTTGTTTGGATTTGCACATTTAACTTCCTCTTGCTTTTAAATAAACAGGACGCCCTGATTTACCAGAGCTGTCTCGTTGATGCTGGAGTGAGTATTTGGAGAATTCAAGTCTGCAATCTCTTAAACAATAAACATTAATTAATTAATTCTGCTTTGGTGCTTTCTGCTTTAATTTTTTTTTTTTAAAGGTTGAAGCAGAAATGAAAGACAAAGTGCTTTTGGGTTTCCTGCTCTGTGGTAAGAGTTTAAACTGGTATAAAAATTTTTTAACCCAGATCTTTTATTATTTTTTTTTCAAAATTAGACCTAGCTTCTGTTTTGAGGAAGTGAAAAACAGTCTAAACACATAAAGTCTATGATTACTTTTTAGGGCTCTGTGTTGTTCCACATATTCTCGCTGTAACTCATGAGTACTACTTTGTGAACCTGACATTGAACTGGTCTGAGGCTCAGCAGTTCTGCAGACAACACTTCACTGATCTGGCCACTATCACGAGCAGCGAGGACATAAAGAGACTGAACAGACCTGGGTCGATCACAGGAGACGCATGGATTGGACTGTTTCTAACCCCTGTGTTCCAGAAATCACCAACTGATCTAAACACCTGGATCTGGTCTGCCAATGCAACAGTCAGTGCCAGTAAATACAGCCACTTCTACTGGCCACTAGACCAATTTGAAGGTCTGTGTTGCTTTCTCGATTACAATGGATTTTGGAATAATGGTCGTTGTACTGAGTCCTTCTCCTTTGTCTGTTACACAGGTAAGGTTTGGTAGTTTTTTTTTTTTTTTTTAATATTTTTTTTTTATTATATGTCATCTTTATTTACTTGGTCCTGTCAGTGGCGGTTCTCCATTGAAATACACCCTGGGCGAGACCACACACACACACACACACACACACACACACACACACACACACACACACACACACACACACACACACACACACACACACACACACACACACACACACACACACACAAGCTCATACTGGGGAGAAGTAGAGGCAAAGAGGTCTTCATCCTCAATATCAGATATTTGTGGAGACATGTGTAGCGGGGGAGGTGGTTGGCTCACCCTGACCAGTGGCAGAGGATGCTCCAAAATATTTTAGAAGTGCTCCTGAAATTGCAATTGAATTGCATTTGAAATCAAAAGACCATAGGATAATGTTTTAAAAGCTAAAACAGCCTGGGGTCAAATTGACTCTAAACATAATAGAAGGGTTACATAAACATGCTCTTACACACTAAATGTATGTCATTACACGCTATACCCTCCTAGACCCGGAAAAAAACATTTATTTATTTTATTAGTTTTTTTCCCCCATGTCATCACATTGTTTAGAGCATAGAAACAAATGATAAAAATATATATATATATATTGAAAAATTATATTTTATTCATGTTATGCTATGGTCACTAGGACTCAGTTGTTTAAAAAATAAAATTACTTTAAATTATATGTATAGGCAAAAACAATGGGATTTTATTTTTTAATCACCAAAATCTTTTGGGTTTCAGGATATTAATTTGTATATTAATCTAACTTTCATGAAAGAACTATTAGCTCTTTGGTTACTGCCTCAAATTCTATGCATGACACACTTTTAGTTATGACTTGTAAAACTATACTTAGGAAACTATACTTAGCACACTGTGTAGCAAATAGCTACATAGCAAATGTTCGTCTTTAACCTAAAGATTTGAAAATGCCGTTGGTTATTTACAGAGCCTAACGTTAAACCAACAGATGGAAATGATAACTGAACTCTTAACAGTTTTATTGCAAAGCACAATATTAAATTAGATCTCATTAGTGAGTTGAAACCAAATTATTGTTGTATAAGCATAGCAAGCATCATTAGCAAAAAGGCTAACAAAGAGTTATACCCACCACCAATTAACATTAGCCCTTCTTCATTCATGAAATGGATACTGTAATCATACAGAGAGAGAACATAGTTGCATACCTTTATTTTTGCTCGTTTCTCCTCTTCTTCTTTTCTTTTTTTTCGAAATTGGGCACCTGATGGCCAATTCACCAATTCACCTTGATGACCCCATAATTGTTTTGTATTACCTAGTTTCATTTGCAGGAACTATAGGCTGTCCGTTCCATTTGAGAGAGACCCAGAGGTGAAATGTCACCCGCGCCTCGCCCACCCCTTTACACTTCTCTCACAACACACAGCTTCTGTGCATGGTACATTTCAGCAGGGGCGCCGGCAGCTGCAGGGAGCGCCAATTCGCCAATTCCACACACAGTGAAATGATACAAATGATGAAAACCCGCTTCGCGACGCAGAGGAATTTTATTTTATTTATTTTTTTTATTTATTTATTTTTTATTAATCTGCTCGTGCTGCCGCCCCCAATGTGTCACGAAAAAATGCCGCCCCGGGCGTCTGCCCGGTTCGCCCGTGCCTAAAACCGCTACTGGGTCCTGTGCCACTTTATAAAAAGGACTTCTTTTCAGGATTAGATCAAACAGTTTTTTAAAGAGATTAAATTTCCAGCTGATGTTCATTCAGACTGATCAAGTTTTAGATTTAACATTAAACCTGAAAAAAAGAACCAAGTCACCAGCACAAATAGAAATGCATCAAACTAAATAAAAGTTTAGAGCTTTTCTTAAAATTTCTTGCTATTTTATAAAAATGCTTGATAATAAAGACTGGGTGAAGTCTTAAAGTTTCATTTTTTCAAATTAACTCCAGTGTGTGAGAAATTCTCACTTTAGACACATCCATCAGTTGTGTCTGTTTTGTTATTAATAATATTTTTATGTTAAGTAGTAATTCTTACCCCTGATGTTTATTTAACTTTATCTGTCATTTATACATTATACATTTTTACAGGTTCAACTGTGAAAGCGTTTTATCTTGTCACTACTCCAGTCACCTGGTTCGAGGCGTTGGAATACTGCAGAAGAAACTACACAGACCTGGCCGTGATCGAAAGTGCTTCTGAAAATAATCAGGTGTTTTCACTAATGAGTGGAATTGCAGGTGCGGTTTGGTTTGGTCTGCACCGAGAGCCCTGGAGATGGTCTGACGGCAGCCTCAGCAAATTCACAAACTGGACGAGTGGACGACCACAAGGTTTGAATGGTTCAAACTGCACTGTGGAGGATTCAGCTCACGGTTGGAAGGATGTAAGCTGTGATCTGAGACTTCCATTCTTCTGCAACAACGGTAACTCACCAACAACTGAAGCTTTTTATTGTCACTATCACAGCTTCTGAATCTCTTAACACTTTAGACATTATATTCTTCAAATAAATTTATATTTAATGCTTTTGTTGCCCTTTAGCAAAGAGGTCCACTGTTGTGAAGATAATTTTCAGTTCTGCTGGCGACATGTCTGATCCAAGAAACTACGAAAAGATTTTACAACAGGTATGTTTTCTGTCTTAAACACATTAGCATCAATTTAAAGTCTTATTATTAATTCTCCATATTTTCCTTTATATCTTTACTTTTATTGTAAAACAATAATATGACTTTCTCAGTTTCTCTATATTTTGTTTTTCCTCAGGTTGAAGAAAAGCTCCAGAAAACAGGAAGCTCTGACGTCAGCGTTAAGTGGAAGACTCCCCCCAAAAAGCAGACTTCCTCTGAATCTAAATCTGAGTTCTGTGAGAAAAACATCCCATAAACGGAGAGTTGCAGTGCATATGACAAGCATTGTTTAATAAAACACACTTTTCTGTATCTCTACTGTTTCACTTGAAGCTATTGTTGGATGTATCTCAGTTGTAACTTAAAGAAACCATTTAGAGCCCAGCCTCGGGTCACCTGAAGTTTGGAGAGCTACAGACACACTAGCCAGGCAAATCTAAACTATTTCAATTAAATATATTTATTTATATTCTTTAGTTCGTCCTTTGTTATTATTATTATCTATTTTGATTTAAGCTTATATCTTACACTTCATATTTTTGACATTTTGTGAAAACATACTTTATGTTTGAGCTGACTTTATGATCTTCACAAGCCTTAAGTCAGTGGGCTTTTTAATAATATTATTTAAAAGTGATAATAATCATGTGTTTACTCTTTTAATGGCTTAGGGTTAGATATATATATATTTAATGCATATGTTACATGGATTTTAAAGAGTGTAAAGGCAATTTTTGTGGAACTTAAGCATTTGTTTTTGTATAATGTAGTTTTTCTTTCTCAGCTTGTTCCAAACTTTATAAAAATACATAAATGTAAGACAATGTCTACGCCTCCTACCACTGTACAGCATGAAATAAAATCTCATGTACTGTTTACCTTTCCAATCAAACCTAATCCTGTTTCATTGTTACATGTTTGTGATTTGTCCATCGTCTCTCATTAAACTGAACTGTTTAAACTAATGACACATTAATGAAGTTGAATTCTATGTAATTCTTTTGTTTTCTGATAAAGGTTTACAAAATTAGTTTGTCTTTGGTTAAAATAGGTCTTACAGTTAAAAGGGAGAGAACATTGAATTAATGGTTGCATAACAAATAAAACATTGCCTTGTATTAATATGAAGGATTTATCAAGGTTATTAGTCAAAATTTCTGAAGATCAAAATATGGACGAAAAACTTACCGTAGAAGCTTCTTTAAAACCTGTTTTATTAAAGCATGTTCAAAGAGACATTTAGAGGTCCACAAACAACTGCATCTGTAAAGAACTAGTTAAACTTTAAAAATAATGCGCCCTCAAGTGGCTAAAGCAGGCACAGAACGTACTCCTCTGAACTGTTCTGAGCTCTAATAAAGCACATGACTCACAGGAGACCAGCATCACCTGAACACACTCTGATAAATGTACAACCTGCTAAAGTCAGGCAACATTCAGGAGATGTACATTTGTTTAGAGCTCGTTCAATGAGAGGTTTAGGAGAAATACTCACAAATTCAGAACTAAATATGGTTTGAACCTTAATCAAACCAAAACAATATTTGTTAAAGCCAAAGTTATTTATATAAACTAATGCTGGTTAAAATCCCTGCCGTGGTTTATGCAGAAAAGAGAGGAGTTCTGCTCATGAGTTTCTTGTAAAGTATGGAAAGTCCTGTTCAGAACTAACTTTGTTCTTGTTCTTGTGGAGTATGTATTGGCCTTTAAACAGATCTTATTATACATCAATGGTAACAACACAGAGTCTCTGTAGAGAGATCTGCGCCCCCTACTGACTAAAGTTAGGCAGGGCTGCTTTTAGAAGTGGGAAGTAACAAAGTATTTGCACTTTGTTACTGTACTTTATTTATCTGGCAACTTTTTACTTTTGAACACTAATATCTGTATTTTCTTTATCTATAAACTTACCACAAAGACAACATAAACAGGTGCCACCAAGGTTTTAAAAGTATTAGAAATGTGAGAAATGCCGGTGGCGGCAGTAGCTCAGTGGGTAGAGCGGTCGTCCTTCAACCGGAAGGTAGGCGGTTCGATTCCCACTCTCCCCACAGTTCATACTGTCGTTGTGTCCTTGGGCAAGACACTTAACCCACCTTGCCTACAGTGGCTGTAACACTGGTAATTACATTAGAACAATGTAAGTTGCTTTGGATAAAAGCGTCAGCTAAATGAATAAATGTAAATGAATAAATGTAAATGTAAATGTAAGAACTTTTATGGTGTCAAAATTAGGTCCAAATATTACATTTAAATTAGCACTCCTGACTCACAGCAAGAAGATCGTGAGTTCAAAACCCGGCCGACTCAAACATTCTCGGCCGACTCTGGTCTTTCTGTGAGAAGTCTGCATGTCCTCCACGTGTTACCCTGGGTTCTCTCCGGGTACTCCAGCTTCCTCCCACCGTCCAAAGACATGCATGTATAGGTTAATCAGCAACTCTAAAGTGTCTCTAGTGAATGAATGTGAGAGTGAATGGTTGTCTGTCACTGTCTGTCTCTAAATGTTAGCCCTGCGACTAACTGGCCACTGTCCAGGGTGTATAGGCTCCAGTCACCTGTGACACCTAACGGTAATCAGCGGTAAAAAAAATGAATGAATATCTGTACTTCTACTCAAGTACACAATGTGAATACTTCTGCCCCTTCTGGCTGCGTTAAACATATGAAATACTTTATAAAGCTGTTCAAGTATGAGAACAATTATATTATACTGGGCGGCAGTAGCTCAGTGGGTAGAGCGGCCGTCCTTCAACCGGAAGGTAGAAGGATCGATTCCCGCTCGCCCCACAGTTCATACTGTCGTTGTGTCCTTGGGCAAGACACTTAACCCACCTTGCCTCCAGTGACTGTAACACTGGTAATGTAATGTAAGTCGCTTTGGATAAAAGCGTCTGCTAAATGAATAAATGTAAATGTAATTAACATATTTTAGTTTGTGAGAAAAGTCAGGACCTAAAAGAGTGAAGTGTATATTAGAATTTATTGATTTAGAGCAGTGCTGGGCAAACTAAGGTCCAGGGGCCACATGAAGGCCGCTGGGCTGTTTACTCTGCCTCGCCAAACATTTACTAATATTTTATGATAATTAAACAATAAAGTGGATATATTTTTCCTCTCCTTCAATATTTTACAGTGATCAGTTGATTCCACAGTGGACCCACCTGTGTTAGCCCTTCGATCAGGTTCAGAAGTAAGACAGCAAACAACTTTTTTACATTTAATTGTTGATCAGAAACCGTGAGTGACACCAACAGGGAGGAGAATGGTTTCTTCATTTTGATTTAAATTATAATTTATTTGATCCCCAGACTGTACATTCTTTTGAGACAACATTAAATTACATACAAATATTCTTTAATGTTGAGTTAAATGCTTTGACTCTGAGTCAGGGTCAGACAGTGACTGATGTCAACACAGACCTGTGTTTAAAGACAAAAGTTATTTAAAAATGTATTATTGTACACAATATACCTAAAAACAAATCTTTATAACTGTTCTAAAGCTATTATCTCAAGAGTTTTAATATTGGCCACCGTGGAAACTGGGCAGACACCCACTTGGGACCAATAATTGAGCCCAAAATATAACTCTTATGGAGCCCGTGTGGAAATGCTGGGTAATGGTTTAATGGTGGAGTGATGATCGGGACAATGATTACTGTTTCAAAAGGTCTTTAATTGAAATATAGTTTCTTTAGAATTAGAATATATCTAAAAACTTGAATAAATAGATAATTACATTAGTTACATTGCAGTAAGTCACTAGTGTCGTGGGAGGAAGACTGTGATGAAGTGCCCCCAGGAATTCCACTGACCACTGGTCGCCCTTTATTAAGGGACAGAGCTCGCTCGTCAGCTGAGGTGAGGTGGCCCCCCACCAGTTAGACGGGCCCCCCACCAGTTAGACGGGCCCCCCACCAGTTAGACGGGCCCCCCACCAGCCTTCTTTCTATTAGCTACAGTACATGACAGAAAGAATGT
The DNA here is from genome assembly GCA_024416835.2 of Perccottus glenii. Taxonomy (NCBI): domain Eukaryota; kingdom Metazoa; phylum Chordata; class Actinopteri; order Gobiiformes; family Odontobutidae; genus Perccottus; species Perccottus glenii. Next base: position 3,702,699 of record CM044555.2, on the reverse strand, counting down.
GGTAAAAAATACTTATTGCCTGCATAGCTCCAGTAATTATTTAATTTGAATAATACCTTTTGAGAAGGTGTTTCATTTTGACTTGGGACAAATCAAAATACAAAATTATAGTACCCTTTAGAAACTGATGGCAGGGGAAAAAAATAATGTTTAAATAGTTTTAAAACATATTCAAAGGATTACATTTATAATTTGAGATTTAAATTCGGGAGAGAGTTATATTTTAATCTCATGTTGGTTATTTTTTGCCAAGCCAACTCTCTTTGTTTTGCTGATGCAGCTGTAAAGCTTTTTTACAGGATAATGGTCTTAAATTCCTCATAAGCCAACGTTAAAACCTCCAACTCCACTTCTGTAAAGTCTGCTGTCCGTTTTCCTCACCTTGAGTTTCCATTGTGACTCATAAATACAGCGATCCATTGGAAGTGTCTTGATGTTTTCAGTGTGCTTGCATTATCTCTCGGTTTCCATGAGGAGGTTGATAGAACTAACTCTTTTCAGGTGTTTTTGAACGGACAGAGTCAGAGTAAGCAGGTTTTGAGTTTTTTAAGTCTCCAGTGAAAGTCCAACTCTGTCTGGTCTCTGACTTTAGAAAGTCAGAGATTTTGATTTTAGAAATCAAGTAGTTTAGCAATTACTTAAAGCAGTTACATGGAACCACTTGACATAACATTTTTAAGTAACTAGTTTTTTCTCAGTGTAGCCTTTTCTGAATTTGTAGCATTTTTCTTTCTTCTGTGAGCTGTGTTGGTGAAAGCTAAACACTCAGAAATATCCCTCCCATAAACAAAGATACAGACAGAAGACAGTGGATTTTCCTTATTAACTTAACTTAAAAAGTATATTTAAACACATATCCTTTTGTTTACATTTGCGGACCCCTCACGTGAGATAAGTTAACTAAACAAACCTCAACCAATTTTAGTTAAAGACCCCTGCCCTAGGGACACTTCAGATTTGCCAATTGACCTGGACATGCATGTGTTTGGACGGTGGGAGGAAGCCGGAGTACCCGGAGAGAACCTAAAGGGAGGACACAAGGACTCCTCACACCTTTGGAATCATCACTTTTGTAACCAGGCAGTCCTGTAAAAGTTGTAATAATTATACAAGACTTGACTTAACAAACCTTGCCGTGTCTAAGAAACACAAGCACATTATTTGCATTGCAAATATTTAATAAAATTTTCATTTCCATATTGCTTTTATCTTTCCATATTATCTTGAGGAGGTCTCTGAACTATCCAGTGCACAGAGCTTTAAAGGAAGTGAAGGGATTTTGAGCCTGAAGTCTGATCCTGGAAAAGGGAATAAGGTGAGTTTATGGACAAGTTTATATTCATTAAGCTCGTATAACTACAGGATATTTGACCTGGTCTTATACAAATGTAACTTATTCTTTGGTTTGATGTTAAAGGGAAAACACGACATTGCTGTGTGGTTAGAGTCCAGACTTGTGGTGGCTTCATTTTATTTTTTATTTAAAATGCTTTTGATTTAACCCGTAATTCATTAGGCATCTGTATTATTCCATGTGTCACTCTTGTTTTGTCAGCCTGAAAATGAACTGGACTGAAGCTGAACACTAGTGCAGAGATAAGTACACAGACCTGGCCACCATTAGCAGCACAAAAGACATAAATTACAAGAAAAGACAAGACATTTATTTTTGTATAGCCCAATATCACAACAACAACCGCCTCACAACACACATCACCCAGCAGGTCAGGGGTTTGCGTCCACCCTAGGAGGAGATAGAAAAGAAAAAAAAGTGCTAAATACTGCAAAAATAGGCAGGTGTAATAAGAGCGGTTGAGTGTGTGCCAACAGCTACAACCAGTGTGAGCTGCTACATTATCCAGTTCCACACTGCGACCTGTTGAGATTCCTTGTGTCAAATGCACCAGTCTATATTACTAGACAAAATGGCTGCACCATGTCCAGTAGGTTGAGGGCCGTCAGCAGGCCTGTGGATAACCGGCCCCAGAAAGAAGGCCAGTTATTCACAAAACCATAACCTTTCTGACTACAATGCCGGGCCAGCCACCGGTTCATGGAAACTAATCTGCTATACTGTTCATCACTACCCTTACGGGAGGGCCAGAGACACGATGCCGACTCATCTTGTTCCCTTGTTCAAAAGTCCTAGCTAGGCTATCTTTGGTTACCTCAGACTGCCTCATTCTCACATTATTGGTGCCGACATGAATAACTATCTGCTTGTATGTAGTGCGAGTATGTGTCCTTCCTGTGTGATGTCAGCACCCTAAGGTTAGCCTCTATGTCGGAAGCCCTGGCCCCCGGTAAACAGTGGACAATGGCTGGCGTCTCAAGTCTAACATTGCGGGTAATGGAGTCCCCTATCACCAGAGTATGATGCTCGCTCCGGCTGGCCGGCGCAGAGGGAACAGGCCGGGGATCTGCGCGGACAAGCGGACTTGAAACCGCCGAAAACCGGTTCGCTCCCAGGGGGGCTGACCGCCGACAAGAGCAGACAACCGGAGGCTTGCCTCTGGTTGTACGCTCGCGCTGCCAGAACGGAAGAAACGTAGCACTCTTTGCAACAGCTGCCGAAGCAGCTGAGCCGCAACTGGAGCTATCACTAGCAGGACTGCATCTGATACTGCACTTACATGTTTCCTTTGTTTGTTACACAGGTATTTAAAAAAAAAACATGTTTATTGTTAAAAACACTGTTGCATCAAATGGCTTGCACCAGCTCTTTTTCTCATTATGTTTTATTTTTTTTCTCTTTTTAATGGCCGTCATGTACATCAAAGACCTTCTTGTTCACTTTAATGTACATACAGTGGTGGAGGAAGTACTTAAGTTTAGTACTTAAGTAAAAGTACAACTACCCTGCAAAATATATACTTAAGTAAAAGTATAATTACTACATCAACATCTTACTTAAGTAAAAGTCATAAGTACATACTTTTAAATTTACTTTAAAGTATTTTTAAGTAAAAGTAAAAGTAAAATCAGTTGTATCAATGTCTGGGCTGTTCAATTGTAACAATCACAAACAATATCTATTGTGTACTGGAAAGAGTTGTTGTGCAATACTGACACTGTAAAAATCTGGTTATTTACTTATTACTCAAATAATAATTAGGCTAAGCCAATTTATGACATACAATTTATTTTATTTTTACTATACTATTAAGAGCAGTAAAAAACTCAAAAGTACACAGGTGAGTGTTATTCTGAACACTTTAATCAAATTTGTATGACCAGTTTATTCTGCTCAACAACAGTTGCTTTAGTCCTTTACGGGGAAAACGTAGCTAAAACTGCATTTGAGGCTTATACTCCATTGATTACAGAAAATCCAAAAGCATTAGGCTAATAATGTATAACACATTAGAATGAGAAAAAAATAAGCACCAAACAAAATTTGATAAAGCAGTAGTTTGCTCATCTCCAAAAATGTAACGTACTAGCAAGCTATCGTCCCTGCTGTGCTAATAAGCAGCTAAAGAAGTTGCCCTGTTAGGGTACCACTAACTTACGTCAAACAAATATTATACTGGTGTAATATTTTTGTTATGTTGACATCCGTTTTTCTATAACAGTCATAGCACCATGTGATAGCAAGTTTGTAACTTAAATATTAATAATTAGCATTGCATGTCTTACCTCTATATGTTTCTTCAAATTTGAAGGGGAGTTTTTAAACGCCAACAGTTCTTTGCGTTGAGAACACTTGACACATTGAAAACGCCAGGAGTCATTCTTTGAACCTTTAAATTCAAATAACTTGCTTAAATAAGGCCAGGGATGTCTCTCAGAATCAGAGCTGTAGGGCACAGGCTCAAGCTCAGTCGACAAACAGTTCCGCTTGTGTTGTTTCAAAACGCGCGCTGAGCGCATGAGTTCTTTGACCAATCAGATCTCTGATCTGTTTCAACGTGCATTGGCCAGCAACGCCAAAACGTCAGTCGACTAAAATTTTTTTTATGCAAGATTTGGAAGGATGTAACGACACGCATTTTAATAATGTAGTGGAGTAAAAGTACAGATAATTGCTGAAAAATCTACTTGAGTAAAAGTAAAAGTATTCATTATTTTTTTTACTTAAGTAAAGTATAGATACATAAAAATTTACTTAAGTACAGTAACTAAGTACAAATACTTCGTTACATTCCACCACTGTGTACATATGACAAACCTCCCTGTCTTCATGATTTGGTTAAAACGCAAATGTTTGCTTCACACACATCACAAGTTGATGATAACCTCTACAAACAAGCTTGTTTTAACATTAGCTGTCATACTTGCCGCTGTTTGTTTTTTTATGTTTTATATATTTGACATCACAAGGCCTTCACAAACAGACACCGGTGTAGACACATGTTGCAACGGTGGTGTATGAAAAAAATGCATTTTAAGGGTAGTCAATAACACAAAAAAAGGCCCGAGAGGTGGTCTCGTCCATCGCCAAAGCTGAAGTGACTGAGGTAGTTACGAAGCTTCTTGGTGGCAAGACACCGGGGGTGGATGAGATCCGCAGTGAGTACCTTAAGTCTCTGGATGTTGTGGGACTGTCTTGGCTGACTCTGCAACATCGCGTGGCGTTTGGGGACAGTTCCTCTGGACTGGCAGACCAGGGTGGTGGTCCATCTTTTTAAGAAGGGGGACAGAAGAGTGTGTTCCAATTACAGAGGGATCCCACTCCACGCCTCCCCGGGTAAGTCTATCCAAGAATACTGGAGAATACGGCCGATAGATACAGGAGGGTTTTCGTCCCGGTCGTGGACTGGACCTACTCTATACCCTCTCCAGGTGCTGGTGGGTTTATGGAGGTCAGCCCAACCAGTCCACATGTGTTTTGTGTAAGAGACAATTTTTAATCTTTTCATGATAAATGTTAACTGATAGATACAGATTGTATTTTTCTCATCAAATGAATGTTCCCTCTCCGTTCATAACGTCAGTGAATGTAATGTTTTCTCATTGCAGCGCGATCTGACCCCGAGACTCAACTTTTAGACTATGGTCGTTTCTTACTTATTTATCTAACTTGTTGAGTATGATACTTGGTACTTTCTTCTTTTTTTTTTTGTTTTTAAAGGTTGAAGCAGAAATGAAAGACCAAGTGCTTTTGGGTTTCCTGCTCTGTGGTAAGAGTTTAAAATGGTGTTAAACTGTTTAACACAAATCCTTTATTTATTTTTTTTCAAAATTGGACTCAGCCTCTGTTTTGAGGAAATGAAAAACTGTCTAAACTCATTAAGTCTATGATTACTTTTTAGGGCTCTGTGTTGTTCCACATATTCTCGCTGTAACTCATGAGTACTACTTTGTGAACCTGACATTGAACTGGCCTGAGGCTCAGCAGTTCTGCAGACAACACTTCACTGATCTGGCCACTATCACGAGCAGCGAGGACATAAAGAGACTGAACAGACCTGGGTCGATCACAGGAGACGCATGGATTGGACTGTTTCTAACCCCTGTGTTCTGGAAACAAAACACTGACCCTAGCACCTGGATCTGGTCTGCCACTGGAACAGTCAGCCCCACTGGATACAAAAACTGGTTTTACACACCAGGCTCTAATGCAGGAGACCGGTGTGTAGGAATATATTATGATGGAAGTTGGCTTGACAATGCTTGTGCCTTCAATTTTTACTTTGTTTGTCAGACAGGTAGGTTTTGGTAATTTCTTTTTTTCTTTTCAGGATTAGACCAGACAGTTTTTTAAAGAGATTAAATTTCATTCAGACTGATCAAGTTTTATCTTTACCATTAAACCTGAAAAAAAAGAACCAATTCACCAACACAATACTTACCTCACCTTACTTTAATACTTACTTACCACAACACTTCTTTCTCTTGCTCATGCTTGATAATAAAGACTGTGTGAGTAAGTCTCACTTTAGACACATCCATCAGTAGTGTTTGTTTTATTATTATTTATTATAATGTTAAGTAGTAAGTATTACCCCTGATGTTTATATAACTTTATCTGTCATTTATACATTATATAACATTTTTACAGGTTCAACTGTGAAAGTGTTTTATCTTGTCACTACTCGACTCACCTGGTTCGAGGCGTTGGAATACTGCAGAAGAAACTACACAGACCTGGCCATGATCGAAAATACTTCTGAAAATAATCAGGTGCTATCACTAATGAGAGGAATTGCAGGTTTTGCTTGGATTGGTCTGCATCGAGAGCCCTGGATCTGGTCTGATGGCAGCATTAGCCCGTTCACAAACTGGACGAGTGGACGACCACAAGGTTTGAATGGTTCCAAGTGCACTGTGGAGGATTCAGCTCACGGTTGGAAGGATGTAAGCTGTGATCTGAGACTTCCATTCTTCTGCAAAAACGGTAACTCACCAACAACTGAAGCTCTTTATTGTCACCAGCCAGTGACTCTAACACCTGGGTCTGGTCTGCCACTGGAACAGTCAGCCCCAGTGGATACAAACACTGGTACTGGTCACCAGGCCAATTTGGAGGCCTGTGTGTCATTCTCGATTTCAATGGATTTTGGGGTGACAGTTATTGTCTTTCCACTCTGCCCTTTGTTTGTTACAGAAGTAAGTTTTGGCAGTTTTTAATTTTCATTTATTTATTTTTTTTAACTTTATTTACTTAGTCCTGGTCCACTTTGTTCACAAAGACCTTCTTTTCAGGATTAGACCAAACAGTTTTTGAAAGGGATTAGATTTCATTCAGACTGATCAAGTTTTAGATTTAACATTAAACCTAAAAAAAAGAACCAATTCACAAACACAATACTCACCATACCTTAATACTTACCACAACACTTCTTTTTCTTTTATAAAAATGCTTGATTATAAAGACTGTGTAAAGTCTTAAAGGTTGATTTTTTTTTACCAGTGAGTGTGTGAGTAATTCTCACTTTAGATACATTTTAACTACTCATCAGTAGTGTTTTTTTTTGTATATTATTTTTAACATTCAGTTGTTTTGTAGTAATTCTTACCCATGATGTTTACTTAACTTTATCTGTCTTTTATTCATTATATATACATTTTTTTCAGGTTCAACTGTGAAAGTGTTTTATCTTGTCACTACTCCACTCACCTGGTTCGAGGCGTTGGAATACTGCAGAAGAAACTACACAGACCTGGCCATGATCGAAAGTGCTTCTGAAAATAATCAGGTGTTTTCACTAATGAGTGGAAAAACAAATATTGTTTGGTTTGGTCTGCACCGAGAGCCCTGGAGCTGGTCTGACGGCAGCCTCAGCAAGTTCACAAACTGGACGAGTGGACGACCACAAGGTTTGAATGGTTCCAACTGCACTGTGGAGGATTCAGCTCACGGTTGGAAGGATGTAAGCTGTGATCTGAGACTTCCATTCTTCTGCAAAAACGGTAACTCACCAACAACTGAAGCTCTTTATTGTCACTATCACAGCTTCTGTCTCTGCCCTTGTGTGAGCGCGCAGCAGTTACTTGTGTTTCTTTTACCAGTCTTTTAGTGTTTTCTGACCTCAGCCTTGTTTTGACCTCGTTTTCTAGATTATGATTTTTGTACCTCTGCCTCGGAATAAATACTGTTAAACATCTGTCTATTGGGGTTTGCATTTTGAGTCATTTGCCTTTTGCCTGAAAATTTATATTCAGTGCTTTTGTTGCCCTTTAGCAAAGAGGTCCACTGTTGTGAAGATAAATCTCAGTTCTTCTGGCGACATGTCTGATCCAAGAAACTACGAAAAGATTTTACAACAGGTATGTTTTCTTTTTTAAACACATTAGCATAAATTTAAAGGTTTATTATTTATTCACTATATTTTCTTTATATCTTTATATTTTTTATTGTGAAACAAAAATCTGACTTTGACACAGTTTCTCTATATTTTGTTTTTCCTCAGGTTGAAGAAAAGCTCCAGAAAACAGGAAGCTCTGACGTCAGCGTTAAGTGGAAGACTCCCCCCAAAAAGCAGACTTCCTCTGAATCTAAATCTGAGTTCTGTGAGAAAAACATCCCATAAACGGAGAGTTGCAGTGCATATGACAAGCATTGTTTAATAAAACACACTTTTCTGTATCTCTACTGTTTCACTTGAAGCTATTGTTGGATGTATCTCAGTTGTAACTTAAATAAACCATTTAGAGCCCAGCCTCGGGTCACCTGAAGTTTGGAGAGCTACAGACACACTAACCAGGCTAATCTAAACTATTTCAATTAAATATATTTATTTCTATTCTTTAGTTCGTCCTTTGCATTCCTCAGTCCTCAGCCCTGAGCCCCATTTTAACATCTGCCACTGTTTTACACCTGACATTTTATTAACTTCAGATGATTTAAAGGAGTTCAGAAAGTAAATGTTGGTTTTAGGTGTTTGGAAATGACATGTACTTATTAACATGAGGTTTGTTGCTTAGTCATTATTATTATTAGTATCTATTTTGATTTAGGCTTTTATCTTACACTTTATATATTTGATATTTTGTGAAATTACTTTGTTATAACTCCTTTATTAAATTGTTTGATAAAAATTGTGTTAAAGCTGACTTTAAAATCTCCACAAGCCTAAACACAGTGGGATCTTTTAAAATATTATTTTGAAGTAATAATCATGTGTTTAGATATATCTATATAATACATACAGTATGTTACATAGACTGTGTAAACTCTATTACTGTGGAACTTTTTGCAAAAGATGTTATCAGTCAAACCAATGTTGGGTGGCTTTGACCAATAAGAACCACTACAAAGGATTTGGGCTTAGAAAACAGCGCTATGCTAAGAATTAATTTGAAACTCTCAGTTAATCATTTTTCTAAATGGAGTTTTTCTGTTTTTGCAAAAGAACTCTTCATTTGTTTTTGTTCAACAGGAATACCTTTAATTATTATTAGAGTTTAGTTGGAAATAGTGATATGTCCCACAAAAGATAAAGTTTGTGAATAAAACATAAAGAAAGTTATGCTGTAAAAATGTCTGTTGTATGTTTGTGTTATAAGAATTTTATTCTTATAATTGTTTATATTGTTTATAGTTAGTTGGTGCTCATAGTTCTCTACAGGTCATGTCAAATAATGTCATGTCCTCCATGTTATTCCAAGCATGGTGTAGACATAACTAAAGACATGGCTTGCCGGAGGACTTCTGCACCTGGAGCCTGGAGCGGGGGCCTTGGGGGGAGGGTGTATGCAAGATACACCTCCCACTGACAGCCCCCACGACAGTGATATAAAATGTAGTGTTTTGTTTACTTAGGTAAGCAAAACGCACTATGTACCTTTGATATATATCTGTGTACTTTGCTTCTCCTTGCAAGGAATAAAACCTGGCCTTTCGCTTTTATAATATAATCTGTCTCCGTGTCTCTCTGGATAATATAAGGATATAGAATTCTTTTAGACATATAGAATTCTTATAACATTTGGTGCCGTGACCCGGATCTCAATATTCGTTGTTTCTCATGCAAAGAGGTGAGCTGACGTGCACGGAGAAATGCACAAAAAAGCATTTCTTGTAAGTCCCAAGCTGTGCTGTTAAGCAGTAAAGGGCCAGATATCCCCTCTGTGTGTGTGAACGCGATGACGAGATCTGGACTGAAAAAAGAGAAGAGCAGAGAGACGAGAGGACAGAACAGACAGTCTGGCTGCGGAACAACTGGACTATTGGACTGAAAATTCAGGTAAACAGCTGTTTAATTTATTTTTTGGTGTGTGTGTGTGTGATTTAATACCAAAGCTTCCGGAAGTAGTAGTTTTGGAAATCTGGCGTATGTTGAGCGGGCTGCATGTATTTACATCACCATAAGTTGATGTTTTTCCATGAGGCTGGCCAGCATAGGAGATTCTTAAACGCTGATAACGCTTTGTCGAGACCCTGCCTATATGGTTTATGGTGAGATTGAAAGCTGGGAAAAAGTATGTGTTTCAGTCGAGACCCTGCCTGCGTGGTTTATGGTGAGATTGTAAACGGGATATTCTGATGTTAATCTGTGTTAAAGCTTGTTGTCTGGCTGGATTTTAGTTTGATAGATAACCTATGCTTTGTAAGTTTTCATGGTGTTTCTTGAAACTGAATCGTGCGTTTAGTTCATTTGGCCGTGACAAGTGCGAACCTCTATGCGAGATAGAGCACCTGATTACAAGAAGGAGTATGAGTTCTAAAGAGCTTGTCTGGAAAGCACAAGAATTTGTCTTAGATTAATAATCACGTATCGTGTCATACAATCGAACTGCCTTGCATAGCTAGTATTGTTGTTTTATGGTGCGACACTCACACGGGAAGTGTGGGATATGCACAGGTAGCTCGAGCTGACTCTTTACAGACACATAAAGACACAGACACAAACACAGACACATGAGACACACATCTACAGAGGAGAATGTGATTTTGGTTTATGAGAGAAAATAATGAGTATTCTGTTAAAGAACAGAGTTGGTTTTGTATTTTATGTGACACGTTCGTGTGAACATTAAAGGTTTAAAGAAGTTAAAGATCCAACACTTGGATCCTAAAAGTAGTGATTGATGTTTTGCTAAACAATGTTGTGTATCTATTAGTACGAGAACTAATAGAGGTCCTTAATATCAGTGTGGTTCAAACACACGGTATAACGCCAATAAAAGAATGAAAATGATTACTTTGTAATTGGAAGAATTTAAATATGTGTTTTAAAGTTGAATTGCGCAGAGTAAGTTTATAAAGATAATATAACTTTATAGTTGGGCCATAAGCTCATATTTAAAAGAAAACAAGGTTAACAGAACCTAAGTAAAGGAAATAAACATTTATGTATTTCTCTGGTTTGGTTCTAACAAAGTGTGAAAATGGAGAAAGTGGATTCAAAGCAACCACTGTTTGGATTCACGAGGAATGTTTAAACACAAGATAACATTCTATAAAAGTCAATGTAACAGGGGCTTCACAGCACCCTCCTTTATGCTCCCAAGAGCTGGAAATGTTTTGGTTTTGGGGTTTTTTTGTGTTGAGAAGAATGCTGAGTATAAATGTCAGTGACAGAGACAGTCTGCACTGAACTGATGTGTTAAATAAAGTTTATGAGGCTTAATTATGAAAACTGTTTGACCTTCTGACAGGTCTGTTGATATGAATAAAGTCCACATTTGAGTTTTATTGAATCTAGGAAACATGATTTGGTAAACTAAACGATTGAATGAATGAGATGGAATATGGTTTTATGAAGAAAAACTTAAAGTTTAAGTAATTGTAAAATTGAAATGAAGATAGTTCAAAATAAATAATAATCATTATTTATTTTGGTACTTTATAATTAAGGTATAGTGTCATCTATGCAATAAATATTTAAACTGTAATGTAAATTGGTAATCTGGTTTTGGTGATTATAAACATATCTATGTTAAAACAGTTCAAACTGTTAAAAACGATCTTAAAGGTTTTATTTGGAAAATTGAAAGTTAATGAGAAATAAATAAAAAAGATAATTGTTAAACTAACAAGGTGAATTGTTAAAGTTTAAGAGCATATGCCAATGGCTCGCTGGGTTTAATCACTGTTTGAAGTGATTCAAATTTTTATTTTATTTTATTTATTTTTTTTTGGATACTGGGACTAATACAAGGTCCTTTTGAACAGACGTTAAGTTTTTGTTTTGGTTTTGGGTTTTGACAAACTTTAGGTCGTTGTAACCTAAAGAAAAAGAGAAAAAAAAAGAGGTTGAGATGTTACATTTTATTAAATGAACAGTAATGATAGTTACTGATTACAAATTTGGTGAATTTGAATAAATAAAGAGAGACACGTTATTTTAAGTTTACACTTGATGTTTAAAGGTTCTGTTTAACATTGAGTGAGGTGAATTCTTTATGTGGCATCTGAACGCCAAATTAGTGGAAACATGAAAATAGTAATTGATAAAATGTTTTATGTTACGTTTAAATTAATATGGGAAAAATACAAAAACAAACTGGTTTATTGTATTTAGCACCTGGTGGTAAAACTGAGTTTTACAGAGACAGTATAGAACAGATCTATACTGAATAAAATCCTAAAGGAATTTAGTTTAAAAATAAAGCATAATTTGAGAGGAAATTTGTTGATTTTATGTTTAGTCTTTCCGTTTAAACGACAATCACAAAGGTGATGGTGTTTTAGAGGAAAGCAGAGTGAACAGAGCAGAGGCTTTGTGGAGTGTTCAAGCAGCTGGGACATGCTGCTGTTACTGGTTTAACCCCAGAGGGGGGGGGGTCTGAACCTAAGGGTGATTAAGAAATTTTGTTTTGAAGTAAGAGAAAAATGTGTTTTCTTTCTAAAGAAAGTAATTTGAGGTAAATTAAACAATATTTTGAGAATATTCTAATTTAAAAGAACATGTGAAATAAATTGTGAATTAAAGGTGAATGTTTAAAGGTTTGTGACAATAGATCATGAGAAACCAGTTCTGATCTATATAAATTATTTATGTTTGCATCAACTGAGTTAAAATTTATCAAATTGTGGAAGATACCAATTACAGTTACAGGTAAAGACCAACAACTAATGGTAACTAAATAAAACTGAACTAAACAAAGTTAAGTTTTAAATATAACATAAACAAAAGTGATGCTATTTGGAAAACATAAAGAAGATGAATAATTAGAAATGCTAATTAAATGAAATAACAATTTAAGGTGGTAATTGGAAAAAAAACAAATCTGTTTTGATTTTATTTTTGTTTTATTTTGTTTCATTTTTGTGGTATTTTGAGCCATGGTTGTCCCACGTCTCAAAAAGGGGGGAGATGAAGGTTTAAACAAAACTGTGTTAAAGTGCTGAAGGGATGCTTGGTTAACCTAATGGTTAGCATGAGGCTAAACAACAGGGTTTAATGCAGTTAAAAGAAGAGTTTAAATCAAATAATGAAATAAAGAAAGTTGACAGGACTTTTCTGGAGAAGCACTGTTTAGTCTGATTAAACCTTTTCAGATTAAAGTAGATTTCCAGCAGACCATATCTGTGGAAACAGGGTTTATCTTCTGTTTCATTTTTATGGTTTGATCATTTTAAGGGCTTTTATGGTTTCGTTTGACGAAAACCTAGGAGGCACTTTCTATGGGTCTATAATGTCAGAGAACGTTCTGATTTGTTTGTTTGTTCTTTATTTGGATGGAAGCCAACTACAACAAGTATACCAGTTCAGAAAAGGAGTTTTGAAAATTAATATAGCCACCACCAGTAAGAGCTAATATTAACATAGTTCTTTGAACTTATATCATCTTGGTTTACACCTGTGAAGGGAAGTACACCTGTGAGCAGGGCTAGTGACGAGGGTCACCTGACTTCCTGTGACATCACTCTGAACTTGACAAACGGAGAGATCAGGGACAGGTGCAGTGCAAAGCAGAAGTCTGGAGGTTTTGTGAAAGTAAGACCATTAGACCAGCGTTGCCTGCTGACCGGAAACATGCGTCCTTAAAGGATCCTCGTTTTATTTGTGTTCACATACAATGTGACGGAGAACATCGTGAGTCGAAACCAGGGCTGGACTGGTAATCTGGCATACCGGGCAAATGCCCGGTGGGCCGACGCACTTGGGGGCCGGTCCATATAATATGATTTTTTTTTTTTTTTTTTAATTGGCCAATGACCGGCCCATAAAGCAGGGACAGCGGCCCATTGGTTCATTTTTTAATACTGACACTGGGCTGGCCCAATCATCTCTTAACAGGCAGTGTTGTGCCTGAACGCGTTCATTTCGCGATAGTTCATGAACTCGTTCATATTTTGGGTGAACGTGAACTGAACGTGCTGTATTACTGCCTGATGAACGTTACTGTGAACTCGTTCAGTCTGGTGTCTGTGAACGGCACGCTCTCTCAGGTTAACTTCGTTTAATAGGGTGCCAGATTTCTAAAGAGCCTTCCAGGCGAAAACCCGGCTAAAACACACCGCAAACGGGTCTTAATATGTAGCGGAAAAACACCAAACCTGGCAACACCAGCCACCAGTGTCGCGCCGCCGTCCGCCGCATGCGTGAAAATAAAAAATAAAAAAATAAAGCGCGGAGGCGACGGCAGCATGTAGTAAGGCGTATGATCATTTAAATTCATTCATGTAACTTGTTTGTTGAACCTGCCTGGTCTATTTTTCCAGGATTCCAATATTCTGTTTTAGCATGTGGACAATGGAAAATTATTAAAATTTAAAAACGTTTTCACCTTAATGATTACTGGCCTGTTTTTCTTTGAATAATTCCTCATTAAAAAAGACCATTCAAGCAGCACGTTTTTCCTCATGTTCTTGAGAATGTACTGTAGGGTTGAAAGCTGCAGCTGCTACTAGTGTGGAGTGAATGGACAGCAACAAAGCATTAAAGCAACAATGTCCCCTCAATGCTAATGTAAACCCTGGTTGGATAAGGATTGAAAATTGGATATGAAAATTAAATCTGACGCATAGATTCATTGTTAAAACTGATAAAATAATTGCTGTCTGTGATTCTACTGTATATGGGCTGTGGCAATAATTTTGAAAAATAATAGCTCGCAGCAACATATGGAAAAAAAGAACTATGAACTAGTTCATTTTTGGAACTGTGAACTTAGTTCAAAATTTTGAAGTTTGAACTATGAACTGAACTAGTTCATTTTAAAATTTGTGATTTGAACTTTGAACTAGTTCTTGTAGAAAGTGAACTTTCCCAACACTGTTAACAGGCTCCACCCCTCCTCTGTTTCTTGTGTCAGATGCAGTTAGTGGCTCAGAGCCAGAAATCTGGATGGAGAAACAAAAGTGCAAGGGGGGTGCGTAGAAGTTGCGGGCCAAAAAAATAAAAATGCTAGAGATTGATGCCTCAACATGTGCAAAAATAACAGACATGTTTAGTGCTGTAGCTTCAGTATCCAAGCCTACAGTACCTGACGACATTTTGCAGAAACATGGAGGAGAGGTGACTAGCCATGGCAGCGCCGGCAGGACCCAGGCAGAGGAGCAGGTGTCTGATAGTAAAGTCAAGGAGGGACAGAGTGAGCAGGAGAGTGTAATTGAAACGGTAAGCATGTTAGCTACATGATTAACAGGGAGGGAGTATGGAAGTTTTATCAAGTCAAAACTATTGAGAGCGCGCAAACCCAATTTCGAGCGAGCAGTCTACAATGTGAGCGAGCATACACAGATCTGAGCGAGCAGAGTCTATAGTGGGCGCTCGTTTCTGTGTCAGCGCGTGCGCAAATCTGTCAGTGTGCTCTCAGTTCTGTGTTAGCACTCGCTCCAGTCTGTCAGTGCACTCTCACGATTCCGTGTTCGTGCCCTCTCTGTTTTGACTGTGTTTGAACAGTAAGCTGCAGAGAGCGCAGCAAGTTTAAAAAAATGGCAACAGGACACACCCACATCCGGGTATAACTTTCAATGTAAAAGTCAACAAGTCCCGTTGACGGATAGTAAGTGAAACAACCTGCACACCCGCATTCAAGAACCGTTATACCTTAGTGAGCATTGTTTTTACCAAGTTGTATTTTATTATTTAATTTAATTATAAATAAAGGGACAATCCATACTAATGAAAAAATACATGTAAATAGGCTATGCGAGACATAGCCCTACACATACTGTACATATAAACACAGCAAACAGTTTGTCCAACAGCCACAAACAAAAGCAAGAATGAAGATTTCATCCTTGTTCTGAAGCTAAAACTATTATCATTATTATTGCACATCCCCAAAGTGGTGCTGTAGATTACACACTGCCCTAAGTTCATTCAAAACCAGTTCCCTAAAACTATTATTGAAACTATTATTTTCTATACTATTGTCATCTCCTATTGTCTCAATAACCAATCAACACAAGTAATTAATACATTCTAGATATTCATCTTAAATGCACCTTGATAAACAGATTAAAGCTGTAACTTACACACTGTATAATTTTAAGAGTAAAACAACTCTAAACTTTAACCAACAGACCACAACCTTACACTTTTTCTTTCATTTAGATTTAAAATACAAAAACATTTTTAATGTAGGTACTATATTAATATTCTGTCGACCTTCGGAAGTACAGTATATAGTCAACATCAAGGATACTGAGAGTAGTTCTGGTGAGGTGGAGCTTTTAGTAACTTACCTAACTTAACTGAGAGATTGTTTTACAATGGATAATTAGATATTACCAAATGAATAGATAATCCTTAAATAATGTTTTATTGAGAAGAAATGTGTATTATTGAGGATTCACATCACTTAATTGGATACAAATTCTAGATATTATTATAGGCCTGTTTAGATTTTGATCATGCAAAAGCTAGTGAAATTGGGAAAACATTTTAGACCTGTAGGGTGTAAGTAATAATTTCACCTTTAATATTGTCAGTTCAATGACTGATGGATCAAAAGCAGAAGAGCAGAAATGTTAGCAGTTGGTGTGTTGTAGCCTTTTGTGTGGGTCCTGGAGTTTCAAAGACCTCAGGACTTGGAGGTAACTGGTCTTGGTGGTTTTCAGGATGGTTTTCAGATATTTCCAATGATGCAACAAAGTTACATTAAAGAAGTTACAAAATAAAACAAAATATGTCCTGTATTTCACAGAAATTGAAATGGAAACTATGTAGCTACATAACTGTCCCTGTGCTTGACTTTGGAATTAATCATAATGGCTGGATGATTATGGACAATATGTGGGGAATAAAGTCTGTTTCAGTTGGACAAAGTGGTCCAAACAGGGTCCTGCTCCAACTGTGCAGTACCAATCAATCAAATACACTTTATTGTCCCAAAGGAAATTTGTCTTGGCGCAGTGCCGTGCAACAGCAGAACATACAGCACAAAACAAACACAAGAACATACTGTATGTACTGTATGTGTATCACACACATTCATACAGTAAAGGTACTGTAACCAGCAATCATCTGTGTAAATACAGCTTATTGGAATTATTCTTAGTCACAAACTTTTGGGAGCATTGGCCTGCTTGGAATAAGAACAGACTGGTCGGGAGTTTGTTTGTTTTTTCTTCATTTGAGCCTTATTGAACAAAGAAAGGGTCCTCTGAGAAGCCATCAGCCACCAAATAAAAAAAAATCACTCCTGCCTCACCAGCCAAGGATCCTCATCTGACTGTACCACCATCAACACCTCCACCACTGAAATGGACTCCCCCAATAGGACCATGGACCCCCCCAGTAACATCAACACCTTCTGCAGACCTCACCATCTCTGTCCCATGTATCTATATATGTCCCTCTGTCTCTGACACCGCTGAGACTTTTGAAGCAGTCAGATCTCACATTTAAAGCTGAAAAATTATTATTATTTATTTTTTTAGTATCTGCTGCAAAGAGAAAACATCTGGGATAGAACTTCAGTTTGTAGGACGCATCACTTTGGAAACCCCAGTGTAGTTATGTCTTGCTGCAGCCAGGAAAGGTACTAATAAATTAAAAAGTAAAAAAAAAAAAAAACAAGTAGTTACTAGTAATAATAATAGTAGTAATAATAATATATAAGTATTATTATTATTATTATTATGTAATAAAGAGATACATTTAGAAGTGTGACACAATACTTTGTTTAATCTGTTACACAAATGAGTACAGCATTGATGAGTAGACAATGGTCCAGGATTATACTGGCTTTTGCTGCCATCAAGTGAGGTTACAGTACTACATTAGGGCTTATGATTTAATTCAAGTTAGTCATTTTCTGTTAATAGGTGGCACAACGCATAACCGTAACTATACAATCCAAACTTTAAAAATTATATATTATCTGCTTGTACCTTTTGTAAACTTCTACATATGTTTTTCATATATCTTTTTGTTTTGCTTAAAAACATAGTGTAATTATCGTAGCTTAACTTGTTGACTTTTAAATTGAAAGTTATACCCGGATGTGGGTGTGTCCTGTTGCCATTTTTTTAAACTTGCTGCGCTCTCTGCAGCTTACTGTTCAAACACAGTCAAAACAGAGAGGGCGCAAACACCGAATCGTGAGAGTGCACTGACAGACTGGAGCGAGCGCTAACACAGAACTGAGAGCGCACTGACAGATTCGCGCACGCGCTGACACAGAAACGAGCGCGCACTATAGACTCTGCTCGCTCAGATCTGTGTATGCTCGCTCACATTGTAGCCTGCTCGCTCGAAATCGGGTTTGCGCGCTCTCAATAGTTTTGACTTGATAAAACTTCCATAAGGGAGTGTTAATCAGGGCGGGTGCAGGAGGAAAGTGTGTGTGGGCCTGGTTGGGCCACGACGAAGAAGATGATTTACCTAAATTAATGAATATTATAATAAGACAACTTAATCGTTGTTGGCATTATATAGTCTGTCAGATTGTCACCCACTGCACTAGCCACTCAGTCAGCTAAAGTCAAATAACAGAGCATAAGCTAGGTTAGCCGAGTTAACTTATTAAATTGCAACTTTGGCTGACTATTCTAATGTTAACCCTTTAATACCCATAATGGCCGTACGGCCCTTCTCTAGAAAAACTTAAATGATGCCATTTGATTATTTTAATTATTACTCAGAATGGCTGCGTCAAAGCGCCCACGACGAGTAACGCATGCTATTTGGGGATTAAAACCCGTCTTGTATTTTGAAAGCTGTATATTTTAGTTTAGCTGTATATTCAACGAAGTAGATATTTGCTCATGTTTCTAATGAATTTCCAACATCATTAATATGCAATATTTACGGTGAGTGAATAATATGAATATCATATATTTTAGGACGTTTTGTGAGAGTAATCTGGTAGTATAGGTTGGTTTTCTTTTATTTTTTTAAGGGGAGTATCTCAACAATGAGAGGTAAATCTTGTTTGGTGTCATATTAAAGAGGGGTTTGTGCTCTTTAAAACAAAGATGATATAAGTTCAAAGAACTATGTTAATATTAGCTCTTACTGGTGGTGGCTATATTAATTGTCAAAACTCCTTTTCTGAACTGGTATACTTGTTGTAGTTGGCTTCCATCCAAATAAAGAACAAACAAACAAATCAGAACGTTCTCTGACATTATAGACCCATAGAAAGTGCCTCCTAGGTTTTCGTCAAACGAAACCATAAAAGCTCTTAAAATGATCAAACCATAAAAATGAAACAGAAGATAAACCCTGTTTCCACAGATATGGTCTGCTGGAAATCTATTTTAATCTGAAAAGGTTTAATCAGACTAAACAGTGCTTCTCCAGAAAAGTCCTGTCAACTTTCTGTATTTCATTATTTGATTTAAACTCCTCTTTTAACTGCATTAAACCCTGTTGTTTAGCCTCATGCTAACCATTAGGTTAACCAAGCATCCCTTCAGCACTTTAATACAGTTTTAGTTTAAATCTTCATCTCCCCCCTTTTTGAGACGTGGTACTACCATGGCTCAAAACACCACGAAAAATGAAACAAAATAAAACAAAAGATCAAAAATAAAATAAAAACAGAATGTTTTTTTTTTCCAATTACCACCTTAAATTGTTATTTCAATAATTAGCATTTCTAATTATTCATCTTCTTTATGTTTTCCAAATAGCATCACTTTTGTTTATGTTAGATTTAAAACTTCACTTTGTTTAGTTCAGTTTTAATTTTAGTTACCATTAGTTGTAGGTCTTTACCTGTAACTTTAATTGGTATCTTCCACAATTTGATCAATTTTAACTCAGTTGGGGTTTGGTTACTTTAGATGTGTCAGGGTTTCCGGATAGTATCAGATGCAGGTCTGATAGCAGTCCTGCTAGCGATAGCTCCAGTTGTGGCTCAGTTGTTTCGGCAGCTGTTACAAAGAGTCCTGCTTTCCTCTCGGTCTGTCGGCGAAGTGGTTCAGCCATGCGAAAGCCTCCGGTTGTCTGCTCCTGTCCGCGGTCACCCCCTCTGACCGCGAACCGGTTTTCGGCGCTTTCAAGTCCGCTTGTCTGCGCAGATCCCCGGCCTGTTCCCTCTGCGCCGGCCAGCCGGAGCGAGCATCGTACTCTGGTGATAGGGGACTCCATTACCCGCAATGTTAGACTTGAGACGCCAGCCATTGTCCACTGTTTACCGGGGGCCAGGGCTTCCGACATAGAGGCTAACCTAAGGGTGCTGACATCACACAGGAAGGGAGAGTTTCCCCAGACACATACTCGCACTACATACAAGCAGATAGTTATTCATGTCGGCACCAATAATGTGAGAATGAGGCAGTCTGAGGTAACCAAAGATAGCCTAGCTAGGACTTTTGAATTAGGGAACAAGATGAGTCGGCATCGATTAATTGTCTCTGGCCCCCTCCCGTAAGGGTAGTGATGAACAGTATAGCAGATTAGTTTCCATGAACCGGTGGCTGGCCCGGCATTGTAGTCAGAAAGGTTATGGTTTCGTGGATAACTGGCCTTCTTTCTGGGGCCGCCCAGGCCTGCTGAGGGCAGACGGACAAGGTGCTGCCATTTTGTCTAGTAATATAGACAGGTGCATTCAATGCATTTGACACAAGGTATCTCAGCAGGTCGCAGGAATGAGAGAACCTGCTAGTCATGATAGTGCGGGTGTGGAACTGGATAATGTTGCAGCTTTTAGTTGTCTGGTTAGGCCGTATCAATCCAATGTCTACTTCCCAAATTTATTGGATAGGGTAAATTTATTTAGTCCTCATACACATCTGAAAACTCACAGAGTCAGTGACCCAAAAGCATCATGTCCTCATGTTATTATAACTCAGAGGCATTCTTTTAAACCTGGAAAAACTGTTAGAGCTCGACAGCTTGTTCCTGTTACTATCGCTCCACTGGACCAGCCCTCAAATGCAGGCTCTACGTCAAGACTAAAGATTGGTCTCCTGAATGTGCGGTCTCTATCCTCCAAAGCACTCTTAATTAATGATCTTATTACTTCTCATTGCTTGGATTTACTTTGTCTTTGTGAAACTTGGCTTAGGCCCAATGTTTTTCTGCCACTAAATGAAGCCTCTCCCCCTGATTATTCATATGCACAGGTAGGTCGCACGTCGAAGCAGGGTGGTGGTGTTGCAGCCATTCATAAAGCTGCATTTTGCTTTACAGGTCCATCATTACAGCCAAAATTTAACTCATTTGAAGTGTTACTTATCAAACATATTCCTTCTCAAATTAATGAAAGGAAGCCATTTTATTTAGCTGTAGTCTATCGCCCTCCGGGTCCCTACACTTCTTTCTTGGATGAGTTTGGAGTTTTCCTCTCAGACTTAATAACCGATAACCTGATAACATCCTTCTAGTTGGTGACTTTAATATTCATCTAAATAAGGAGTGTGATCCTCTGGCCAGAGCATTTCAATCACTGCTTACAACCCTGTCTTTCAACCAGTTTGTTCATGAGCCCACACACATTAGTGGAAACTATCTGGATCTTGTTTTGGCTCGGGGAATAGCTGTCTCCCATCTCTTAGTCTCCTCTCTTTCATCTGCTGTTTCAGATCACTCACTGGTGGAATTTGAGATTAGTTACAGACTCCCCTCAAATTCCGAAAATTGCTCAGTGTCTACACGGAATTTTAGCGCGGCTGCAATGGATATGTTTGCCACACGGCTGACAGATGTTCTTCCTAATTTAACTCCACCTGGAAACTCAATAGAAGCCTACACAAAGGAGGTCCATGCAACCCTCTCGGCCATCACTGACTCAGTGGCACCCCTCAGGACAAAGCCCAGACCAACCAGACGACCTACACCATGGTATAACGAGAAAACCCGGGCTTTAAAACAGGCCTGCAGGAGTTTTGAACGCATATGGCGCAAGTCAAAAACTAATCTAAATTATCAAAAGTGGTGTTTGTGTGTAAACACCTATAAGCACGCCCTCAGCACTGCAAAGACGGCTTATTTCTCATCTCTAATCAGAGAAAACCGGCATAACCCCAGGTTTCTATTTGGGACAGTTGCTAAACTAATCCAACCAAGAACAACTGAAGATTCTTCTCCCTTTAGTGCACAAGACTTTTTAGATTTCTTTAAACATAAAATTGAAGATATCAGGGATAATATTTTGGTTTTGTCTTCCTCAGCTCCGGGTCCCATTCACTTGGATCCACTGACCTCTCGTCTCTCAGTCCTAGATCCTGTATCCCTTGATGAGCTGACAAAGGTGGTTTCTTCATGTACGTGCCTTCTGGATATCCTGCCAGCAAAACAGCTTAAAGAACTCTGGCCCTATGTAGGGCAAATTATGTTAAACATTATAAACTTGTCCCTGTCTACTGGCACCGTTCCTTCCCTCTTTAAACAGGCTGTGGTCAAACCCCTACTCAAAAAACCTACTATGGATCCTGGATGCCTAAATAATTACCGTCCTGTCTCCAATTTACCTTTTCTATCTAAAGTCCTCGAAAAAGTTGTGTTAAAACAACTTACTCTATATCTATCAGAAAATGACCTCCTCGAGCCGTTTCAGTCTGCATTTAGGGCCTCTTATTCCACTGAAACAGCTTTAGTTAAAGTGACTAACGATCTCCTCCTTCAGATTGACGAGGACTCATCGGCTCTACTGTTATTGCTTGATCTCAGCGCTGCTTTTGATACGATTGATCATGCAGTGCTAATCAACAGACTAAAGAATGTGTTTGGGATCTCTGGCTCTGCTCTTGCTTGGTTAGAATCCTATCTGTGTGGTAGGTCTCATTTTGTCTCTTTTAATAAATCCTTCTCCTCCACGGCACCAGTGAAATTCGGTGTGCCACAAGGGTCTGTGCTTGGTCCCATACTTTTTTCACTATATGTTACACCATTGGGACAAATCATCAGAAGTTATGGAGTAAACTTCCACTGTTATGCCGATGATACACAGCTGTATCTACCAATAAAAGCGAATAATACTACTTACATCAAGCGTCTAGAGGCCTGCCTCGTTTCAATTAAAACATGGATGTCTCAAAACTTCCTCCATTTGAACTCGGATAAAACGGAGCTCTTGTTAATTGGTCCTGCCAGTCATCGGCACAAGTTCAACAATCTTACTGTCTCGATCAACAACTGTGTGTTGGAGCACGGCAACACTGTGAGGAACCTTGGTGTAATTTTTGACTCCACACTATCACTGCAGCAGCACATTAGTGAGGTCACTAAACTAGGCTTTTTTCACTTGAGGAATATCTCAAAAATTCGCTCCTGCCTCTCTTTAGCTGATGCTGAAATTCTCATTCATGCATTTGTCACATCCAGGCTGGACTACTGCAATGCGTTATTCTCTGGACTGCCGAGGAAAAGTACTCACAGACTACAAATGGTCCAAAATACAGCCGCCAGACTTTTAACAAAGACCAGGAAGTTTGATCACATTACTCCGGTCCTGGCTTCATTACATTGGCATTACAATTACATTACATTCAAAGTTCTCCTGTTAACATATAAAATCCTTTGTGGACGCGCGCCCTCTTACCAATCTGACCTCATCACCCGGTATACTCCAGCTCGTACCCTTCGCTCTCAGGACGCTGGCCTCCTTCAACTTCCTCGAGTAAAGAAGAAGTCTGCTGGCTACAGAGCCTTTTCTTATAGAGCCCCATTTTTATGGAATGGGCTCCCGGCGGAAGTGCGGCGAGCTGACTCTGTTGAAGTTTTCAAAAGCAAACTCAAAACATACTTATTTCACCAAACGTATGGAGACTGATTGATCATAGGAATACGTTTACACTGGTTGTAGCTGTAGGTACAGGTTTACACTGGTTGTAGCTGTAGGTACACGTTTACACTGGTTGTAGCTGTAGATACGTTTACACTGGTTGTAGCTGTAGGTACGTTTACACTGGTTGTAGCTGTAGATAACGCGTTTACACTGGTTGTAGCTGTAGGTACGTTTACACTGGTTGTAGCTGTAGGTACACGTTTACACTGGTTGTAGCTGTAGATACACGTTTACACTGGTTGTAGCTGTAGGTACACGTTTACACTGGTTGTAGCTGTAGATAACGTTTACACTGGTTGTAGCTGTAGGTACACGTTTACACTGGTTGTAGCTGTAGGTACAGGTTTACACTGGTTGTAGCTGTAGGTACACATTTACACTGGTTGTAGCTGTAGGTACACGTTTACACTGGTTGTAGCTGTAGGTACACATTTACACTGGTTGTAGCTGTAGGTACACGTTTACACTGGTTGTAGCTGTAGGTACACGTTTACACTAGTTGTAGCTGTAGATACACGTTTACACTGGTTGTAGCTGTAGGTACACGTTTACACTAGTTGTAGCTGTAGATACACGTTTACACTGGTTGTAGCTGTAGGTACACGTTTACACTAGTTGTAGCTGTAGATACACGTTTACACTGGTTGTAGCTGTAGATGCGTTTACACTGGTTGTAGCTGTAGGTACACGCGTTTACACTGGTTGTAGCTGTAGGTACGTTTACACTGGTTGTAGCTGTAGGTACACATTTACACTGGTTGTAGCTGTAGGTACACGCGTTTACACTGGTTGTAGCTGTAGGTACACGTTTACACTAGTTGTAGCTGTAGATACACGTTTACACTGGTTGTAGCTGTAGGTACACGTTTACACTAGTTGTAGCTGTAGATACACGTTTACACTGGTTGTAGCTGTAGGTACACGTTTACACTAGTTGTAGCTGTAGATACGCGTTTACACTGGTTGTAGCTGTAGATACGCGTTTACACTGGTTGTAGCTGTAGGTACGTTTACACTGGTTGTAGCTGTAGGTACACGTTTACACTGGTTGTAGCTGTAGGTGCGTTTACACTGGTTGTAGTTGTAGGTACACGTTTACACTGGTTGTAGCTGTAGGTACATGTTTACACTGGTTGTAGCTGTAGGTACACGTTTACACTGGTTGTAGCTGTAGGTACACGTTTACACTAGTTGTAGCTGTAGATACACGTTTACACTGGTTGTAGCTGTAGGTACACGTTTACACTGGTTGTAGCTGTAGGTACACGTTTACACTGGTTGTAGCTGTAGGTACACACTAAATCCGCTCATATTATCACATCTACCTATTACAGTTTGTTTTTTTCTCTTTTCTCCCTTCTCCTAGGGTGGACACCAGTGGTGGACAGTAACGAAGTAAATGTAATTCGTTACTGTACTTAAGTAGTTTTTTCCAGTATCTGTACTTTACTAAGTATTTCCATTAAGGGATACTTTTTACTTTAACTTCACTACATTTCAACGTCAAATATCTTACTTTTTACTCAAGTACATTTTGCAAAATTAGTCGTTCCTTGTGTTTCCATTAAATATTTTTGTAGAAGAAGACCTCAAAGACGCGTGTCAGTGGGAGTGTCAGGACCGGCTCAACAGAAGCCTCATTCTCTACACGCGAGCTGATAAACATGAAAATAACAAATAAAAAATACACCTGTGATGAAGTTTTGGTATTAGTAATGTCTGACTCTGATTCTGAGGGAGAACATCTACCTTTAGAGTCTTTTCAGCCGAGTGAAAGTGAGAATGTGCGAGAGTGAGTGCGTGTGTAACTTGGACAGCGGCGCCGCTGCTCGTGCATTTCTCAGCGTCTCTCATAAAGCACACGCTGTTTTTCCCACATTTTACCAAACATCAGTGAAAGAAACGGGAGGAAACTCGTCGTGAAGGGGATGTTGTAATGGGAAGCCGTGTGCGCGTAGCACCTGCAGCTTTACCTTTAGCACAGGTGATAGAAGCCGGGGCGCGTGTAGGTACTGCAGTGGCCGCGGGAGTGACAGGGAGTTTGGGAATAATGCAGCTTCTATTGACAGCTGTTTGGGACAAATACGTGTTGTTCATCCTGACACTTTACCCAGTAGAGGAGGGAGAGGCAGGGGTAAACATAGTCAGTGAGAATGCACTAATTAAAGCAGCGATCGTAATAAAAGTGATGGCTGTGTGCTGTGCTTTATGAGAGGTCCCACACTCTAAAAAACTACTGACTATGCCACATGGATGGATAAGAAAAGATTAAGCAACTGCAACCAGTACAGTACATGTGTATATTTCTCATAACTATTTGCATACGTTTTACTAGTTATGGTTTATTACAAGTTGTAGTTATTCTTTATTTCAGAAAAAGAAAAAAAAACTATTCTAATATGTTCATTAGTGTGTATGTACTGAAAAAAAACATAACCGCCAATATATAATGTCATGGTATGCAAATTAGATGCAAATTAGATGCTTAAATTTTATTTACTTAAATACTTTGGGTCATACCTGACATTTTTGTAGTTTAGAGTAGGACTCTATCTCTTATCATTTTCAAACCACAGCCTTTTGAAATTTGGATCTCAAAAATCTGTATTTTTTAAATAATTCCTGGCACCTAAAGGGGGCAAGAGACTGACAAAAATTATAAGGGCATTATAGCCTAGTACTTGGATACTTAAGTACATTTGAAGGCAAATACTTTTGTATTTTTACTCAAGTGAAAGTTAAAAGGGAGTACTTTTACTGAAGTAATATTTTACCTAGTGTATCTGTACTTTAACTCAAGTACTGGTTTGTGTACTTCGTCCACTGGTGGACACAAACCTCTTACCTGCTGGGTGATGTTTGCCCCCCCCCGCACCTGTGCTCCAGTGTGAGGGCCCCCACCCATCTGTCATCTACCTTGATGTTGGCTGCGGCCCGTCCACTATTGCACACTCAGAGTGGACACTGGACACTGCCAATATAAATGTTTTTACTTGTGAAAATGTTTGTGTATTTCTATGTATTTTTCAACTGTCCTGGACACATTCCTGCACGGCCTGTCCGTCCTGGGAGTGGATCCCTCCTTCTGTGGCTCTCCCTGAGGTTTCTCTTTTTTTCCCGGCTGGGTTTTTTGGAGTTTTTCCTGACCCTGATGGAGGGTCTAAGGATAGGGGATGTTGTCTAGTGCAGTCTGTGAAGCCCTTTGAGGCGACTGTTGTGATATTGGGCTATACAAAAATAAATGTCTTGTCTTGTCTACTGTCTCTGTAAAACTCAGTTTTACCACCAGGTGCTAAATACAATAAACCAGTTTGTTTTTGTATTTTTCCCATATTAATTTAAACGCAACATAAAAACTTTTTATCAATTATTATTTTCATGTTACCACTAATTTATCATTCAGATGCCACATAAAGAATTCAACTCACTCAATGTTAAACAGAAACTTTAAACATCAAGTGTAAAATTAAAATAACGTGTCTCTCTTTATTTATTCAAATTCACCAAAATTGTAATCAGTAATTATCATTACTGTTCATTTAATAAAATGTAACATCTCAACCTCTTTTTATTCTCTTTTTCTTTAGGTTACAACGACCCAAAGTTTGCTCAAAATCCAAAACCAAAACAAAAACTTAACGTTTGTTCAAAAGGACCTTGTGTTAGTCCCAGTATCCAAAAAAAATTCTTAAATCACTTCAAACAGTGATTAAACCCATCGAGCCATTGGCATAAGTTCTTAAACTTCAACAATTCACCTTGTTAGTTTAACAAGTATCTTTTTATTTACTTATTTCTCATTAACTTAAAATTTTTCAAATAAAACCTTTAAGATCGTTTTTAACAGTTTGAACTGTTTTAACATAGATATGTTTATAATCACCAAAACCAGATTACCAATTTACATTACAGTTTAAATCTTTATTGCATAGATGATACTATATCTTAATTATAAAGTACCAAAATAAATAATGATTATTATTTATTTTGAACTATCTTCATTTCAATTTTACAATTACTTAAACTTTACGTTTTTCTTCATAAAACCATATTCCATCTCATTCATTCAATCGTTAGTTTACCAAATCATGTTTCATAGATTCAATAAAACTCAAATGTGGACTTTATTCATATCAACAGACCTGTCAGAAGGTCAAACAGTTTCATAATTCAGTATCATAAACTTTATTTAACACATCAGTTCAGTGCAGACTGTCTCTGTCACTGACATTTATACTCAGCATTCTTCTCAACACAAAAAAACCCCAAAACCAAAACATTTCCAGCTCTTGGGAGCATAAAGGAGGGTGCTGTGAAGCCCCTGTTACATTGACTTTTATAGAATGTTATCTTGTGTTTAAACATTCCTCGTGAATCCAAACAGTGGTTGCTTTGAATCCACTTTCTCCATTTTCACACTTTGTTAGAACCAAACCAGAGAAATACATAAATGTTTATTTCCTTTACTTAGGTTCTGTTAACCTTGTTTTCTTTTAAACATGAGCTTATGGCCCAACTATAAAGTTATATTATCTTTATAAACTTACTCTGCGCAATTCAACTTTAAAACATATATTTAAATTCTTCCAATTACAAAGTAATCATTTTCATTCTTTTATTGGCGTTATACCGTGTGTTTGAACCACACTGATATTAAGGACCTCTATTAGTTCTCGTATTAATAGATACACAAAACTGTTTAGCAAAACATCAATCACTACTTTTAGGATCCAAGGGTTGGATCTTTAACTTCTTTAAACCTTTAATGTTCACATGAACGTGTCACATAAAATACAAAACCAACTCTGTTCTTTAACAGAATACTCATTATTTTCTCTCATAAACCAAAATCACATCCTCCTCTGTAGATGTGTGTCCCATGTTTGTGTTTGTGTCTTTATGTGTATTTACATGTGTTTACGTGTTTATGTACCTGACCTGTTGAAGAGGTCAGTCCTGAGGTCATTCCCTCGTCTCTCGTCTGGACCCAGTTTCGACCTCCCCCCTCTTCTGCTCTCCTCTCTCAGTGCCCTCTCGTCTGTCACGCCCACCTCCACCTCGCTCTTGGTCTCCATGGCAATTGTGCATTTTTCCTCAGAGAAATACATTACATTCATATTAATTTCAAGTTTCATCCAATTTACAAACACACTTTACAAATACTTTTTTGGTCAATCTCAATAGATCAAAATTTACAATAAACAAACGTTTGTTTGAATTTGTTTATCTTACCGCTTCCGTGTTTGCTGCTGCTCGTCTGTCTGCAGCTTTTTTTTCTTGTTTTCAGACGAAAATCCGCAGGTGGGAGGTGGGGTGCAGAGGAAGTTTGGAGAGGGCACTGTTTTCCGGAGGGAGGGAGGCCGAGACCTAGAGGCTCCCAGAAACATTTAAACAAAATACAAATGATTAGTGTTTTGAAGTACATGTGTGTACTTCTTTCAAAATCTCTTCTCTACTTCTCTGTTTTTTTTCTCAAACTAGAAAAATAACTTATGAAAGTTACCTTTCTCTCTCATGTTGTTCAAACTTTTTCTAAACAAAAACATTACTTTTGTTCCGATTCACAACATTAGACTCATTCTTCATCCAACAATGGCCCATTCATAACACATTTATTCTCTCAAACACACCTTTTATCTTTAACTCTTTAGGTCAACAATTCTCAGTATAAGCCCCGTCACTTTAAGTGGACTTTTTTTTCTTTCACCGCTTCAACATGCAGTGAACATTTTTTCAGCAAAAGCCTCTCACTTCTTGTGGGCTTTAAAATCTCATTTCTCGTCTGCAGGAATCAATACTACGTAGGCCTTTATAGTCACATTGACTTCGGATTCATTCATCTCACTTTTTGTTTTTAGTAAGGTTCTCGATAATGGTCAATACTCGAGTTTTCCTGTGCGTCCAACGCACCATTAAAACCAACAATACTAGCTATGCAAGGCAGTTCGATTGTGGCGTATTACGATACGTGATTATTAATCTAAGATAAATTACTGTGCTTTCTAGACAAGCCCTTTAGACCTCATACTCCTTCTTGTAATCAGGTGCTCTATCTCGCATAGAGGTTCGCACTTGTCACGGCCAAATGAACTAAACGCACGATTCAGTTTCAAGAAACACCTAAAGACTTACATAAGGTATCTATCAAACTAAAATCTAGCAAGTCAACAAGCTTTAACACAGATTAACATCAGAAATTCCGTTTAAAATCTCACCATTAGATTGACAATTAGGTTCTCGGCTTTTAATCTCACCATAAACCATATAGGCAGGGTCTCGATAAAGCGGATCTCACCATTTAAGGAATCTCGATCTTTCAGCGTTTAAGAATCTCCTATGCTGGCCAGCTTCATGGAAACACATCAACTATTGTGATGTAAACTACATGCAGCCCGCTCAGCACACGCCAGATTTCCAAAACTACTACTTCCGGAAGCTTTGGTATTAAAACTCACACACACACACCAAAAATAAATTAAACAGCTGTTTACCTGAATTTTCAATCCAATAGTCCAGTTGTTCCGCAGCCAGACTGTCTGTTCTGTCCTCTCGTCTCTCTGCTCTTCTCTTTTTCTCAGTCCAGATCTCGTCATCGTGTTCACACACACAGAGAGGGGATATCTGGCCCGTACTGCTAAATAGCACAGCTTGGGACTTACAAGAAATGCTTTCTTTGTGCATTTCTCCGTGCACGTCAGCTCACCTCTTTGCATGAGAAACAACGAATATTGAGATCCGGGTCACGGCACCAAATGTTATAAGAATTCTATATCCTTATATTATCCAGAGAGACACGGAGACAGATTATATTATAAAAAGTGAAAGGCCAGGTTTTATTCTTGCAAGAAGAAGCAAACATACACGGATATATCAAAGGTACATAGTGCGTTTTGCTTAAAGAAGTAAACAAAACATTACATTTTATATCACTGTCGTGGGGGCTGTCAGTGGGAGGTGTATCTTCCATACACTCCCCACAAGGCCCCCGCTCCAGGCTCCAGGTGCAGAAGTCCTCCGGCAAGCCATGTCTTTAGTTATGTCTACACCATGCTTGGAATAACATGGAGGACATGACACGATTTGACATGACCTGTAGAGAACTATGAGCACCAACTAACTATAAACAATATACACACTTATAATAATAAAATTATTATAAAAGAGTGGAATAGAATGATGTCACATTTTATCTGGGCAAAACAAAAACCAAGAATAAAGTTCCAAACATTACAGTTGCAAAAGGAGAAAGGCGGATTGGCTGTGCCATGTTTGGAAGATTACTACAAAGCAGCACAGCTGCGAGGACTGACAGGCTGGAGTGACCCGACATATTAGGCTCAATGGAAGGAAATAGATCAGTCATATTTTGACACCCCCCTACAGTCCATGCTCGGTGATAAACCTCTTCTCAATAAACATTTAAATTCACAATTGCTACCTTCCTGGATAACAGTACCAATAGAAATTTGGTTCAAAAAACTAAAAAACAGCAACACTGAGAGGAGTGCCAGATGTTTAAGATGGCCAGCCTTTGATTCTGAGTTTTTACCTCCAAAGACAGATTGTGGTTTTGTGCATTGGTCTCAAAAAGGCATCACGGGATATTGGGCTCTTTTAGATAAAAAGGTTCTTAAAAGTTACTCACAACTTTCAGAGACATATAACTTACAAAAACATGATTTGTTCCGATATTTTCAGCTGAGGCACTATTATGACAAAAATATACATTTTATGGAAGAAGAAGTAGGACTGGTTAAACTTCTGGTAGAATCTTGCAAAGGTAACGCCCCTAAGAAACAAATATCAAAGGTATATACATGTTTACAAGCTACAAGAAACCTCTCAACCACATATATGAGACTAACATGGGAAAAAGAAGCAGATTTCTGAAGACGATTGGTTGAACATATGTAAGACTGCCATGAATACCTCATCTTCTGGTACTTGGAGGGGGTTCATTTGGAAAAACATTGTACGTTTCTTTATTTCACCATATGTTAAGAGTAAACAATGTAAAGATCCAGACAAAGCAATGTGTTGGAGAAACTGCGGTGACATCAAAGCAAACCATTTTCATGTTTTTTGGAGTTGTATCAAAATTACACCCTTCTGGTCAATGGTGGTAAAAGAAATAAAAAGCATAACTGGACTGGACTTATGCGATTTAACAATAGTCTATTTAGGTAATCTACCTCAAGAGTTAACAAAATCAGAGAAGTATCTTCTGTCAATACTATTAGCTGGTGCAAAGAAAGCCATAACACTGGCTGTGTGAAGATGTTCCTCCAAAACAGACTGGTTCCAGATCATCACAGACATTCGCGAAATGGAAAGACTCACATTCTCAATAAGGTTGGCCTCGGACAAATGTAAACATTATTGGAAAAAATGGGACAATTATATGAAACGAAACTCTGCCTTTAGGTATTGACAAGTATTACTCTATTATATTTTGCTGTAATATTAAGTGTAATTGTCTAATGGTATTGTGTTTGTGCAAAATAGATGCTCTGTGTTTTTGTTTTTGTTTTGAGGTCTGCTGTTATGTTATTTTTGTAAAATAACATCTGTGAAAAATAAAGTTAAAAAAAAATAAATAAATAAAAAAAAAGACCACCACTGGCTCCGCCCCCTCATATCTTCACTCACTAATACAGACCTACGCTCCTACCAGATCCCTGCGCTCTGCAAATGAACAACGTCTGGTGGTACCGTCCCAAAAAGGTAAAAAATCCCTCTCACGTACCTTCTCTGGATCTGTTCCACTTTGGTGGAATGATCTACTGCTGCTACAAGATCAGCAGATTCTGTAGCCATCTTTAAAAAACGCCTGAAAACACATCTCTTCCGTCAACACCTGACTGACAAACACTGAGTTCTACTTCCTTTCTATCGATTCCTTTCTATAAAAAAAAAAAAAAAAGATTTCTCTTATCTTTAGCTTTGTATACTGTGCTTGGTTTAAAATTGACTAGTTTTTTGTGCACTTGTGATTTTTGTACCTTGTGTTGTTAAAATTGCTTCCATTGTTTTCCTCACTTGTAAGTCACTTTGGATAAAAGCGTAAGTTAAATGACTAAATGTAAATGTAAATATATATAATATTAGAGCCCACTGTGTTTAGGCTTGTGAAGATTTTAAAGTCAGCTCAAACTGAATTTCTTATAAAACTATATAATTAAAGATTTAAAACATAAAATATTTTCATATTAATAACATTTTATTTAATATACAACCATTGATTCAATGCTGTCTTCATTTAATAAACCTTTATTAGAAAACAGAGAAGCATTACATCAAATTCAACTTCATTAATGTGTCAATAGTTTACACAGTTGTTAAAATAATTTTCAGTTCAGATTAATGAAAGATGATGGAGACAATTTAAAAGAAATGGTCAAGTTTGAATTCTTGCAAAAATGAAGCAAAGTGTCACAATGGAACAGGATCAGGTTTGCTTGGAAAGGTAAACAATAGATGTAATATCATGCTGTACATACTGTGTCTGAAGAACATGACATGAACAGGACTAGGAGCAAACACTTGTTAAGAACCATAGGACATTTAAATTTTCCTATAAACAGTAAAAGGTTATTAACTATTTATCAAACTTCAAAAGGATTGTGATTTTCAAATTCACTCATTGTAAAAATCTGGACATTACTTTATAGCCATCTCTGTAAAAAATGTCAGATTTACTGCTGTAGAGAAAAGATAAATATAAATATATATTTATACAGAATATTAAAATTAATATACGTTCTAAAATTCTGTACACCATAAAAAACAAAGCTAAACCTGTAAAAAGTCTAAGTGACTAGTTTGTGATATTATACTTATTTCCTATCATTGTCTTACATTTATAAATCCAGATAAAGTTTAAATCAAGCTGAGAAAAAAAGAATCTACAATAAACAAAAACAAATGCCTAAGTTCCACAAAAATAGAGTTTACACAATTTAAAATCTGTGTAACATATGCATTATATATTTCTAACACTAACCCATTAAAAGAGTAAACACATGATTATTATCACTTCAAATAATAATATAATAATATTATTAAAGAGTCCACTGTCTCAAACAAATATAAAGTGAATCCAAAGGGACACTAAAAATAATAATGACTAAACAACAAACCTCATGTTAAGAAGTACATGACACAAATGAAAGGTTGTGTGTGACTGGAGCCTATCCCAGCATCTTTGAGCTTAAGACGAGGTACTAAGACAATGGCCAGTTAGTCGCAGGGCTAACATTTAGAGACAGACACCATTCACTCTCACATTCATTCACTAGAGACACTTTAGATTTGCCAATTAACTGTACATTCATGTGTTTGGACGATGGGAGGAACCGGAGTACCTGGAGAGAACCAGTAACACGAGGAGGACATACAGACTCTTCACAGAAATATCGGAGTCGGCGGAGGATGTTTGAGTCAGATGGGTTTTGGAACTCACAACCATCTTGCTAGTTTAGATTTGCCTGGTTAGTGTGTCTGTAGCTCTCCAAACTTCAGGTGACCCGAGGCTGGGCTCTAAAGGGTTTCTTTAAGTTTCAACTGAGATACATCCAACAATAGCTTCAAGTGAAACAGTAGAGATACAGAAAAGTGTGTTTTATTAAACAATGTTTGTCATATGCACTGCAACTCTTCGTTTATGGGATGTTTTTCTCACAAGACTCAGATTTAGATTCAGAGGAAGTCTGCTTTTTGGGGGGAGTCTTCCACTTAACGCTGACGTCAGAGCTTCCAGTTTTCTGGAGCTTTTCTTCAACCTGAGGAAAAACAAAATATGGAGAAACTGTGTCAAAGTCAGAAAAAATATGGTGATTTAATGATGAGCCTTTAAATTGATGCTAATGTGTTTAAGACAGAAAACATACCTGTTGTAAAATCTTTTCGTAGTTTCTTGGATCAGACATGTCGCCATCAGAACTGAAAATTATCTTCACAACAGTGGACCTCTTTGCTAAAGGGCAATAAAAACACTGAATATAAATTTATTTGAAGAATATAATGTCTAAAGTGTTAAGAGATTCAGAAGCTGTGATAGTGACAATAAAAATCTTCAGTTGTTGGTGAGTTACCGTTGTTGCAAAAGAATGGAAGTCTCAGATCACAGCTTACATCCTTCCAACCGTGAGCTGAATCCTCCACAGTGCAGTTGGAACCATTCAAACCTTGTGGTCGTCCACTCGTCCAGTTTGTGAACGGGCTTATGCTGCCATCAGACCAGATCCAGGGCTCTCGGTGCAGACCAATCCAAACATTTTGTATTCCATTCATTAGTGGTAGCAGCTGATTATTTTCAGAAAAACTTTCGATCATGGCCAGGTCTGTGTAGTTTCTTCTGCAGTATTCCAACGCCTCGAACCAGGTGAGTGGAGTAGTGACAAGATGGAACACTTTCACCGTTGAACCTGTAAAAATGTATATATAATGTATAAATGACAGATAAAGTTAAATAAACATCAAGGGTAATAATTACTACAAAACAACTGAAGTCTTTATTAACAAGCATTTTTATTAAAGATACAGAAGTGTTAAGGTGAGCTCTTAAGGTAAGTAAGTATTAAAGTAAGGTAAGTATTGTGTTGGTGAACTGGTTCTTTTTTTCAGGTTTAATGGTAAATCTAAAACTTGATCAGTCTGAATGAACATCAGCTGGAAATTTTATCTCTTTAAAAACAGTTTGGTCTAATCCTGAAAAGAAGGTCTTTGTGAACAAAGTGGACAGGGATTACATATTATGAATAAAAAAGAAAAAAAAAACTACAAAAACTAACCTCTGTAACAAACAAAGGGCCAAGTGGAATCACAATTTTTGTCAATCCAACCTCCTTGGTCAGTAAGTATGACACACTGATCTTGAATTGACCCGACCAAGTTTACACCACCATAACTATTGGCTGTTCCAGTGGCAGACCAGATCCAGGTGCTAGGGTCAGTTTTTTGTTTCCAGAACACAGGAGTTAGAAACAGTCCAATCCATGCGTCTCCTGTGATCGAACCAGGTCTGTTCAGTCTCTTTATGTCCTCGCTGCTCGTGATAGTGGCCAGATCAGTGAAGTGTTGTCTGCAGAACTGCTGAGCCTCAGGCCAGTTCAATGTCAGGTTCACAAAGTAGTACTCATGAGTTACAGTGAGAATATGTGGAACAACACAGAGCCCTAAAAAGTAATCATAGACTTTATGAGTTTAGACAGTTTTTCATTTCATCAAAACAGAAGCTGAGTCCAATTTTGAAAAAAAATTAATTAAAGATCTGGGTTAAACAGTTTAACACCAGTTTAAACTCTTACCACAGAGCAGGAAACCCAAAAGCACTTTGTCTTTCATTTCTGCTTCAACCTTTAAAAACAAAATTAAAGCAGAAAGCACCAAAGCAGAATTAATTACTGCAACAAAAACAAACAGACCAGTTCTTCTAAATATATCACATGCACTATTGTAAAAATCAGATATTAAATATAGATCTAATGTTTAATGTTTAAGAGATTGCAGACTTGAATTCTCCAAATACTCACTCCAGCATCGACGAGACAGCTCTGGTAAATCAGGGCGTCCTGTTTATTTAAATACAAGAGGAAGTTAAATGTGCAAATCCAAACAAGGGAGTGTTTAAGTTTTGCATGTTCTTAAAGACTTGTTGAGTTCCTTTAATGTAGTCTTTATATGACTTTAGATTCAGCAGCAGCCTGGCTCAGACTGGGCTAGTGGAGGTTTTTTATAAATACTTTATGAACTCAAAAACATTGTTTATTCTTTAAAGCGTTTAAATCCATCTTTTATTTTTCCTGTTTATGTGAACTACATCAACACTGAAAACAATAACATAAAAAAAGTCTTCAGAAGTTAGAGCTAAATTTGATCCATCAAACATTATATACTGAACATATAAAAAAGAGACTGAGAATATGTCTACACGAAGCCGGTGCATTCCCTATCCGAACTTTTTTTTTTTTTGTGTTCTAAAAAAAAGTCCGTAAACACGGCATCATTTAAACAAATATCTGCGTAGGCAAGGCAAGGCAATTTTATTTATATAGCACAATTCATACACTGGGTAACTCAAATTGCTTTACAGGAATAAAAGACAATTTACAAGATTTAGATTAAGAAACATAAGAAAAAATTTAAAACATTTTAAAAAGAAGAGTGCAGAAAAAAACAAACACCTTAGGTTGTAGTGTAGGCGGAGCTAAAGAGGAAGGTTTTTAAACTCCCCTTGAACATTGTTAAAGTTGAGGCTGTTCCAGGTTTTTGCTGAAACTTAAACGCTGCTTCACCCTGTTTAGTTCTAACTCTGGGCACGAGCAGAAGGCCTGTCCCAGATGTTCTCAGAGTCCGAGGAGGTTCATAAGTAACTAGCATGTCAGAGATATATTCTGGTGCTAAACCATTTAGAGACTTGTAAACCAGCAGTGCTGTTTTAAAGTCTATTCTCTGAGCAACAGGAAGCCAGTGCAGAGATTTTCAAACTGGCGTAATGTGGTTGTACTTCCTGGTTTTGGTTAGAACCCGAGCAGCCGCGTTCTGAATAACCTGCAGCTGTCTTAACCCTCGTTTTGAGAGACCAGTGAGCAGGCCGTTACAGTAATCTAACCTGCTGGAGATAAAAGCATGGATAAGTTTCTCTAAGTCTGGTTGAGACATCATCCCTTTGACTCTGGAAATGTTTTTAAGGTGATAAAATGCAGATGATGTAATAGACTTAATGTGACTGTGGAAATTCAAGTCTGAGTCCATGATGACCACTAGATTTCTAACCTGGTTTTTAGATTTTAGAGAAAGAGACGCGAGGTGACTGCTGACACTTTCTCTTTGTTTCTGTGGCCCAAAGATGATTAGTTCAGTCTTGTTTCCGTTCAGTTGGAGAAAATTATTTTGCATCCACGTGTCAATCTGTTCGATGCAGTGACACAGTGAATGGATTGGTCCATTTTCACCTGCTGTGAGTGAAATGTAAATCTGAGTGTCATCTGCATAATTATGGTATGATACGTCCCAGCTGCGTATTAACTGGCCTAAAGGAAGCATGTAGAGATTGAATAATAGAGGTCCCAAGATAGACCCCTGTGGAACCCCACATGTCAGGGCCATTTGGTCTGACACACAGTTACCAACTGAAACAAAGTACTTCCTGTCTTCAAGATAGGACTGAAACCATTTAAGGGCAGTTCCAGTGATACCTATCCATTCCTCTAATCTTTGTGTCAGGATTTCATGGTCCACTGTATCAAACGCAGCACTCAAGTCCAACAGAACTAAGACAGAGACTTTGCCTGCGTCAGTGTTCATACGGATGTCATTTGTGACTTTGATAAGTGCAGTCTCAGTCTGTGATGGGGCCTGAATCCAGACTGAAAGAGATCAAAACAGTTATTAAGTAATAGAAAGTCATTAAGTTGTTGAACCTTGTCGTTGAAAAACAATGCAAACTCATTGCATTTAGTGGTGGAAACTAATTCTGGTGGAAATGGAGCTGGAGGGTTTGTTAATCTGTTCACTGTAGCAAACAGGACACGCAGGTTGTTACTATTGTTGTTGATGAACTCTGAGAAGAATATTTCTCTTTCTTTTTGCAAAGTTTGATTGAAAACATGCAAATTTTCTTTGTATACCTCATAATGAATTAAGAGTTTGATTTACGCCATTTTCTTTCGGCTTTTCGGCATTCCCTTTTCTGTGCCCTG
Organism: Perccottus glenii; assembly: GCA_024416835.2. NCBI lineage: Eukaryota > Metazoa > Chordata > Actinopteri > Gobiiformes > Odontobutidae > Perccottus > Perccottus glenii. The sequence continues at coordinate 3,664,471 of CM044555.2, read as the reverse complement.
ACAGAGTGAGCATTGCTCCATGAAGCCTTCTGCCTCGTCCTGATCACTTTAACCTTAACAGGAGCAATGGTGTCCATTACATTTAAAACACCTGAAGTTTAACAATTCAACAGTAGGCCCAACAGCAACTTTTGGAATTATGGACAGATGGAAAAAGACACATGAATGATCAGATAGAGCAACATCAATCACAGTGACATCTGAAATATGAACACCTTTAGTAATGACCAGGTCCAGAGTGTGACCTCTGTTATGGGTCGGCTCATTAACATGCTGACAAAGACCAAAAGTATCAAGAATAGTAGAAAGTTCTTTGGCATTTCTGTCACAAACATTCAGTGGTGGAGGAAGTACTTAAGTTTAGTACAGTTTAAGTAAGTTTACTTAAGTAAAAGTACAACTACCCTGCAAAATATATACTTAAGTAAAAGTATAATTACTACATCAACATCTTACTTAAGAAAGTCATAAGTACATACTTTTAAATTTACTTTAAAGTATTTTTTTAAGTAAAAGTACAATCAGTTGTATCAATGTCTGGGCTGTTCAATTGTAACAATCACAAACAATATCTATTGTGTACTGGAAAGAGTTGTTGTGCAATACTGACTGTAAAAATCTGGTTATTTACTTATTACTCATTAAATAATAATAAGGCTAAGCCAATTATGACATGCAATTTATTTTATTTTTACTATACTATTAAGAGCAGTAAAAAAAAAAAAAAAAAACTAAAAAGTACACAGGTGATTGTACAGATACAGCAGTAGTTTGCTCATCTCCAAAAATGTAACGTACTAGCAAGCTATCGTCCCTGCTGTGCTAATAAGCAGCTAAAGAAGTTGCTCTGTTAGGGTACCACTAACTTAAGTCAAACAAATATTATACTGGTGTGATATTTTTGTTATGTTGACATCCGTTTTTCTATAACAGTCATAGCAAGTTTGTAACTTAAATATTAATAACTATTGCATGTCTTACTTCTATATGTTTCTTCAAATCTTCATTCACCTTTACCTCAGTCAGTAGTTGGAATCTGTTTTTTTAGCTGGATGTCTGGTGATGCTACATATGCTCTTGTGATGCCAGCAATATTTTTTCTAATCCAGTGCTGCTTTGGCTGGGCACCAGGTTTATGCCAGGTGGTATCATTTTGTTTAAATCCCTTTGCTTTGCTCAGTTTTGGGAATGACACTGTATCATCCAAATTTAAATTCACAGTCTTACCACATTGTGTGATCGGTATTGTCTCCTGAAGACCTCTTTCAGATTCCAAAGCGAAAATCTTTGTTTGTAGCACACTGATTTCCTGTTGAAATTTCCAACAATTTTGGCAGAAAGAGTTTGTAGTAGTTGTTTTTACCCCAGACATGTTGAAAAATAGATACCAAGGCTCCAGTCGCTCGGCGAGTCCAACGTGTTGTTTAAAAGGTAAAAAAAAAAACAAGTAAAAACATAAAAGCAAAATCCAGTTAAAAGAAAGTAAAAAGTAATGTAAAAAAGTTTAAAAAGTTAATCATAAAATCATTGGCTAAATGTAGAGATAACTAAAAAAGAAAAGTAAAGCAGGCATGAGCGACTGCACTCTTCAGAAGCAGGAAGAGAACCTCCTCACACTAAACTAATGAAACTGACTGAAAACGGTGTAGTATATATGCCAGACCAGTATGGGGTGCTGTAATTCTGCCACAGATATACACTATACACGGAGAAGAAGACGTTGAGCATGCACATAACCTTGCGCGCTGCTGCCAACACGTGATGTGATGACATCATTGCTTCACAAAATATACGGATTAGCTGTACACACGAAACCGCAAGGGTATCATTTTTAGATTTATCCACTTTCAGACCTGGTTTTAAAAAATAGCGGATTCAGTCTCCCAAAACGCCGGATCCATGTGGACGAAACGCCAATACGATAAAAAACTTATATGTATACAGTGATATTGTGTTGTCAAAACTGACCCCTCAGTCTTTGTCACTATTGTATGGAATAAGTTATGAACGCAACACCAGATCCAATGCCATAGAGTCTTTATTGTTTCACAACCAACACAATAAACAACCCGAGTAGTCTCCCCAGCAACTACGAATGTTTGAACAGTAGACATTATAGACTTTATACAGTTTTGATATGACCGTACAGTCATAACTCTTTCTGATATCATTCTGTAAGGCCCGGTAGATCTCCTCATCAAGCTGCCTTTGACAAGCAGAAAGATAAAAGTAAAAATAATTAAAGAAGTGGCAAAACTGTGCTGCTTTTAGTGTGTTTTATCAACGTCTCAAAGAGAACTGTGGAGCATTAAAGACCAACCAAAACAAACCTATTTAAATACGCTGATGAAAGTTTGTTTTAATCCAGGATCTCTGATAAATCGGCTGATGAAAAAAGATCTCATTAAATATTTTTTACAAACATTGTCAATGTCATGTGAACCATTTGTAAATGATTGACAAATGTGAAATGAGTGCTGTTGTGTGTCTGACCAAATATAGGGCCTGACCTTTAACCTTTACCTTTAACCTGCTTTTTTACCAAGCTAAAGTTCTTTTATCCATTTCCTGGTGATTTAGTTGGACTCTGGATAATCCTGTTTCCAAGAATAATCAAATAATCCAGACTGTAGAGTCAGGACTCCAGTTTCCAGTCACACCTGATGCAGTCCTCAGTCTCAAGGTCATGTCCCATGGAACAGTGCACAGGCAAATTGGTTCTATTTGTGTCCAAGTCAAATATAGTTCAGAAAAACAAAGGTGTAGTCATTGGACAAACAGGGAAGCTTTAAATGTTAAATCTGACTTTTTGTAAAGTCTATCTTATAAGTTTGTAAAATGCAATGGTGAACTTTCTGATTCAAAAGGACGACACACATGAACAAGTCAGAAAAACAAACTTGACTCTGTCTGAATTTTCACTTTTTTCACTTAAGTGCAGGTTATAGTGATAGTGAGTTAGATAGTTTGTCTTTGTGTCTGAGGATGTTTCCCAGTCTCCAGGGCCCGTCCTCAGGAGGACTCCCTTGAGGAAACCTGCTGCTGAAGGTGTGTTCCATTTGGTTCCAAAGCCCTCCTTTTCCGAGGATTGAGACCTTCATTTGGCCAAAATACCCAGGATGCATTTTCTGACCCTTCATGGCCTTTTCCTACCCACAATGCACAGCAGGTGGAAAAGGAAGTGGGGCTCAAAGCAGATAATTTTGAGTTTTAATACAGTGGCTCAGGTGGCTCCACCAGTTCATACTGTCATTCAACCTCCAGTGTGTGACTGTGGAGTGAATAAATAATGGACTCTGTAAAGTGCTTTGAGAACTTTTAAAATCTCTATATACTGTAAATCCAATCCATAATTATTATTAGGCCCGGTGATGACTGGGAGGGCCTATTGTTTTGCTAGGGTTATTTATTTATTTTTCTGCAAAATTATCCTCAATTTGACCCAGTGAACATAAACAAAAAGTCATTTTTATTGGTCCCAGACTTCAAGCTCGGCGTATATTGTATGCGAACAATACTCGCTTCCACACATTAATGACTTAACTGACAGATCATTGTAGGCGGATGCCAGACCCGATTGAAAGTCGGTTGGTTAAAGCCTGGTCTAACCCTAAAACAGCTCAGTCCGTAAAATTGGGCCCTGAGTGTGTGACTCCTCCAGTGAACACTATCCCTCAAGAAAGTTCCACCTATTTATAGAGGATTTTGGGTCTTACCTTAGACTTATGTACGGCAGTCGTATCTCCCTGTTATTCTGAAACCCATTGGACGATTTTAACGGCCTGGCTGTTAGTGAGTCTGATTCTTAAAATCAGACCTCTGTGAGAGGCTGATGGGAGTTTAAAGAACAACCTGGAGATTGAATAAATCTTTATCCTAGTTTTGTACTAGGAATTTATTAAATGGTTAAATGAGGCTTAGACAATGAATCTTAACGAAATATATCTTCCTTCTCACAATATAACATCTTACACCTCAAAATATAACAGTTATAGGACTTCATCTTGAGAACCAAGCAAAAGTAGATTACGTGTTTATCCATGATTGGGATCAGACCCTGGGGGAGGTACTTAGGGGACGAAAGAGGTGAGGGAAAAAGTAGACTTTCCCTTTGGGCTGAGCCCGAGGGGGACAAAAGTGCATAGTACAGTAAAAGTGGTTACAAAACACAAAAACTTTAAATACAGACACAACACAAAACCGTAACTCCAGTACAAGACTTGATGTGGTCTGAGAGTAGAGAAAGTGAGACAGATTTTTAGGGAAGAAGTATATTACCTTAGTGTTAAACCCAGATTGGGATCAGACCCTGGGGGAGGTACTTAGGGCGAGTGGAAAAAGTAGACTGTTCCCTTTGGGCTGAGCTGAGCTTCCTGATTCTAGACCCGTTTAGATTTAAACTCTTGGTTCTCGTTTACACTTAAATTTTGTAAGTGTATATTTAACTTTAACATTACTCTTAAGCATTTTACTTCTTATTAATTACTTTTAAGTCTTTTAACTCAGAGTCCTTGTGGTTCCTTGGTCCTCGAAGTTCCACTTAATCTTCTGCATTCACTACAGAAGTACAACAAAAAGTACCTGTATATCAATACAGATTCTAAAATCTCAGTCAATTTTCCAAATATTTTGTAAAACCAGGTCAAGATCAAGTCCTCTATTCCAGAGTTTAACCTGCAGACACTTCAACACTGAAACAATCTGGCAGTAATCTGGGTCTGCATGGTGTGTATCACACCAGGCTTCAAGTATACGCCATCTGCAGGCATAGGCTCTCCTAGTACAGGGAGACCTAGCACTCCAAATAGTCTCTCCAACAGGGGCTGGGAGCCCAATATCTCTTAATTGGTCCCCATATGGGGCCAGACGTGAAGGTTCCAGAGCGCGGGCCAGGGATGAAACACTGTCCCCTGTGCCTGAGAAAGGAGATCCCTCCTGGTCAGAATCGCCCATGGCGAGCCGTCGAGGAGAGATATTACCGTATTTTTCGCACCATAAGACGCACTTTTTCTTCACCAAATAGTGGGAGGAAAAGTGCCTGCGTCTTATGGTCAGAATACCATATATTACGGTATTCGGACCATATCTTATTCCCTCACCCGCTGCCGCACTGCAACTCGGACCATGAGTCGAGTTGCAGTGCGGCAGCAGGTCCCCCGGGACCTTCCGTGTCACTGGAAACTGCATCATCCCTCCCCCCCCCGTGTCGCCTTGCCTTACCGTAGTGGCAGAGCGGCAGCGGGTCCTCCCTCACCTTCCTTACGGAAGCCGATGTGTGCAGGAAGGCGCAATGCTGCTGTACTGTGTCACCGCCGTATGCTATTGGAGGATAGCATGTACATGTAGCATGTTACAGTACACAGCAGTGCGCATGCCCTTCACTCCAGTCATATAATTCAAATATTATTCTGTTATACTTTATTAAATATTTTATTACAATATTTGGTTCAGAATATTTTTTCCTATTTTCTCCTCTAAAACCAGGTGCGTCTTATGGTCGGGTGCGTCTTATGGTGCGAAAAATACGGTAAGTCTGAGATCCATATTCTGGTCAGCCAATGGGGAACTACTAGTCAGAGGTGCGACCCGAGTCACCGGGGAAATGCATCACGGCGCAGTCTGATGGGACAATATTCTTTTTGAAGAAGTGCACAGTCACTTCCTGGCCTAGCCTGATAGCCTTCAGGGTAGTTAGAATGGACTAGACATGTGCAGGAGACAGATGTGCCTGCATCTCGTTTGAGTCCCTCACAACCCCTAGATATGTTGCACTCTGCGCGGCAGAGAAAACACTCTACTTGGCGTTGAGTCTCAACCCTAGTGATATGAGATGAGCTAGGACGACATCCCGATGTCGAAGCACTAGCTCCTGAGACTGAGCTAATATCAGCCACTGATCAATATAATTCAAAATGCGGATGTCCTGGAGTCGCAAAGGAGCCAAGGCAGCATCCATGCATTTTGTATATGTACAGGATGAGAAGGCCGGGCGAGCGGAAGAACCTGATACTGGTACGCTTTTCCCCATAGGGACTTCCTGTGCTGTGGCAGGATTTCTATGTGAAAATATGCATCCTTTAGATTGGTGGTGACAAACCAGTCACCTAATCGGATCTGGGACACATTTTTAATGTAAGCATTTTGAATTTAATGCTTTGAAGTAGCGGTTTAACCTGCAAAGGTCTAAAATTGGGCGCAGCCCCCCTTTTTTTTTTTTTGTCTGCTTGTTGGAGGAAAACATTCTGTAGCCCCTATGTCCAGCAGAACCTGCAGTTCCTGTTTCTTTCTTCTCATCAACACATGCGCTCATCCTGGTTTCACAGAAGTGGAGACCACGCCGTTGAAACGCGGAGGACGATAGGCAATCTGAATCCTGTAGCCTCTGTCCACAGACCTCATTACCCACGGGGAGATATTCGGCAGTAGCACCCATGCTGCCAGTTTAATTTTGCGGGGGCACACTCTGTACTGGGCCGTTGCACTGACCTCTTTTGAGTTTTTAGAGGGGGCCCTGCTTCTGCGGCCACCCAATATTCAGCAGCACCCGTGTTATAATAATTTTATTCTTATAATTGTTTATATTGTTTATAGTTAGTTGGTGCTCATAGTTCTCTACAGGTCATGTCAAATCATGTTATGTCCTCCATGTTATTCCAAGCATGGTGTAGACATAACTAAAGACATGGCTTGCCGGAGGACTTCTGCACCTGGAGCCTGGAGCTGGGGCCTTGTGGGGAGTGTATGGAAGATACGCCTCCCACTGACAGCCCCCACTGCAGTGATATAAAATGTAATGTTTTGTTTACTTCTTTAAGCAAAACGCACTATGTACCTTTGATATATCCGTGTATGTTTGCTTCTTCTTGCAAGAATAAAACCTGGCCTTTCGCTTTTATAATATAATCTGTCTCCGTGTCTCTCTGGATAATATAAGGATATAGAATTCTTATAACATTTGGTGCCGTGACCCGGATCTCAATATTCGTTGTTTCTCATACAAAGAGGTGAGCTGACGTGCACGGAGAAATGCACAAAAAAGCATTTCTTGTAAGTCCCAAGCTGTGCTGTTAAAGCAGTAAAGGGCCAGACCTCCCCTCTGTGTGTGTGAGGCACGATGACGAGATCTGGACTGAAAAAAGAGAAGAGCAGAGGCGAGAGGACAGAACAGACAGTCTGGCTGCGGAACAACTGGACTATTGGACTGAAAATTCAGGTAAACAGCTGTTTAATTTATTTTTTTGGTGTGTGTGTGATTTGTTTGAATTACCAAAGCTTTCCATCAACTGAGTTAAAATTTGTCAAATTGTGGAAGATACCAATTAAAGTTACAGGTAAAGACCTACAACTAATGGTAACTAAAATTAAAACTGAACTTCATAAAGTTAAGTTTTAAATATAACATAAACAAAGTGATGCTATTTGGAAAACATAAAGAAGATGAATAATTAGAAATGCTAATTAATGAAATAACAATTTAAGGTGGTAATTGGAAAAAACATTCTGGTTTTATTTTATTTTTTTTATCTTTTGTTTTATTTTGTTTCATTTTTTGTGGTATTTTGAGCCATGGTAGTACCACGTCTCAAAAAGGGGGGAGAAGAAGATTTAAACTAAAACTGTATTAAAGTGCTGAAGGAATGCTTGGTTAACCTAATGGTTAGCATGAGGCTAAAACAACAGGGTTTAATGCAGTTAAAAGAGGAGTTTAAATCAAATAATGAAATACAGAAAGTTGACAGGACTTTTCTGGAGAAGCACTGTTTAGTCTGATTAAACCTTTTCAGATTAAAATAGATTTCCAGCAGACCATATCTGTGGAAACAGGGTTTATCTGCTGTTTCATTTTTATGGTTTGATCATTTTAAGGGCTTTTATGGTTTCGTTTGACGAAAACCTAGGAGGCACTTTCTATGGGTCTATAATGTCAGATAACGTTCTGATTTGTTTGTTTGTTCTTTATTTGGATGGAAGCCAACTACAACAAGTATACCAGTTCAGAAAAGGAGTTTTGACAATTAATATAGCCACCACCAGTAAGAGCTAATATTAACATAGTTCTTTGAACTTATATCATCTTGGTTTACACCTGTGAAGGGAAGCACACCTGTGAGCAGGGCTAGTGACAGGGGTCACATGACTTCCTGTGACATCACTCTGAACTTGACAAACGTAGAGATCAGGGACAGGTGCAGTGCAAAGCAGAAGTCTGGAGGTTTTGTGAAAGTAAGACCATTAGACCAGCGTTGCCTGCTGACCGGAAACATGCGTCCTTAAAGGATCCTCGTTTTATTTGTGTTCACATACAATGTGACGGAGAACATCGTGAGTGGAAACTCACACTTTAGGAGCCAAACAGCAGCTCCCTCAGGTTCATTTGAGAGCCCCATTTACATCGACAGAGGTGTCCTTCAAGGTGTCCTTAATGAATATAAGGCTAAAATTAAATTAGCATTAGGATTTGAATTTTTACCATTTGGGACAATTTATGCAAATGTGGATTAAAGTATATAAAGTATATTTATAAACAACAAAGGTTTATGAATTGTACGAGAGATGCTGTAACTGTTAATTAAAACTGGAAATGAGAGAAACTGGTCCAAGGACTGGACAGAACTAAATAGCACTGAGCATGCTTTTAGCTGAAAAGGGGGTCTACAAAGGATTTCCTCCAAAGTAACACAGGACTAGTTACAGCAGAACTAAAGTCTTTAAGAAAGGACTTCAACCTCTAACAGAGGAATTAGAGTATTCTGGTATAGAGAAATTAATTTTGACCTGGTTTTACAAAATATTTGGAAGATTTACTGGGATTTTAGAATCTGTATTGAGATACAGTACATGTACTTGTTGTTGCACTTCCATGTCTAATAACTTATGTTTGTGTTGCTTTACATGTACCGGAGCTTGTTGGTGAGATTGATGAATGTGGCCATTGCTGGGTCAACATTCCTGGACATGCACCTGCCAAACGACTAAGGTCAAGGCTTTGACCTCAGATGAACACTTTGATATCTGAGGGACGTTATTGTTTGCATGTACACCAACGGGACAACAGCTCCAGGACGGATCATACTACAGACCTAAGGGCCGTATGGTTCATTGAATTGATTATGCTGAAGAGAATTGATTTTAATCATTATGAATGTGCATATGTCTCACTCCATGTGTTTTTCTTTTCGTTACAGGGACAGAAATGGACAGGCAGGGACAGGCCAGAGATCTTGAGTCCAATGGGTCGACCAGCTCAACCTCTGGCAAATTTTTCTACTTTATTTTGGAGTGTCACTGTGTTTTATTTATGATTTATGGACATTTATGATTTATGGACTTTAAAGAATTTGACTTTGAAGAATCAGTGCATTACTCTGTGGGTTCCCATTTGATTTGAAACATATCCCATTATAATCATTTGTTGTGTTTGTTTTCACATGCGTTGTACGTTAATCATTTGAAGTGATTACATACGTTTGATGCTTGATGTTTGTGTTTTGTCACCGCCTTTGGGGCGAGGGGTGGATAGAAGAGTTTTTCCCAGCTTTAGGTCATTTTACCAATGGGTCAAAATGTTCTTCTGGCTAGGTCAACGCCCTGCTGGGATTTCGCTTCTGTCATAGTTTACAACTCAAAATCAAGCTAGTAGGTTGTTTATGCTAATTGTTATCAGCATAAAGAGGGGGGAATGTTATAAGAATTTTATTCTTATAATTGTGTATATTGTTTATAGTTAGTTGGTGCTCATAGTTCTCTACAGGTCATGTCAAATCATGTTATGTCCTCCATGTTATTCCGAGCATGGTGTAGACATAACTAAAGACATGGCTTGCCGGAGGACTTCTGCACCTGGAGCCTGGAGCTGGGGCCTTGAGGGGAGGGTGTATGCAAGATACACCTCCCACTGACAGCCCCCACGACAGTGATATAAAATGTAGTGTTTTGCTTACCTCTGTAAGCAAAACGCACTATGTACCTTTGATATATCTGTGTACTTTGCTTCTCCTTGCAAGGAATAAAACCTGGCCTTTCGCTTTTTATAATATAATCTGTCTCCGTGTCTCTCTGGATAATATAAGGATATAGAATTCTTTTAGACATATAGAATTCTTATGACAGTTTGAAACACTAAACTTTATATGTTTTAACATAAATGTAAAACTATGATAGGAAATAAGTATAACATCACATACTAGTCACGGTTTAGACTTTTTACAGGTTTATGACTCACAGGGGACCAGCACACACTCTGATAAATGTACAACCTGCTAAAGTCAGGCAACATTCAGGAGATTTACATTTGTTTAGAGCTCGTTGAACGAGAGGTTTTGGAGTAATACTCAGACACACAAATTCAAAACTAAAATGGTTTAAACCTTAATCAAACCAAAACAATAATTCTTAAAACCTTGCATTTAAAAATAAAAGGTTTAAGATATTTATATAAACATCAGTGGCATCCAAGATGGCAGCATGATAGCAACACTTGAACTCTACAAAATATATATACATTATCTATTATTCACATAATAGAACTTATCTGCACAAAAAGTTTTTGTTATAAAAACTGCCAATTACATTGTAATAGCATACATAGATTGATTTACAGCCAAAAAGGTACTGCAACTATATTATTTACAATACAAAGTTCTGATAATAAAATGAATTGTTGTTAAAATATAACCAAGAATACATGATGACCAAATTAGTGGACAGATAAATAATCCAAATTTCCTCCCAAGATAAAATCAATACTTTGAAAATTTAACAACACTATGTTACTTTAGGTGGTACTTGATGTTATATATATATTTTTACCTCCAAGTGTCTCCTACTATAAAAGGTTTTGCAAGATATTCCTGAGGTGGTCGGCCTGTCTGGCTTTCCGTCGGCCATCTTGGTTTCAAGAATTATTTTTACACTTACAGTGGCTGACCAATGGGTGGCAGTGTAACAGACTAACGCTCTAGCGTCCACAGAAGTGGATTATATGCAACGTCTCAGTCAGAACCCATGCACATAAAAGAAAACAATTTTTAAATAGCTGTCAACTGTAGTGACCACTATGCATGAAAGGGTTAATGATGTGGAACTAGCTTGGAAATACTTTTATGATGCTTTTTCTGAAATTATTAACAAACATGCACCGTTTTGCAAATTTAGAGTAAAAGGTCGAACAATCCATGGTTTTCCTGTGAGCTGTCTAAACATTTGAAAGTAGGAGATGATGGTTGGGCTAAGGCCAGAAAAACATAGTCTCAGGTTGACTGGCTGTGTTTTAAAGGGGAACTGAAACGAAATAGGAAGTTAAGGTCATATAACACACGTGTTATCATTGTTATTTGTGGTAGGACAATTAAAACTTTTGAAGTAGTTACAAGGGGGGAAAACAGATATCGTAGTTTGTTGTTTTGTTACTAGGGCGCAGCCATTTTGATTTTCGACGATCCGTGACGTCACTGGAATGGTAGGCTACCTTGACAGCTCCTAATAACACACGCAATATCAGCACTCCCCATCAACAGTCTTGTTGCTGTGTTGTTGCTGTATGTTGTACAGACTAGCAAACTGATTTCTTTATTCTTTATCCTAATACACACTTTGACTATAATGTCTGCACTTATCCTCTAGTAATAAATAGTATTGATGACTGATGCGATGGTAATGTCTCGTCTGTAACGTTAGCTTGAATGTTATTCCTCATTACGTCAATCGCGTTGGATAAAAAGCGTACTAAATGAATACATTTTTATGTTAATGTAAATGTAGATTACAGAAAATGACAGCATCAAACTATCACACGTGAACATTATCTCAAATACATCACGATTATACCCTGTTAACAACAAAGTTTCTCAGAACAAGAATTTGTTGATAATGTTAACGTGAATGAGGCTACATGACTCGCGTTAGCCAAAGGCTACATTTTTATTTACACATTGTATAACATCACATACTCAAATCCCTGATAAAACGCAGAGGGGAACAGATTTCTGACATAATTGACAGCACATGATGGAATCGGAACCCTATGCCTTCTCCCTAAATGTCCTCTTGCCCAAAGGGTGAACTGCCTGTACGCTGTCAACCTAAACAGTCTGAGAAAAGTAAACATGCTATGTTAACCTAGCTTCGATGTCGCCAAATCCTAAAGCCTAAAATATTGGAGGTACATAACTGCTACTTATGGGACGCTCCAGCGTGTCTGCCCTGACGTCCTTTAGAGACATCATAGCAACCTCCAGCACATCTCTCTCACCACATAGAAGTTGAAAGGTCCTTGCGAATGTGACGCATTGTAACCCGGCCATTACGTGATCCAGTTTTGCCTCCTGGCAGCAAATAGACTCCGGAGCGGTCTCCATGGAGCTACAACGCCCGCACTGACACCAGTCGTTCCGACCCACTCGCTCCTGACCCCAAACAACTTCTGGTTCATCATCATCTAACACGCCTTCCTGGAAACCAGGCGCAATCGGCATCTCCCTAACTGGTTTGAATGCGCATCAGTCGTCAATACTATTTATTACTAGAGGATAAGTGCAGACATTAGCGAAAGGCCAGGTTTTATTCCTTGCAAGGGAAGCAAAGTACACAGATATATACAAAAGGTACATAGTGCGTTTTGCTTACATAAGTAAACAAAACAGGACATTTTATATCACTGCAGTGGGGGCTGTCAGTGGGAGGCGTATCTTGCATACACACTCCCCTCAAGGCCCCAGCTCCAGGTGCAAAAGTACCATGGCAACCCATGTCTATCTAGTTATGTCTACTCCATGCTTGGACTAGCATGGAGCACATGACATGATTTGACATGACCTGTAGAGAACTATGAGCACCTACTAACTATAAACAATATACACAATTATAATAATAAAATTCTTATAACAAAAAGTACTCACAGACTACAAATGGTCCAAAACACAGCCTCCAGACTTTTAACAAAGACCAGAAAGTTTGATCACATTACTCCGGTCCTGGCTTCATTACACTGAATACTTCCTATTCATGTTAGAGCTGATTTCAAAGTTCTCCTGTTAACATATAAAATCCTTTGTGGACACGCGCCCTCTTACCAATCTGACCTCATCACCCGGTATACTCCAGCTCGTACCCTTCGCTCTCAGGACGCTGGCCTCCTTCAACTTCCTCGAGTAAAGAAGAAGTCTGCTGGCTACAGAGCCTTTTCTTATAGAGCCCCATTTTTATGGAATAGGCTCCGGCGGAAGTGGCGAGCTGACTCTGTTGAGGTTTTCAAAAGCAAACTCAAAACATACTTATTTCACCAAACGTATGTAGACTGAGTGATCATAGGTATACGTTTACCCTGGTTGTAGCTTTAGGTACACGTTTACACTGTTTGTAGCTGTAGGTACACGATCACACTGGTTGTAGCTGTAGGTACACGTTTACACTGGTTGTAGCTTTAGGTACACACTAAACCGCTCATATTATTATCACATCTGCCTATTACAGTAGGCATATTTTTTCACCGCCTGTGCTCCAGTGTGTCCTGACCTCAACTGCCATCTACCTTGATGATCCTTGATGTTGGCTGCGGCCCCATCCACTATTGCACACTCAGAGTGGACACTGGACACTGCCAATATAAATGTTTTTATTTGTAAATATGTTTGTGTATTTCTATGTATTTTTCAACTGTCCTGGACACATTCCTGCACGGCCTGTCCGTCCTGGGAGTGGATCCCTCCTTCTGTGGCTCTCCCTGAGGTTTCTCTTTTTTTCCCGGCTGGGTTTTTTGGAGTTTTTCCTGACCCTGATGGAGGGTCTAAGGACAGGGGATGTTGTCTAGTGCAGTCTGTGAAGCCCTTTGAGGCGACTGTTGTGATATTGGGCTATACAAAAATAAATGTCTTGTCTTGTCTACTGTCTCTGTAAAACTCAGTTTTACCACCAGGTGCTAAATACAATAAACCAGTTTGTTTTTGTATTTTTCCCATATTAATTTAAACGCAACATAAAAACTTTTTATCAATTATTATTTTCATGTTACCACTAATTTATCATTCAGATGCCACATAAAGAATTCAACTCACTCAATGTTAAACAGAAACTTTAAACATCAAGTGTAAAATTAAAATAACGTGTCTCTCTTTATTTATTCAAATTCACCAAAATTGTAATCAGTAATTATCATTACTGTTCATTTAATAAAATGTAACATCTCAACCTCTTTTTATTCTCTTTTTCTTTAGGTTACAAAGACCCAAAGTTTGCTCAAAATCCAAAACCAAAACAAAAACTTAACGTTTGTTCAAAAGGACCTTGTGTTAGTCCCAGTACTCCAAAAAAAATTCTTAAATCACTTCAAACAGTGATTAAACCCATCGAGCCATTGGCATAAGTTCTTAAACTTCAACAATTCACCTTGTTAGTTTAACAATTATCTTTTTATTTACTTATTTCTCATTAACTTAAAATTTTTCAAATAAAACCTTTAAGATCGTTTTTAACAGTTTGAACTGTTTTAACATAAATATGTTTTAATCACCAAAACCAGATTACCAATTTACATTACAGTTTAAATCTTTATTGCATAGATGATACTATATCTTAATTATAAAGTACCAAAATAAATAATGATTATTATTTATTTTGAACTATCTTCATTTCAATTTTACAATTACTTAAACTTTACGTTTTTCTTCATAAAACCATATTCCATCTCATTCATTCAATCGTTAGTTTACCAAATCATGTTTCATAGATTCAATAAAACTCAAATGTGGACTTTATTCATATCAACAGACCTGTCAGAAGGTCAAACAGTTTCATAATTCAGTATCATAAACTTTATTTAACACATCAGTTCAGTGCAGACTGTCTCTGTCACTGACATTTATAACTCAGCATTCTTCTCAACACAAAAAAACCCCAAAACCAAAACATTTCCAGCTCTTGGGAGCATAAAGGAGGGTGCTGTGAAGCCCCTGTTACATTGACTTTTATAGAATGTTATCTTGTGTTTAAACATTCCTTGAATCCAAAACAGTGGTTGCTTTGAATCCACTTTCTCCATTTTCACACTTTGTTAGAACCAAACCAGAGAAATACATAAATGTTTATTTCCTTTACTTAGGTTCTGTTAACCTTGTTTTCTTTTAAACATGAGCTTATGGCCCAACTATAAAGTTATATTATCTTTATAAACTTACTCTGCGCAATTCAACTTTAAAACATATATTTAAATTCTTCCAATTACAAAGTAATCATTTTCATTCTTTTATTGGCGTTATACCGTGTGTTTGAACCACACTGATATTAAGGACCTCTATTAGTTCTCGTACTAATAGATATTAAAAATTGTTTAGCAAAACATCAATCACTAATTTTATTTTAGATCCAAGTGTTGGATCTTTAACTTCTTCAAACCTTTAATGTTCACATTTCTATGTCACATAAAATACAAAACCAACTCTGTTCTTTAACAGAATACTCATTATTTTCTCTCATAAACCAAAATCACATCCTCCTCTGTAGATGTGTGTCCCATGTTTGTGTTTGTGTCTTTATGTGTATTTACATGTGTTTACGTGTTTATGTACCTGACCTGTTGAAGAGGTCAGTCCTGAGGTCATTCCCTCGTCTCTCGTCTGGACCCAGTTTCGACCTCCTCCTCCTCCTCTCAGTGCCCTCTCGTCTGTCACGCCCACCTCCACCTCGCTCTCGTCTCCATGGCAATTGTGCATTTTTCCTCAGAGAAATACATTACATTCATATTAATTTCAAGTTTCATCCAATTTACAAACACACTTTACAAATACTTTTTTGGTCAATCTCAATAGATCAAAATTTACAATAAACAAACGTTTGTTTGAATTTGTTTATCTTACCGCTTCCGTGTTTGCTGCTGCTGGTCTGTCTGCAGCTTTTTTTTCTTGTTTTCAGACGAAAATCCGCAGGTGGGAGGTGGGGTGCAGAGGAAGTTTGGAGAGGGCACTGTTTTCCGGAGGGAGGGAGGCCGAGACCTAGAGGCTCCCAGAAACATTTAAACAAAATACAAATGATTAGTGTTTTGAAGTACATGTGTGTACTTCTTTCAAAATCTCTTCTCTACTTCTCTGTTTTTTTTCTCAAACTAGAAAAATAACTTATGAAAGTTACCTTTCTCTCTCATGTTGTTCAAACTTTTTCTAAACAAAAACAATACTTTTGTTCCGATTCACAACATTAGACTCATTCTTCATCCAACAATGGCCCATTCATAACACATTTATTCTCTCAAACACACCTTTTATCTTTAACTCTTTAGGTCAACAATTCTCAGTATAAGCCCCGTCACTTTAAGTGGACTTTTTTTTCTTTCACCGCTTCAACATGCAGTGAACATTTTTTCAGCAAAAGCCTCTCACTTCTTGTGGGCTTTAAAATCTCATTTCTCATCTGCAGGAATCAATACTACGTAGGCAGGCCTTTTTATAGTCACATTGACTTCGGATTCATTCATCTCACTTTTTGTTTTTAGTAAGGTTCTCGATAATGGTCAATACTGAGTTTTCCTGTGCGTCCAACGCACCATTAAAACCAACAATACTAGCTATGCAAGGCAGTTCGATTGTGGCGTATTACGATACGTGATTATTAATCTAAGATAAATTACTGTGCTTTCTAGACAAGCCCTTTAGACCTCATACTCCTTATTGTAATCAGGTGCTCTATCTCGCATAGAGGTTCGCACTTGTCACGGCCAAATGAACTAAACGCACGATTCAGTTTCAAGAAACACCTAAAGACTTACATAAGGTATCTATCAAACTAAAATCTAGCAAGACAACAAGCTTTAACACAGATTAACATCAGAAATTCCGTTTAAAATCTCACCATTAGATTGACAATTAGGTTCTCGGCTTTTAATCTCACCATAAACCATATAGGCAGGGTCTCGATAAAGCGGATCTCACCATTTAAGGAATCTCGATCTTTCAGCGTTTAAGAATCTCCTATGCTGGCCAGCTTCATGGAAACACATCAACTATTGTGATGTAAACTACATGCAGCCCGCTCAGCACACGCCAGATTTCCAAAACTACTACTTCCGGAAGCTTTGGTATTAAAACTCACACACACACCAAAAATAAATTAAACAGCTGTTTACCTGAATTTTCAGTCCAATAGTCCAGTTGTTCCGCAGCCAGACTGTCTGTTCTGTTCTCTCTCTGCTCTTCTCTTTTTCTCAGTCCAGATCTCGTCATCGTGTTCACACACACAGAGGGGATATCTGGCCATTACTGCTAAATAGCACAGCTTGGGACTTACAAGAAATGCTTTCTTTGTGCATTTCTCCGTCCACGTCAGCTCACCTCTTTGCATGAGAAACAACGAATATTGAGATCCGGGTCACGGCACCAAATGTTATAAGAATTCTATATCCTTATATTATCCAGAGAGACACGGAGACAGATTATATTATAAAAGCTAAAGGCCAGGTTTTATTCTTGCAAGAAGAAGCAAACATACACGGATATATCAAAGGTACATAGTGCGTTTTGCTTAAAGAAGTAAACAAAACATTACATTTTATATCACTGTCGTGGGGGCTGTCAGTGGGAGGTGTATCTTCCATACACTCCCCACAAGGCCCCCGCTCCAGGCTCCAGGTGCAGAAGTCCTCCGGCAAGCCATGTCTTTAGTTATGTCTACACCATGCTTGGAATAACATGGAGGACATAACATGATTTGACATGACCTGTAGAGAACTATGAGCACCAACTAACTATAAACAATATACACACTTATAATAATAAAATTATTATAAAAGAGTGGAATAGAATGATGTCACATTTTATCTGGGCAAAACAAAAACCAAGAATAAAGTTCCAAACATTACAGTTGCAAAAGGAGAAAGGCGGATTGGCTGTGCCATGTTTGGAAGATTACTACAAAGCAGCACAGCTGCGAGTACTGATAGGCTGGAGTGACCCGACATATTAGGCTCAATGGAAGGAAATAGATCAGTCATATTTTGACACCCCCCTACAGTCCATGCTCGGTGATAAACCTCTTCTCAATAAACATTTAAATTCACAATTGCTACCTTCCTGGATAACAGTACCAATAGAAATTTGGTTCAAAAAACTAAAAAACAGCAACACTGAGAGGAGTGCCAGATGTTTAAGATGGCCAGCCTTTGATTCTGAGTTTTTACCTCCAAAGACAGATTGTGGTTTTGTGCATTGGTCTCAAAAAGGCATCACGGGATATTGGGCTCTTTTAGATAAAAAGGTTCTTAAAAGTTACTCACAACTTTCAGAGACATATAACTTACAAAAACATGATTTGTTCCGATATTTTCAGCTGAGGCACTATTATGACAAAAATATACATTTTATGGAAGAAGAAGTAGGACTGGTTAAACTTCTGGTAGAATCTTGCAAAGGTAACGCCCCTAAGAAACAAATATCAAAGGTATATACATGTTTACAAGCTACAAGAAACCTCTCAACCACATATATGAGACTAACATGGGAAAAAGAAGCAGATTTCTGAAGACGATTGGTTGAACATATGTAAGACTGCCATGAATACCTCATCTTCTGGTATTTGGAGGGGGTTCATTTGGAAAAACATTGTACGTTTCTTTATTTCACCATATGTTAAGAGTAAACAATGTAAAGATCCAGACAAAGCAATGTGTTGGAGAAACTGCGGTGACATCAAAGCAAACCATTTTCATGTTTTTTGGAGTTGTATCAAAATTACACCCTTCTGGTCAATGGTGGTAAAAGAAATAAAAAGCATAACTGGACTGGACTTATGCGATTTAACAATAGTCTATTTAGGTAATCTACCTCAAGAGTTAACAAAATCAGAGAAGTATCTTCTGTCAATACTATTAGCTGGTGCAAAGAAAGCCATAACACTGGCTGTGTGAAGATGTTCCCTCCAAAACAGACTGGTTCCAGATCATCACAGACATTCGCGAAATGGAAAGACTCACATTCTCAATAAGGTTGGCCTCGGACAAATGTAAACATTATTGGAAAAAATGGGACAATTATATGAAACGAAACTCTGCCTTTAGGTATTGACAAGTATTACTCTATTATATTTTGCTGTAATATTAAGTGTAATTGTCTAATGGTATTGTGTTTGTGCAAAATAGATGCTCTGTGTTTTTGTTTTTGTTTTGAGGTCTGCTGTTATGTTATTTTTGTAAAATAACATCTGTGAAAAATAAAGTTAAAAAAAAATAAATAAATAAAAAAAAAGACCACCACTGGCTCCGCCCCCTCATATCTTCACTCACTAATACAGACCTACGTTCCTACCAGATCCCTGCGCTCTGCAAATGAACAACGTCTGGTGGTACCGTCCCAAAAAGGTAAAAAATCACTCTCACGTACCTTCTCTGGATCTGTTCCACATTGGTGGAATGATCTACTGCTGCTACAAGATTCAGATTCTGTAGCCATCTTTAAAAAACGCCTGAAAACACATCTCTTCCGTCAACACCTGACTGACAAACACTGAGTTCTACTTCCTTTCTATCGATTCCTTTCTATAAAAAAAAAAAAAAAAAGATTTCTCTTATCTTTAGCTTTGTATACTGTGCTTGGTTTAAAATTGACTAGTTTTTTGTGCACTTGTGATTTTTGTACCTTGTGTTGTTAAAATTGCTTCCATTGTTTTCCTCACTTGTAAGTCACTTTGGATAAAAGCGTAAGTTAAATGACTAAATGTAAATGTAAATATATATAATATTAGAGCCCACTGTGTTTAGGCTTGTGAAGATTTTAAAGTCAGCTCAAACTGAATTTCTTATAAAACTATATAATTAAAGATTTAAAACATAAAATATTTTCATATTAATAACATTTTATTTAATATACAACCATTGATTCAATGCTGTCTTCATTTAATAAACCTTTATTAGAAAACAGAGAAGCATTACATCAAATTCAACTTCATTAATGTGTCAATAGTTTACACAGTTGTTAAAATAATTTTCAGTTCAGATTAATGAAAGATGATGGAGACAATTTAAAAGAAATGGTCAAGTTTGAATTCTTGCAAAAATGAAGCAAAGTGTCACAATGGAACAGGATCAGGTTTGCTTGGAAAGGTAAACAATAGATGTAATATCATGCTGTACATACTGTGTCTGAAGAACATGACATGAACAGGACTAGGAGCAAACACTTGTTAAGAACCATAGGACATTTAAATTTTCCTATAAACAGTAAAAGGTTATTAACTATTTATCAAACTTCAAAAGGATTGTGATTTTCAAATTCACTCATTGTAAAAATCTGGACATTACTTTATAGCCATCTCTGTAAAAAATGTCAGATTTACTGCTGTAGAGAAAAGATAAATATAAATATATATTTATACAGAATATTAAAATTAATATACGTTCTAAAATTCTGTACACCATAAAAAACAAAGCTAAACCTGTAAAAAGTCTAAGTGACTAGTTTGTGATATTATACTTATTTCCTATCATTGTCTTACATTTATAAATCCAGATAAAGTTTAAATCAAGCTGAGAAAAAAAGAATCTACAATAAACAAAAACAAATGCCTAAGTTCCACAAAAATAGAGTTTACACAATTTAAAATCCATGTAACATATGCATTATATATTTCTAACACTAACCCATTAAAAGAGTAAACACATGATTATTATCACTTCAAATAATAATATAATAATATTATTAAAGAGTCCACTGTCTCAAACAAATATAAAGTGAATCCAAAGGGACACTAAAAATAATAATGACTAAACAACAAACCTCATGTTAAGAAGTACATGACACAAATGAAAGGTTGTGTGTGACTGGAGCCTATCCCAGCATCTTTGAGCTTAAGACGAGGTACTAAGACAATGGCCAGTTAGTCGCAGGGCTAACATTTAGAGACAGACACCATTCACTCTCACATTCATTCACTAGAGACACTTTAGATTTGCCAATTAACTGTACATTCATGTGTTTGGACGATGGGAGGAACCGGAGTACCTGGAGAGAACCAGTAACACGAGGAGGACATACAGACTCTTCACAGAAATATCGGAGTCGGCGGAGGATGTTTGAGTCAGATGGGTTTTGGAACTCACAACCATCTTGCTAGTTTAGATTTGCCTGGTTAGTGTGTCTGTAGCTCTCCAAACTTCAGGTGACCCGAGGCTGGGCTCTAAAGGGTTTCTTTAAGTTTCAACTGAGATACATCCAACAATAGCTTCAAGTGAAACAGTAGAGATACAGAAAAGTGTGTTTTATTAAACAATGTTTGTCATATGCACTGCAACTCTTCGTTTATGGGATGTTTTTCTCACAAGACTCAGATTTAGATTCAGAGGAAGTCTGCTTTTTGGGGGGAGTCTTCCACTTAACGCTGACGTCAGAGCTTCCTGTTTTCTGGAGCTTTTCTTCAACCTGAGGAAAAACAAAATATGGAGAAACTGTGTCAAAGTCAGAAAAAATATGGTGATTTAATGATGAGCCTTTAAATTGATGCTAATGTGTTTAAGACAGAAAACATACCTGTTGTAAAATCTTTTCGTAGTTTCTTGGATCAGACATGTCGCCATCAGAACTGAAAATTATCTTCACAACAGTGGACCTCTTTGCTAAAGGGCAATAAAAACACTGAATATAAATTTATTTGAAGAATATAATGTCTAAAGTGTTAAGAGATTCAGAAGCTGTGATAGTGACAATAAAAATCTTCAGTTGTTGGTGAGTTACCGTTGTTGCAAAAGAATGGAAGTCTCAGATCACAGCTTACATCCTTCCAACCGTGAGCTGAATCCTCCACAGTGCACTTGGAACCATTCAAACCTTGTGGTCGTCCACTCGTCCAGTTTGTGAACGGGCTAATGCTGCCATCAGACCAGATCCAGGGCTCTCGGTGCAGACCAATCCAAACATTTTGTATTCCATTCATTAGTGGTAGCAGCTGATTATTTTCAGAAAAACTTTCGATCATGGCCAGGTCTGTGTAGTTTCTTCTGCAGTATTCCAACGCCTCGAACCAGGTGAGTGGAGTAGTGACAAGATGGAACACTTTCACCGTTGAACCTGAAAAAATTTATATATAATGTATAAATGACAGATAAAGTTAAATAAACATCAGGGGTAAGAATTACTACAAAACAACTGAAGTCTTTATTAACAAGCATTTTTATTAAAGATACAGAAGTGTTAAGGTGAGCTCTTAAGGTAAGTAAGTATTAAAGTAAGGTAAGTATTGTGTTGGTGAACTGGTTCTTTTTTTCAGGTTTAATGGTAAATCTAAAACTTGATCAGTCTGAATGAACATCAGCTGGAAATTTTATCTCTTTAAAAACAGTTTGGTCTAATCCTGAAAAGAAGGTCTTTGTGAACAAAGTGGACAGGGATTACATATTATGAATAAAAAAGAAAAAAAAAACTACAAAAACTAACCTCTGTAACAAACAAAGGGCCAAGTGGAATCACAATTTTTGTCAATCCAACCTCCTTGGTCAGTAAGTATGACACACTGATCTTGAATTGACCCGACCAAGTTTACACCACCATAACTATTGGCTGTTCCAGTGGCAGACCAGATCCAGGTGCTAGGGTCAGTTTTTTGTTTCCAGAACACAGGAGTTAGAAACAGTCCAATCCATGCGTCTCCTGTGATCGAACCAGGTCTGTTCAGTCTCTTTATGTCCTCGCTGCTCGTGATAGTGGCCAGATCAGTGAAGTGTTGTCTGCAGAACTGCTGAGCCTCAGGCCAGTTCAATGGCAGGTTCACAAAGTAGTACTCATGAGTTACAGCGAGAATATGTGGAACAACACAGAGCCCTAAAAAGTAATCATAGACTTAATGAGTTTAGACAGTTTTTCACTTCCTCAAAACAGAAGCTGAGTCCAATTTTGAAAAAAAATTAATTAAAGATCTGGGTTAAACAGTTTAACACCAGTTTAAACTCTTACCACAGAGCAGGAAACCCAAAAGCACTTTGTCTTTCATTTCTGCTTCAACCTTTAAAAACAAAATTAAAGCAGAAAGCACCAAAGCAGAATTAATTACTGCAACAAAAACAAACAGACCAGTTCTTCTAAATATATCACATGCACTCTTGTTAAAAATCAGATATTAAATATAGATCTAATGTTTAATGTTTAAGAGATTGCAGACTTGAATTCTCCAAATACTCACTCCAGCATCGACGAGACAGCTCTGGTAAATCAGGGCGTCCTGTTTATTTAAATACAAGAGGAAGTTAAATGTGCAAATCCAAACAAGGGAGTGTTTAAGTTTTGCATGTTCTTAAAGACTTGTTGAGTTCCTTTAATGTAGTCTTTATATGACTTTAGATTCAGCAGCAGCCTGGCTCAGACTGGGCTAGTGGAGGTTTTTTATAAATACTTTATGAACTCAAAAACATTGTTTATTCTTTAAAGCGTTTAAATCCATCTTTTATTTTTCCTGTTTATGTGAACTACATCAACACTGAAAACAATAACATAAAAAAAGTCTTCAGAAGTTAGAGCTAAATTTGATCCATCAAACATTATATACTGAACATATAAAAAAGAGACTGAGAATATGTCTACGGCCGGTGCATTCCCTATCCGAACTTTTTTTTTTTTTGTGTTCTAAAAAAAAGTCTGTAAACACGGCATCATTTAAACAAATATCTGCGTAGGCAAGGCAAGGCAATTTTATTTATATAGCACAATTCATACACTGGGTAACTCAAATTGCTTTACAGGAATAAAAGACAATTTACAAGATTTAGATTAAGAAACATAAGAAAAAATTTAAAACATTTTAAAAAGAAGAGTGCAGAAAAAAACAAACACCTTAGGTTGTAGTGTAGGCGGAGCTAAAGAGGAAGGTTTTTAAACTCCCCTTGAACATTGTTAAAGTTGAGGCTGTTCCAGGTTTTGCTGAAACTTAAACGCTGCTTCACCCTGTTTAGTTCTAACTCTGGGCACGAGCAGAAGGCCTGTCCCAGATGTTCTCAGAGTCCGAGGAGGTTCATAAGTAACTAGCATGTCAGAGATATATTCTGGTGCTAAACCATTTAGAGACTTGTAAACCAGCAGTGCTGTTTTAAAGTCTATTCTCTGAGCAACAGGAAGCCAGTGCAGAGATTTTAAAACTGGTGTAATGTGGTTGTACTTCCTGGTTTTGGTTAGAACCCGAGCAGCCGTTCTGAATAACCTGCAGCTGTCTTAACCC
This sequence comes from Perccottus glenii, assembly GCA_024416835.2. Taxonomy (NCBI): domain Eukaryota; kingdom Metazoa; phylum Chordata; class Actinopteri; order Gobiiformes; family Odontobutidae; genus Perccottus; species Perccottus glenii. The sequence continues at coordinate 3,640,297 of CM044555.2, read as the reverse complement.
TCGCTTTGAGAGACCAGTGAGCAGGCCGTTACAGTAATCTAACCTGCTGGAGATAAAAGCATGGATAAGTTTCTCTAAGTCTGGTTGAGACATCATCCCTTTGACTCTGGAAATGTTTTTAAGGTGATAAAATGCAGATGATGTAATAGACTTAATGTGACTGTGGAAATTCAAGTCTGAGTCCATGATGACCCCTAGATTTCTAACCTGGTTTTTAGATTTTAGAGAAAGAGACGCGAGGTGACTGCTGACACTTTCTCTTTGTTTCTGTGGCCCAAAGATGATTAGTTCAGTCTTGTTTCCGTTCAGTTGGAGAAAATTATTTTGCATCCACGTGTCAATCTGTTCGATGCAGTGACACAGTGAATGGATTGGTCCATTTTCACCTGCTGTGAGTGAAATGTAAATCTGAGTGTCATCTGCATAATTATGGTATGATCGTCCCAGCTGCGTATTAACTGGCCTAAAGGAAGCATGTAGAGATTGAATAATAGAGGTCCCAAGATAGACCCCTGTGGAACCCCACATGTCAGGGCCATTTGGTCTGACACACAGTTACCAACTGAAACAAAGTACTTCCTGTCTTCAAGATAGGACTGAAGCCATTTAAGGGCAGTTCCAGTGATACCTATCCATTCCTCTAATCTTTGTGTCAGGATTTCATGGTCCACTGTATCAAACGCAGCACTCAAGTCCAACAGAACTAAGACAGAGACTTTGCCTGCGTCAGTGTTCATACGGATGTCATTTGTGACTTTGATAAGTGCAGTCTCAGTCTGTGATGGGGCCTGAATCCAGACTGAAAGAGATCAAAACAGTTATTAAGTAATAGAAAGTCATTAAGTTGTTGAACCTTGTCGTTGAAAAACAATGCAAACTCATTGCATTTAGTGGTGGAAACTAATTCTGGTGGAAATGGAGCTGGAGGGTTTGTTAATCTGTTCACTGTAGCAAACAGGACACGCAGGTTGTTACTATTGTTGTTGATGAATTCTGAGAAGAATATTTCTCTTTCTTTTTGCAAAGTTTGATTGAAAACATGCAAATTTTCTTTGTATACCTCATAATGAATTAAGAGTTTCGATTTACGCCATTTTCTTTCGGCTTTTCGGCATTCCCTTTTCTGTGCCCTGACAGAGTGAGCATTGCTCCATGAAGCCTTCTGCCTCGTCCTGATCACTTTAACCTTAACAGGAGCAATGGTGTCCATTACATTTAAAACACCTGAAGTTTAACAATTCAACAGTAGGCCCAACAGCAACTTTTGGAATTATGGACAGATGGAAAAAGACACATGAATGATCAGATAGAACAACATCAATCACAGTGACATCTGAAATATGAACACCTTTAGTAATGACTAGGTCCAGAGTGTGACCTCTGTTATGGGTCGGCTCATTAACATGCTGACAAAGACCAAAAGTATCAAGAATAGTAGAAAGTTCTTTGGCATTTCTGTCACAAACATTCAGTGGTGGAGGAAGTACTTAAGTTTAGTACAGTTTAAGTAAGTTTACTTAAGTAAAAGTACAACTACCCTGCAAAATATATACTTAAGTAAAAGTATAATTACTACATCAACATCTTACTTAAGAAAGTCATAAGTACATACTTTTAAATTTACTTTAAAGTATTTTTTAAGTAAAAGTACAATCAGTTGTATCAATGTCTGGGCTGTTCAATTGTAACAATCACAAACAATATCTATTGTGTACTGGAAAGAGTTGTTGTGCAATACTGACTGTAAAAATCTGGTTATTTACTTATTACTCATTAAATAATAATAAGGCTAAGCCAATTATGACATGCAATTTATTTTATTTTTACTATACTATTAAGAGCAGTAAAAAAAAAAAAAAAAAACTAAAAAGTACACAGGTGATTGTACAGATACAGCAGTAGTTTGCTCATCTCCAAAAATGTAACGTACTAGCAAGCTATCGTCCCTGCTGTGCTAATAAGCAGCTAAAGAAGTTGCTCTGTTAGGGACCACTAACTTACGTCAAACAAATATTATACTGGTGTGATATTTTTGTTATGTTGACATCCGTTTTTCTATAACAGTCATAGCAAGTTTGTAACTTAAATATTAATAACTATTGCATGTCTTACTTCTATATGTTTCTTCAAATCTTCATTCACCTTTACCTCAGTCAGTAGTTGGAATCTGTTTTTTTAGCTGGATGTCTGGTGATGCTACATATGCTCTTGTGATGCCAGCAATATTTTTTCTAATCCAGTGCTGCTTTGGCTGGGCACCAGGTTTATGCCAGGTGGTATCATTTTGTTTAAATCCCTTTGCTTTGCTCAGTTTTGGGAATGACACTGTATCATCCAAATTTAAATTCACAGTCTTACCACATTGTGTGATCGGTATTGTCTCCTGAGGTCCTCTTTCAGATTCCAAAGCGAAAATCTTTGTTTGTAGCACACTGATTTCCTGTTGAAATTTCCAACAATTTTGGCAGAAAGAGTTTGTAGTTGTTGTTTTTACCCCAGACATGTTGAAAAATAGATACCAAGGCTCCAGTCGCTCGGCGAGTCCAACGTGTTGTTTAAAAGGTAAAAAAAAAAACAAGTAAAAACATAAAAGCAAAATCCAGTTAAAAGAAAGTAAAAAGTAATGTAAAAAAGTTTAAAAAGTTAATCATAAAATCATTGGCTAAATGTAGAGATAACTAAAAAAGAAAAGTAAAGCAGGCATGAGCGACTGCACTCTTCAGAAGCAGGAAGAGAACCTCCTCACACTAAACTAATGAAACTGACTGAAAACGGTGTAGTATATATGCCAGACCAGTATGGGGTGCTGTAATTCTGCCACAGATATACACTATACACGGAGAAGAAGACGTTGAGCATGCACATAACCTTGCGCTGCTGCCAACACGTGATGTGATGACATCATTGCTTCACAAAATATACGGATTAGCTGTACACGAAACCGCAAGGGTATCATTTTTAGATTTATCCACTTTCAGACCTGGTTTTAAAAAATAGCGGATTCAGTCTCCCAAAACGCCAGATCCATGTGGACGAAACGCCAATACGATAAAAAACTTATATGTATACAGTGATATTGTGTTGTCAAAACTGACCCTCAGTCTTTGTCACTATTGTATGGAATAAGTTATGAACGCAACACCAGATCCAATGCCATAGAGTCTTTATTGTTTCACAACCAACACAATAAACAACCCGAGTAGTCTCCCCAGCAACTACGAATGTTTGAACAGTAGACATTATAGACTTTATACAGTTTTGATATGACCGTACAGTCATAACTCTTTCTGATATCATTCTGTAAGGCCCGGTAGATCTCCTCATCAAGCTGCCTTTGACAAGCAGAAAGATAAAAGTAAAAATAATTAAAGAAGTGGCAAAACTGTGCTGCTTTTAGTGTGTTTTATCAACGTCTCAAAGAGAACTGTGGAGCATTAAAGACCAACCAAAACAAACCTATTTAAATACGCTGATGAAAGTTTGTTTTAATCCAGGATCTCTGATAAATCGGCTGATGAAAAAAGATCTCATTAAATATTTTTTACAAACATTGTCAATGTCATGTGAACCATTTGTAAATGATTGACAAATGTGAAATGAGTGCTGTTGTGTGTCTGACCAAATATAGGGCCTGACCTTTAACCTTTACCTTTAACCTGCTTTTTTACCAAGCTAAAGTTCTTTTATCCATTTCCTGGTGATTTAGTTGGACTCTGGATAATCCTGTTTCCAAGAATAATCAAATAATCCAGACTTTCTGTAGAGTCAGGACTCCAGTTCCCAGTCACACCTGATGCAGTCCTCAGTCTCAAGGTCATGTCCCATGGAACAGTGCACAGGCAAATTGGTTCTATTTGTGTCCAAGTCAAATATAGTTCAGAAAAACAAAGGTGTAGTCATTGGACAAACAGGAAGCTTTAAATGTTAAATCTGACTTTTGTAAAGTCTATCTTATAAGTTTGTAAAATGCAATGGTGAACTTTCTGATTCAAAAGGACGACACACATGAACAAGTCAGAAAAACAAACTTGACTCTGTCTGAATTTTCACTTTTTTCACTTAAGTGCAGGTTATAGTGATAGTGAGTTAGATAGTTTGTCTTTGTGTCTGAGGATGTTTCCCAGTCTCCAGGGCCCGTCCTCAGGAGGACTCCCTTGAGGAAACCTGCTGCTGAAGGTGTGTTCCATTTGGTTCCAAAGCCCTCCTTTTCCGAGGATTGAGACCTTCATTTGGCCAAAATACCCAGGATGCATTTTCTGACCCTTCATGGCCTTTTCCTACCCACAATGCACAGCAGGTGGAAAAGGAAGTGGGGCTCAAAGCAGATAATTTTGAGTTTTAATACAGTGGCTCAGGTGGCTCCACCAGTTCATACTGTCATTCAACCTCCAGTGTGTGACTGTGGAGTGAATAAATAATGGACTCTGTAAAGTGCTTTGAGAACTTTTAAAATCTCTATATACTGTAAATCCAATCCATAATTATTATTAGGCCCGAGCGGGTGATGACTGGGAGGGCCTATTGTTTTTGCTAGGGTTATTTATTTATTTTTCTGCAAAATTATCCTCAATTTGACCCAGTGAACATAAACAAAAAGTCATTTTTATTGGTCCCAGACTTCAAGCTCGGCGTATATTTGTACGAACAATACTCGCTTCCACACATTAATGACTTAACTGACAGATCATTGTAGGCGGATGCCAGACCCGATTGAAAGTCGGTTGGTTAAAGCCTGGTCTAACCCTAAAACAGCTCAGTCCGTAAAATTGGGCCCTGAGTGTGTGACTCCTCCAGTGAACACTATCCCTCAAGAAAGTTCCACCTATTTATAGAGGATTTTGGGTCTTACCTTAGACTTATGTACGGCAGTCGTATCTCCCTGTTATTCTGAAACCCATTGGACGATTTTAACAGCCTGGCTGTTAGTGAGTCTGATTCTTAAAATCAGACCTCTGTGAGAGGCTGATGGGAGTTTAAAGAACAACCTGGAGATTGAATACGTCTTTATCCTAGTTTTGTACTAGGAATTTATTAAATGGTTAAATGAGGCTTAGACAATGAATCTTAACGAAATATATCTTCCTTCTCACAATATAACATCTTACACCTCAAAATATAACAGTTATAGGACTTCATCTTGAGAACCAAGCAAAAGTAGATTACCGCCGTGTTTATCCATGATTGGGATAAGACCCTGGGGGAGGTACTTAGGGGACGAAAGAGGTGAGGGAAAAAGTAGACTTTCCCTTTGGGCTGAGCCCGAGGGGGACAAAAGTGCATAGTACAGTAAAAGTGGTTACAAAACACAAAAACTTTAAATACAGACACAACACAAAACCGTAACTCCAGTACAAGACTTGATGTGGTCTGAGAGTAGAGAAAGTGAGACAGATTTTTAGGGAAGAAGTATATTACCTTAGTGTTAAACCCAGATTGGGATCAGACCCTGGGGGAGGTACTTAGGGCGAGTGGAAAAAGTAGACTGTTCCCTTTGGGCTGAGCTGAGCTTCCTGATTCTAGACCCGTTTAGATTTAAACTCTTGGTTCTCGTTTACACTTAAATTTTGTAAGTGTATATTTAACTTTAACATTACTCTTAAGCATTTTACTTCTTATTAATTACTTTTAAGTCTTTTAACTCAGAGTCCTTGTGGTTCCTTGGTCCTCGAAGTTCCACTTAATCTTCTGCATTCACTACAGAAGTACAACAAAAAGTACCTGTATATCAATACAGATTCTAAAATCTCAGTCAATTTTCCAAATATTTTGTAAAACCAGGTCAAGATCAAGTCCTCTATTCCAGAGTTTAACCTGCAGACACTTCAACACTGAAAAAATCTGGCAGTAATCTGGGTCTGCATGGTGTGTATCACACCAGGCTTCAAGTATACGCCATCTGCAGGCATAGGCTCTCCTAGTACAGGGAGACCTAGCACTCCAAATAGTCTCTCCAACAGGGGCTGGGAGCCCAATATCTCTTAATTGGTCCCCATATGGGGCCAGACGTGAAGGTTCCAGAGCGCGGGCCAGGGATGAAACACTGTCCCCTGTGCCTGAGAAAGGAGATCCCTCCTGGTCAGAATCGCCCATGGCGAGCCGTCGAGGAGAGATATTACCGTATTTTTCGCACCATAAGACGCACTTTTTCTTCACCAAATAGTGGGAGGAAAAGTGCCTGCGTCTTATGGTCAGAATACCATATATTACGGTATTCGACCATATCTTATTCCCTCACCGCTGCCGCACTGCAACTCGGACCATGAGTCGAGTTGCAGTGCGCAGCAGGTCCCCGACCTTCCGTGTCACTGGAAACTGCATCATCCTCCCCGTGTCGCCTTGCCTTACCGTAGTGGCAGAGCGGCAGCGGGTCCTCCCTCACCTTCCTTACGGAAGCCGATGTGTGCAGGAAGGCGCAATGCTGCTGTACTGTGTCACCGCCGTATGCTATTGGAGGATAGCATGTACATGTAGCATGTTACAGTACACAGCAGTGCGCATGCCCTTCACTCCAGTCATATAATTCAAATATTATTCTGTTATACTTTATTAAATATTTTATTACAATATTTGGTTCAGAATATTTTTTTTCCTATTTTTCTCCTCTAAAAACCAGGTGCGTCTTATGGTCGGGTGCGTCTTATGGTGCGAAAAATACGGTAAGTCTGAGATCCATATTCTGGTCAGCCAATGGGGAACTACTAGTCAGAGGTGCGACCCGTGTTGAAGGATCTTCGCCAGGGCTCCCGAGTCACCGGGGAAATGCATCACGGCGCAGTCTGATGGGACAATATTCTTTTTGAAGAAGTGCACAGTCACTTCCTGGCCTAGCCTGATAGCCTTCAGGGTAGTTAGAATGGACTAGACATGTGCAGGAGACAGATGTGCCTGCATCTCGTTTGAGTCCCTCACAACCCCTAGATATGTTGCACTCTGCGCGGCAGAGAAAACACTCTACTTGGCGTTGAGTCTCAACCCTAGTGATATGAGATGAGCTAGGACGACATCCCGATGTCGAAGCACTAGCTCCTGAGACTGAGCTAATATCAGCCACTGATCAATATAATTCAAAATGCGGATGTCCTGGAGTCGCAAAGGAGCCAAGGCAGCATCCATGCATTTTGTATATGTACAGGATGAGAAGGCCGGGCCGAACGGAAGAACCTGATACTGGTACGCTTTTTCCCCGCAAGCGACCCTCAGGGACTTCCTGTGCTGTGGCAGGATTTCTATGTGAAAATATGCATCCTTTAGATTGGTGGTGACAAACCAGTCACCTAATCGGATCTGGGACACATTTTTAATGTGAGCATTTTGAATTTAATGCTTTGAAGTAGCGGTTTAACCTGCAAAGGTCTAAAATTGGGCGCAGCCCCCTTTTTTTTTTTTTGTCTGCTTGTTGGAGGAAAACATTCTGTAGCCCCTATGTCCAGCAGAACCTGCAGTTCCTGTTTCTTTCTTCTCATCAACACATGCGCTCATCCTGGTTTCACAGAAGTGGAGACCACGCTGTTGAAACGCGGAGGACGATAGGCAATCTGAATCCTGTAGCCTCTGTCCACAGACCTCATTACCCACGGGGAGATATTCGGCAGTAGCACCCATGCTGCCAGTTTAATTTTATGGGGCACACTCTGTACTGGGCCGTGACCTCTTTTGAGTTTTTAGAGGGGGCCCTGCTTCTGCGGCCACCCAATATTCAGCAGCACCCGTGTTATAATAATTTTATTCTTATAATTGTTTATATTGTTTATAGTTAGTTGGTGCTCATAGTTCTCTACAGGTCATGTCAAATCATGTTATGTCCTCCATGTTATTCCAAGCATGGTGTAGACATAACTAAAGACATGGCTTGCCGGAGGACTTCTGCACCTGGAGCCTGGAGCTGGGGCCTTGTGGGGAGTGTATGGAAGATACGCCTCCCACTGACAGCCCCCACTGCAGTGATATAAAATGTAATGTTTTGTTTACTTCTTTAAGCAAAACGCACTATGTACCTTTGATATATCCGTGTATGTTTGCTTCTTCTTGCAAGGAATAAAACCTGGCCTTTCGCTTTTATAATATAATCTGTCTCCGTGTCTCTCTGGATAATATAAGGATATAGAATTCTTTTAGACATATAGAATTCTTATAACATTTGGTGCCGTGACCCGGATCTCAATATTCATTGTTTCTCATACAAAGAGGTGAGCTGACGTGCACGGAGAAATGCACAAAAAAGCATTTCTTGTAAGTCCCAAGCTGTGCTGTTAAAGCAGTAAAGGGCCAGATATCCCCTCTGTGTGTGTGAACACGATGACGAGATCTGGACTGAAAAAAGAGAAGAGCAGAGAGACGAGAGGACAGAACAGACAGTCTGGCTGCGGAACAACTGGACTATTGGACTGAAAATTCAGGTAAACAGCTGTTTAATTTATTTTTTTGGTGTGTGTGTGATTTGTTTGAATTACCAAAGCTTTCCATCAACTGAGTTAAAATTTGTCAAATTGTGGAAGATACCAATTAAAGTTACAGGTAAAGACCTACAACTAATGGTAACTAAAATTAAAACTGAACTTCATAAAGTTAAGTTTTAAATATAACATAAACAAAGTGATGCTATTTGGAAAACATAAAGAAGATGAATAATTAGAAATGCTAATTAATGAAATAACAATTTAAGGTGGTAATTGGAAAAATTCTGTTTTTATTTTTTTTTTATCTTTTATTTTATTTTGTTTCATTTTTTGTGGTATTTTGAGCCATGGTTGTACCACGTCTCAAAAAGGGGGGAGAAGAAGATTTAAACTAAAACTGTATTAAAGTGCTGAAGGAATGCTTGGTTAACCTAATGGTTAGCATGAGGCTAAAACAACAGGGTTTAATGCAGTTAAAAGAGGAGTTTAAATCAAATAATGAAATACAGAAAGTTGACAGGACTTTTCTGGAGAAGCACTGTTTAGTCTGATTAAACCTTTTCAGATTAAAATAGATTTCCAGCAGACCATATCTGTGGAAACAGGGTTTATCTTCTGTTTCATTTTTATGGTTTGATCATTTTAAGGGCTTTTATGGTTTCGTTTGACGAAAACCTAGGAGGCACTTTCTATGGGTCTATAATGTCAGAGAACGTTCTGATTTGTTTGTTTGTTCTTTATTTGGATGGAAGCCAACTACAACAAGTATACCAGTTCAGAAAAGGAGTTTTGACAATTAATATAGCCACCACCAGTAAGAGCTAATATTAACATAGTTCTTTGAACTTATATCATCTTGGTTTACACCTATGAAGGGAAGCACACCTGTGAGCAGGGCTAGTGACAGGGGTCACATGACTTCCTGTGACATCACTCTGAACTTGACAAACGTAGAGATCAGGGACAGGTGCAGTGCAAAGCACAAGTCTGGAGGTTTTGTGAAAGTAAGACCATTAGACCAGCGTTGCCTGCTGACCGGAAACATGCGTCCTTAAAGGATCCTCGTTTTATTTGTGTTCACATACAATGTGACGGAGAACATCATGAGTGGAAACTCACACTTTAGGAGCCAAACAGCAGCTCCCTCAGGTTCATTTGAGAGCCCCATTTACATCGACGACAGAGGTGTCCTTCGAAGGTGTCCTTAATGAATATAAGGCTAAAATTAAATTAGTATTAGGATTTGAATTTTTACCATTTGGGACAATTTATGCAAATGTGGATTAAAGTATATAAAGTATATTTATAAACAACAAAGGTTTATGAATTGTACGAGAGATGCTGTAACTGTTAATTAAAACTGGAAATGAGAGAAAACTGGTCCAAGGACTGGACAGAACTAAATAGCACTGAGCATGCTTTTAGCTGAAAAGGGGGGGTCTACAAAAGGATTTCCTCCAAAGTAACACAGGACTAGTTACAGCAGAACTAAAGTCTTTAAGAAAGGACTTCAACCTCTAACAGAGGAATTAGAGTATTCTGGTATAGAGAAATTAATTTTGACCTGGTTTTACAAAATATTTGGAAGATTTACTGGGATTTTAGAATCTGTATTGAGATACAGTACATGTACTTGTTGTTGCACTTCCATGTCTAATAACTTATGTTTGTGTTGCTTTACATGTACCGGAGCTTGTTGGTGAGATTGATGAATGTGGCCATTGCTGGGTCAACATTCCTGGACATGCACCTGCCAAACGACTAAGGTCAAGGCTTTGACCTCAGATGAACACTTTGATATCTGAGGGGCGTTATTGTTTGCATGTACACCAACGGGACAACAGCTCCAGGACGGATCATACTACAGACCTAAGGGCCGTATGGTTCATTGAATTGATTATGCTGAAGAGAATTGATTTTAATCATTATGAATGTACATATGTCTCACTCCATGTGTTTTTCTTTTCGTTACAGGGACAGAAATGGACAGGCAGGGACAGGCCAGAGATCTTGAGTCCAATGGGTTGACCAGCTCAACCTCTGGCAAATTTTTCTACTTTATTTTGGAGTGACACTGTGTTTTATTTATGATTTATGGACATTTATGATTTATGGACTTTAAAGAATTTGACTTTGAAGAATCAGTGCATTACTCTGTGGGTTCCCATTTGATTTGAAACATATCCCATTATAATCATTTGTTGTGTTTGTTTTCACATGCGTTGTCGTTAATCATTTGAAGTGATTACATACGTTTGATGCTTGATGTTTGTGTTTTGTCACCGCCTTTGGGGCGAGGGTGGATAGAAGAGTTTTTCCCAGCTTTAGGTCATTTTACCAATGGGTCAAAATGTTCTTCTGGCTAGGTCAACGCCCTGCTGGGATTTCGCTTCTGTCATAGTTTACAACTCAAAATCAAGCTAGTAGGTTGTTTATGCTAATTGTTATCAGCATAAAGAGGGAATGTTATAAGAATTTTATTCTTATAATTGTGTATATTGTTTATAGTTAGTTGGTGCTCATAGTTCTCTACAGGTCATGTCAAATCATGTTATGTCCTCCATGTTATTCCGAGCATGGTGTAGACATAACTAAAGACATGGCTTGCCGGAGGACTTCTGCACCTGGAGCCTGGAGCTGGGGCCTTGAGGGGAGGTGTATGCAAGATACACCTCCCACTGACAGCCCCACGACAGTGATATAAAATGTAGTGTTTGCTTACCTCTGTAAGCAAAACGCACTATGTACCTTTGATATATCTGTGTACTTTGCTTCTCCTTGCAAGGAATAAAACCTGGCCTTTCGCTTTTTATAATATAATCTGTCTCCGTGTCTCTCTGGATAATATAAGGATATAGAATTCTTTTAGACATATAGAATTCTTATGACAGTTTGAAACACTAAACTTTATATGTTTTAACATAAATGTAAAACTATGATAGGAAATAAGTATAACATCACATACTAGTCACGGTTTAGACTTTTTACAGGTTTATGACTCACAGGGGACCAGCACACACTCTGATAAATGTACAACCTGCTAAAGTCAGGCAACATTCAGGAGATTTACATTTGTTTAGAGCTCGTTGAACGAGAGGTTTTGGAGTAATACTCAGACACACAAATTCAAAACTAAAATGGTTTAAACCTTAATCAAACCAAAACAATAATTCTTAAAACCTTGCATTTAAAAATAAAAGGTTTAAGATATTTATATAAACATCAGTGGCATCCAAGATGGCAGCATGATAGCAACACTTGAACTCTACAAAATATATATACATTATCTATTATTCACATAATAGAACTTATCTGCACAAAAAGTTTTTGTTATAAAAACTGCCAATTACATTGTAATAGCATACATAGATTGATTTACAGCCAAAAAGGTACTGCAACTATATTATTTACAATACAAAGTTCTGATAATAAAATGAATTGTTGTTAAAATATAACCAAGAATACATGATGACCAAATTAGTGGACAGATAAATAATCCAAATTTCCTCCCAAGATAAAATCAATACTTTGAAAATTTAACAACACTATGTTACTTTAGGTGGTACTTGATGTTATATATATATTTTTACCTCCAAGTGTCTCCTACTATAAAAGGTTTTGCAAGATATTCCTGAGGTGGTCGGCCTGTCTGGCTTTCCGTCGCCATCTTGGTTTCAAGAATTATTTTACACTTACAGTGGCTGACCAATGGGTGGCAGTGTAACAGACTAACGCTCTAGCGTCCACAGAAGTGGATTATATGCAACGTCTCAGTCAGAACCCATGCACATAAAAGAAAACAATTTTTAAATAGCTGTCAACTGTAGTGACCACTATGCATGAAAGGGTTAATGATGTGGAACTAGCTTGGAAATACTTTTATGATGCTTTTTCTGAAATTATTAACAAACATGCACCGTTTTGCAAATTTAGAGTAAAAGGTCGAACAATCCATGGTTTTCCTGTGAGCTGTCTAAACATTTGAAAGTAGGAGATGATGGTTGGGCTAAGGCCAGAAAAACATAGTCTCAGGTTGACTGGCTGTGTTTTAAAGGGAACTGAAACGAAATAGGAAGTTAAGGTCATATAACACACGTGTTATCATTGTTATTTGTGGTAGGACAATTAAAACTTTTGAAGTAGTTACAAGGGGGGAAAACAGATATCGTAGTTTGTTGTTTTGTTACTAGGGCGCAGCCATTTTGATTTTCGACGATCCGTGACGTCACTGGAATGGTAGGCTACCTTGACAGCTCCTAATAACACACGCAATATCAGCACTCCCCATCAACAGTCTTGTTGCTGTGTTGTTGCTGTATGTTGTACAGACTAGCAAACTGATTTCTTTATTCTTTATCCTAATACACACTTTGACTATAATGTCTGCACTTATCCTCTAGTAATAAATAGTATTGATGACTGATGCGATGGTAATGTCTCGTCTGTAACGTTAGCTTGAATGTTATTCCTCATTACGTCAATCGCGTTGGATAAAAGCGTACTAAATGAATACATTTTTATGTTAATGTAAATGTAGATTACAGAAAATGACAGCATCAAACTATCACACGTGAACATTATCTCAAATACATCACGATTATACCCTGTTAACAACAAAGTTTCTCAGAACAAGAATTTGTTGATAATGTTAACGTGAATGAGGCTACATGACTCGCGTTAGCCAAAGGCTACATTTTTATTTACACATTGTATAACATCACATACTCAAATCCCTGATAAAACGCAGAGGGGAACAGATTTCTGACATAATTGACAGCACATGATGGAATCGGAACCCTATGCCTTCTCCCTAAATGTCCTCTTGCCCAAAGGGTGAACTGCCTGTACGCTGTCAACCTAAACAGTCTGAGAAAAGTAAACATGCTATGTTAACCTAGCTTCGATGTCGCCAAATCCTAAAGCCTAAAATATTGGAGGTACATAACTGCTACTTATGGGACGCTCCAGCGTGTCTGCCCTGACGTCCTTTAGAGACATCATAGCAACCTCCAGCACATCTCTCTCACCACATAGAAGTTGAAAGGTCCTTGCGAATGTGACGCATTGTAACCCGGCCATTACGTGATCCAGTTTTGCCTCCTGGCAGCAAATAGACTCCGGAGCGGTCTCCATGGAGCTACAACGCCCGCACTGACACCAGTCGTTCCGACCCACTCGCTCCTGACCCCAAACAACTTCTGGTTCATCATCATCTAACACGCCTTCCTGGAAACCAGGCGCAATCGGCATCTCCCTAACTGGTTTGAATGCGCATCAGTCGTCAATACTATTTATTACTAGAGGATAAGTGCAGACATTAGCGAAAGGCCAGGTTTTATTCCTTGCAAGGGAAGCAAAGTACACAGATATATACAAAAGGTACATAGTGCGTTTTGCTTACATAAGTAAACAAAACAGGACATTTTATATCACTGCAGTGGGGGCTGTCAGTGGGAGGCGTATCTTGCATACACACTCCCCTCAAGGCCCCAGCTCCAGGTGCAAAAGTACCATGGCAACCCATGTCTATCTAGTTATGTCTACTCCATGCTTGGACTAGCATGGAGCACATGACATGATTTGACATGACCTGTAGAGAACTATGAGCACCTACTAACTATAAACAATATACACAATTATAATAATAAAATTCTTATAACAAAAGGTACTCACAGACTACAAATGGTCCAAAACACAGCCTCCAGACTTTTAACAAAGACCAGAAAGTTTGATCACATTACTCCGGTCCTGGCTTCATTACACTGAATACTTCCTATTCATGTTAGAGCTGATTTCAAAGTTCTCCTGTTAACATATAAAATCCTTTGTGGACACGCGCCCTCTTACCTATCTGACCTCATCATCCAGTATACTCCAGCTCGTACCCTTCGCTCTCAGGACGCTGGCCTCCTTCAACTTCCTCGAGTAAAGAAGAAGTCTGCTGGCTACAGAGCCTTTTCTTATAGAGCCCCATTTTTATGGAATAGGCTCCCGGTGGAAGTGCGGCGAGCTGACTCTGTTGAGGTTTTCAAAAGCAAACTCAAAACATACTTATTTCACCAAACGTATGTAGACTGAGTGATCATAGGTATACGTTTACCCTGGTTGTAGCTTTAGGTACACGTTTACACTGTTTGTAGCTGTAGGTACACGATCACACTGGTTGTAGCTGTAGGTACACGTTTACACTGGTTGTAGCTTTAGGTACACACTAAACCGCTCATATTATTATCACATCTGCCTATTACAGTAGGCATATTTTTTCACCGCCTGTGCTCCAGTGTGTCCTGACCTCAACTGCCATCTACCTTGATGATCCTTGATGTTGGCTGCGGCCCCATCCACTATTGCACACTCAGAGTGGACACTGGACACTGCCAATATAAATGTTTTTATTTGTAAATATGTTTGTGTATTTTTATGTATTTTTCAACTATCCCGGACACATTCTTGCACGGCCTGTCTGTCCTGGGAGTGGATCCCTCCTTCTGTGGTTCTCCCTGAGGTTTCTCTTTTTTCCCAGCTGGGTTTTCCTCTGACCCTGATGGAGGCTCTAAGGACAGGGGATGTTGTCTAATGCAGTCTGTTAAGCCCTTTACAGAAATACAAAAATAAATGTCTTGTCTGGAAGTCTGGAAGTTTGATCTTTCCTTGATAAAAAGAGGGGACTGGGCCGATCTTAATAACTACAGGCCGATATTAAAGTATTGTGTATGTATTGTGGCAAAGGTCTTTTGTAAATTGTTGCTGCTTAAAAAAACAGCTTAAAAAAATCTATTGAGTTTTATGAAATTTGATCAAATCATCAATCTGGTTTCCGAAAACTACACAGTACAATAACTGCTGCAGTTAAAGTGGTTAATGATATTATTGAGGCTCTTGGTTGTAAAAAGTTTTGTACAGTGTTGTTTATTGACTTGTCAAAGGTCTTTGACACTGACGATCATATCTCTTGTTAAATCGGCGTCATAAAATTGGTCTGTCTGACACTGCTGTTGGCTGGTTTTCTAACTATCTATCAGGTAGAACTCAGTGCGTACACCTAGTAAGCATGTCCTCCTCCTTTCTTTCCTTGACTAAAGGAGTACCCCAGGGTTCTGTTCTGGGGCCATTGCTGTTTTCTATTTATGTAAATAATCTTTGTCAAAATGTGTCAAATGCCTTTTTTCACTTTTATCCTGATGACACAGTTATCTATTGTTCCTCTCCTTCAATTGAACAAGCGTTTGATTTCTTACAATCTGTGTTTGATGCAGTTCAGTCTCATCTAAATCAGCTGAGGCTAGTGTTAAATGCGGACAAATATAAAGTTATGGTCTTCTCAAATAGAAAACGGCTACCCTCTGAGCTCCCTTAAATAAAAACAGCTGAAGGAAAAGAAATACAAATGGTCTCTTTTTACAAGTATTTAGGTTTTGTTATTGATAAAAATCTGTCCTTCATGCATCTTATTGAGCATCTTGTACGTAAACTGAAACTAAAGCTCAGTTTTCTTTTCAGAAACAAATCCTGTTTCTCTGTTTATACAAGGAAATGTTTAATTTCTGCAACTTTTTTACCTTTATTGGATTACGGCGTTCTCCTTTTTATGAATGCATCTGATCATCTTTTGAAAAAGCTCGACACTGTTTGTCATTGTGCTTTATGTTTTATGACGTGTTCATTATTGTGCACTGTATGCTACAGCTGAGTTTCTGTCCCTGTATGTTCAAAGGTGGTCTCATTTGCTGACTTTCATTTATAAATGTATTCTTGGGCTCCTCCCATCTTACCTCTGCACATACATGCGTAAAAACCAACAATATGTGGCAGCACCAGTCGCACTGTGGCTTTAAGAGGCACTTAGCCAGGTTCCCAATAAAAGCGTTTCCTTACGCTCTGCTTCTGTCACGCCACTCCCCTTTGCAACGCTTCCGGTGTCAGGTAAACAGGTAGGAGCTGGCTACGGCTACGTTTTACTTCGGTGTCCTTTTTGGTAGATTTAACCCCCGGTATGACTCTCTTACAGCCACGTAGTTCTCCTTGTATTTACATTGTTCAGATCGCGCCGCTGGGAGTGTTCTGGTCAAACTGGGCATGTTAGTACGTTATTGTGTTTCACTCTGGACAGCATATTGTAAGCCGACCCTGATTTTGTCTTTATTTTGTAGCTGTTTAGGCCCCCGCTCCCTGCGTTCTGGGTGGATACAGCGCCGCGTTACAGGCTAAATGACCGGCGCATAGTCATGTACTCCATTGCCTGTGAAACGACGCTACACTTCGTTGCTGCTCTGGCTAGTTAGCTAGCCAACTGCTTTCCCCTTTTTGTGGACTCGTTGCTGTTTTCTGTATCGTTGTTGTTTTTTTTGTACCGGCAGCTGTTGTGTATCGGCAGCTGCTATTTGCTGTTCGGTGTATAGTCAACTGTTCGTTACTGTTTTGTGTATAGTCAACTGTTCGTTACTGTTTTGTGTACCGGCAGCTCTTTGACATTACCAGTGGACTGTGTTGAGTAATTTGGGACTGAACCCCCTGCCCTGTACAAGGGGAGTGTATATGAATTTTATTGATTTTGGTGTGAGCTGCTTGTTGTACAAGTACTGTGACATGTTAGTGATTTCACCATCTCTGTTAACAATTTTTATCATCTGTTTCAGTTGCTGAGGTTCCATGTGGTGGTAGTAGTGACCCCTGGTGGTGCTCCAGTCGTATATTTTTCTTTGGTTTGCCCATTTTTGTGTGTCATGTGTCGTGTTTTGGGTGCCCTAATTCTCACTGGATGTAGCCTCCCTCTTCTTCACACTCCCCCTCACTGGTAAGCCTCAGCCCCTTTGAATTTATGTAGCTATTTTAGAGATTATTTTGATCCTTTTTAGAATTGGTATTTTATTATTGTAATAAAACTAACAGCTTATTTACTTCATAAAGGTTTTATTTGTTCTTTCTGCCACTCAACATAAATGAATCTTAGTTGTTTTGTCAAAACTGAAATCTTGTCTCCTTTATCAGTGAGTGGTGGTAAATGGTAAATGGTAATGCATTTATATAGCGCACTTTTGCACCCTTCTCGGGCATCCAAAGCGCTTTACATCATGCTTCCACTCACCCCATTCACACACATTCACACCTGGGGCAGACAGAGATGGGGGCTGCCATACAAACGGCGCTCAACCTTCTCCTACCACCACCAAACACACCTCTACAGTCACACACATTCATACACCAGTGCTACGGACACTGGAGGCAAGGTGGGTTAAGTGTTTTGTATGAGCTGTGAGTGAACCTATGTGTCCTTGTTTCCATAATATTCTCTGGGTGAAATTCCCAGGGTGGCGTAGTTGGCTTAGTTTTATACAGACTCTTAAACATCTAGAATATATCTGCTCAGTTCGGTCGCGCCACAAACAGTATGCTCTGCGTTCTCAAAAGAACATACTGATGGTGGTTAGAGTCAGTAGCTGCCCCCTGTGCATGGAATGACCTGCAAAAGGACCTTTTTAGAAGAATTTAAATCTATTCTAAACAAGCATAAACTCAATGAGCTTGGTAAATGTAACTGTTTTTAAACTTGAACAAACTGACTATTTTGTAATTATTGATTGTCAATATTGTTATTTGTGTTTTTGATAATGTCTTGTATTTGTCAGAAACTGTGTGTAATGCTGTCATCTTGGCCAGAGGTCATTCTTGGAAAAGAGATTTGGCCGGAGTACCCGGAGAGAACCCAGGGTAAAACATGGAGGACTGCATGCAGACTCCTTACAGAAAGACCGGAGCTGAACTCACAACCTTCTTGCTGTGAGGCAGGAGTGCTAACCACTCTGCCACGTGCACCCCTGTACTGGTCTCTATACAGATCTTATTATTCATCCATGGTAACGACACAGAGTCTCTGTAGAGGGATCTGCGCCATCTACTGACTAAAGTTAGGCACGGCTGCTTTCCGCAGTGGAAAGTAACAAAGTATTTGTACTTTATTACTGTACTTTGAGTATTTATTTATCTTGTAACTTTTTCTTTTACTCCCTACTTTTGAACACAAATATATTTTTTTTCTACTCCTTACATTGTCAAAACAGCCTCGTTACTTTTACAACCTCTACGGAAAACGACATGACGTGAAAGATGTAACTAATACGAGAGGGAAAGTCAAGCGTGAACATAAGAGAAGGCTTATGTTCAGTGTGGGGTTTTCAACAGCCATGTGGACAAAGAAAGAATGACATTAGCCATCCATGGCTGTGTTTAAGAGAACTGTTCAAGGTTGTCAGTTTACAGCTAGATTTCCACAGGTAGACCTGATTATATGAATTACATAGAGATACTGTTACTATTGCACATACAACTGAACACACACTTACCCTACACATTATGTAACATTAGTGTATTACGTTATTGGCTTAGCATCAAAAAAAATCTTTGAAAATGTAATAACTGCAGCTTATAATGTAACAATGCAGAAAAAGGTCTGCATTTCTCAAGAATTAAAGATTACTTTGCAGTGTCAGTGTGCAGTTTGCTTATCAAAAACAGGAATAGTTGTCATATTAATTCATCAAGGATACGTTCCATGTAGTATTTACCAATTTGAGAATTTTTTTTTTTACAAAATCTTTATTTAGAATATTGCATGTTTGCTTAGATATGTAAATTCATAATTTCATGTATGGAGGAATATTTATTACTCTGAAGTGTATTTGGTAGTTAGATCAGGAATGATACATGTGTCAGTTAGTTCGGGTTGATCGCATGCTATTAATTTTGACTTTGAGGCAACTCTCTGCCCCTCACCTCAACTAGCTCGTCATTTAGCAAACGCTTTTATCCAAAGCGACTTACATTAAGCTTCCATTCACCAGTGTTACAGCTGGAACACCACTGGAGGCGAGGTGGGTGGCAAGTGTCTTGCCCAAGGACACAACAACAGTATGAACTGTGGGGTAAGTGGGAATCAAACCGCCAACCTTCTGGTTAAGGGACAACTACTCATTACATTGGCTTCCAGTCAAATTCAGAATTGATTTTAAAATTTTAGTCTTGACTTTTAGAGCTCTGCATGGACAGGCCCCCCAGTACCTCACTGACCTGCTGACCCCTTACTCCTCCTCCCGCGCTCTTCGGTCTTCTGGTCAAAATCTTTTAACGGTTGATAATGTTGATTCTTTTAAAAAGCAGCTGAAGACACTTTTATTTAAACAAGCTTTTAGTTGATTGGGCTTTTTATGTTTTTTTATGTTTTGAATATTTTGTGGTTTTAATTTTTATTCTCATAGTTTTGTTCTTTTATTGCACTTTGTAAAGCACTTTGTGATTTATATCTGTGAAAGGTGCTATATAAATAAAATTTACTTACTTACTTACTTACTATATAAATAAAATGTACTTACTCTAGGAGGGGTTTTGAGCAGTAGCTGAAGATGTGCCTTATGGTCCCCCTCTTCTGGCACTGAGTGCAGGTTTGTGAATTCACCTTCCCCCAGCAGAACTAGTGGGCTGGGTGGGGTGAGTTGGATGTCATAGACAGTCTGGAAGAATCTTATCCAATGGGGCTCTGCTTTCCAAAGCTCAGCCCATGAGACTTTGCGCTCCACCACAAGCTTCCTGCATTCCAACCATCCTGCTTACCTTTAATAACAGAAGCTCACACCTCTTTGATGGTGGAGATTTAAAACTCATAGATCAAGAAGGGCCAGAGAATCCGTTGGAAGATGCCATGATGGTATATCCAGATCTTGAACTTGCCAGGTATGCCTGACTCGACCTTTGTGGCTTGTCAGGCTTCCACCTCTAGGTTGGTGGCATGGATGGTTACTGTGCCTCTCAGACTGCAGTCAAACACTTTTCCCAGGCGTTGGGTGCTGGCAAGTGCAAAGTGAAACTTGTTGATGATCTTTCCTTTCTTCAGAACACCAATCCTAGGTTGCAACTTTCTTACTTACAATCACAACACACCTGTCCTGCAACAGCTCCATGGCTTCCCCACATACACACACATACTCACATACTGCATCAACAGAGTGGACACTGGACACTGTCAATATGAAGATGGGTTTTTTTTTTGTAAATATATTTGTGTATTTCTATGCATTTTTCAACTGTCCTGGACACATTCAAAGTTTAAAGTTCAAAGTTTTTTAATTGTCTCCCATAGGAGAAATTTGTCTTGGACAAAAAGGAAGTACTGCAGCACTACATAAAACACAGTCACACACATGAGATGATAAATACATAAATAACAATAAGGACAATTTTAAAAACAGCATTTTTAAAAACAACATTGGCAATGTCACCTCCTGATGTGCCAGCACCATCAATAAGTCTCCGGGACAGCCATACATGACCATGACCTATTCCTAAACCTTAATTTATACCATCCCCCCATGTACAGTGCGAAAACATCAGAAATCACAGCTATCTTGACCTCGAGTGCCCTTTATGTTTGCGTTCAATCCCCAACCGCTCGTTAGTGAGCTTTAATGAGAGAGGGATGAACGAGTTTTTAAGCTGATTGTGTTTGCAGAGTGAAACCCTGTACCTCCTCCCTGAATTCATTAAAACATATTCTTCAAACAAACAGGGTGCACGTGGCAGAGTAGTTAGCACTCCTGCCTCACAACAAGAAGGTCGTGAGTTCAAAACCCGGCCGACCCAAAAAACATTCTCGGCCGACTCCGGTCTTTCTGTGAGGAGTCTGCATGTCCTCCACGTGTTACTGTGGGTTTTCTCCGGGTTCTCCGGCTTCCTCCCACCGTCCAAAGATAGGTCAATTGGAAACTATAAAGTGTCCCTAGTGAATGAATGTGAGAGTGAATGGATGTCTGTCACTGTCTATGTCTAAATGTCAGCCCTGCGACTAACTGGCCACTGTCCAGGGTGTACCCCGCCTCAGGCCCAAAGCTGCTGGGATAGGCTCCAGTCACCCGCGACCCCTAACGGGACAAAGCGGTAGAAAATGAATGATGAATGAAAAATATTCATCAAACAGTACATGAGATGTGTGGGCCTGTCTGATGACAGCCTGCTCGTACATCTCCTGTGGGGTCAGTGGGGCAGGAGTACCCATTATGTTACTTGCTTGTTTAACTAGATTGTGAATTTGAGCTTTGGATTTAACTGTGAGATTTCCAAACCAGCAGGTGATACCGTACCTAAGTATAGACTCTATAGTTTCTCTTTAGAAGATCGTCGTGATGTTTTTACAGCCACCAAACAGTCGGAGACGTCTTAGAAAATGGAAGCGCTGGTGGACTCTGGCACAAACACTTGCCACCTGCGTGTGCCAACTGAAGTCACTGTCGATGTGCACGCCCAGGTATTTGAAGGACGTAACCTGTTTGATGGTGTTTCCATGAATAGTCACTGGGCACCAATCCCCCACTGATCTGGGGTCGAGCAGCGTCTCCACAGTTTTACTTGTGTTAATTAGCAGTCAATTGGTATCACACCAGTCCACCAATACATCCACAGCAGTTTTATGGTTATTTAAGTTTTTTGTGAGCAGACTGAGGATAACGATATACAGAGTGAAAAGGAATGGTGAACTGACGCACCCCTGAGGGGCCCCTGTACTGCTTACAGTTACGCTGGAGAGGACAGAGTTAAATTTCACTTGTTGTGATTGATTTGAAAGAAAGGAATGGTACCATTTGATTAAAAAACTAATTTATTCAGAAGAATGTTTGGTTGGATGGAGTTAAAAGCAGAACTAAAATCAATAAAAAGCAACCTAGCATATGCAGCAGGATTTTCTATATGTTTCAAAGCCTGATGCATTAATGTTGAAATTGCATCATTTGTGCTACGGTTCTTAGTGTACGCAAACTAGAAACTATCAAGGGCTGGCTCTATCTCCATGCGAAATACCTGTAATAAAAGTCTCTCCAGCGCCTTCATAACATTAGAGGTGAGAGCCACAGGACGATAGTCATTGTTCACCTGGAGACATGCCGTTTTTGGAACAGGAATTATGATGGATTTTTTTCCAGAGCTCCGGCACCGAGTGTGTGTCAACAGAGAGCTGAAAGAGTCTGTGCCAAACTGGTGAGAGCTCATCTGCAAATGTTTTTAGAAGAAAAGCGGACATATTATCCGGCCCGGTTGCTTTTTTGTATTTATGCTTTTAAAAACTTTGGTGACAGACTGAGGATAAATTACAGTTCTGTTCACATGTTCATTACAGTACAGTACTACCATAGATTTCCAGGATTTCACAACATTCACTATAATTATCAGTTTCAAATCTCAGATAAAAATTGTTTAGTTCGTTAGCTTTTTCCCTCTCGTTGTAGGCAGACAAAGCCTTCCTACCTCCGGCCATATTGGTCATGCCTCTAATAGAGTCCCACAGCCTCTTTGAATTGGAGCTGGACAGCTCCTGTTCTGTAAGTGGGAAGAAGATTTGTGATCAGAGTTACCAAGGGGTGGTTTGGTCCTGGCTGTAAATGCATCCTTGATGTTGCCATAACATTTATCCTGGATGTTATTGTCTCTGGTACTGCACTTGATATATTGAAAAAACCCAGGCAGAGATTTATTGAGGCTGCAGTGGTTAAAATCACTAAGAATGAACATTGGGGCGTCGGGTTTGTTGTGAAGATGTTGGTGAACACAGTCTGAGATAGTGCTGGCTAGCAGCATTTCCACTTGGTGGAATATACACTACACACACAAAGAGATTGGTAAATTCCTTGGGAGGTAGTATGGGCGCAGGGTAATGCACAGCAGCTCAAGGTCTGGATTACATATTCTTTCTCGCACAGCAATATTACCACCAACTGTCTTTAACGTAAATACAACCCCCCCTCCTCTGGTTTTACCGGAGTTTGCATCCCTGTCCAGTCGTATATGTGTGAAGCCCTCGACATGTATGAAGCTGTCCGGTACATCCTCATGAAGCCAAGTCTCGGTGAAGGCCATCAAACCAGAGTCACAGTATTCATAGCTTGCTCCGACTTGTTAGCGCAGTTCGTCCAGTTTGTTTTTAAGTGAGCATGAGTTGCAAAGCAGCATTGACGGCAGCGGTAGCTTGTTAGCCCTCCGGACCCGCTCCCTAACGCCACCTCTCCTCCCCCGCTTCCTTGCCTTTCCACCTCTGAAGGGGTCCGGTCGGTGTCGTCAAAGCAGCTCTGTCGGTACATCCTTCATAAGGTCTGGTGAGGGTACTACCCGGTCCCGATAGCCCAGCAACATTTTCTTGTCGTATGCTGGCAGTCCAAAGGTGGAAGACCCACCGGCTAGGCACTGAGAAACTGTGCTAGCTAGAATTAGCCATGTTAGCAGTACCAGCACTGCCTTCCTCCCTTTCGCTCCCCGTACACTGTCAAAAAATGTGGTCCTATATTCATCAGAAGCAAATATATTGTCCATTGAGTCCACTGCTGGCAGACAATGACTAAACAATAACCAGGGACAAGAAAAAAAGTGCTGCAGGAGCCCTCCTCCATGTCGCCCGCAGAGCAGCGCCATTTTTTTTTTTTTAATCACCTGCACGGCCTGTCCGTCCTGGGAGTGGATCCCTCCTTGTGTGGTTCTCCCTGAGGTTTCTCTTTTTTCCCGGCTGGGTTTTTTTTAAAGTTTTTCCTCTGACCCGGATGGAGGGTCTAAGGACAGGGGATGTTGTCTAGTGCAGTCTGTTAAGCCCTTTGAGGCGACTGTTGTTGTGATATTGGGCTATCCAAAAATAAATGTCTTGTCTTGTCTGTCTTTATATAATTCATATAATCATGTGGAAATCTAGCTGTAAACTGACAACCTTGAACAGTTCTTTTCAATACAGTCATGGATGGCTAAGGTCTTTCTTTTGTCGTCCACGTGGCTGCTGAAAACCCCACACTGAACATATTCAGTGTCTTATTTTCACACTTGACTTTCACTCTCGTATTAGTTACATCTTTCACGTCATGTCGTTTTCCGTGGAGGTTGTAAAAGTAACGAGGCTGTTTTGACAATGTAAGGAGTAGAAAATACAGATATTTGTGTTCAAAAGTAGGGAGTAAAAGTAAAAAGTCCAAATACTTTGTTACTTCCCACTTCTGAAAGCAGCACTGCCTAACTTTAGTCAGTAGGGGGCGCAGATTTCTCTACAGAGACTCTGCGTTGTTACCATTGATGTATAATAAGATCTGTATAAAGGCCAATACATACTCCACAAGAACAAGAACAAAGTTAGTTCTGAACAGGACTTTCCATACTTTACGAGAAACTCATGAGCAGAACTCCTCACTTTTCTGCATAAACCCGCCCACTTCAGATTTCTGACCAATAATACAATAGTTCTTGAACACCCACAAGACAAAAGTTCTGCTCAGACGATGTGTCAAGAACAATGCTGCAAAAACTCCCAAACCAGGGCAAGAACCAACCATAGTCCCCCTAGGTCACCAAAATGACTAGAACCGGCCCTGGTTAGGACTTAAACCTGAAGCATTGGGAGCACACAAAGAGACAGAGACACACAGAGACAGAAAAGCATGATTATTTTTTATCACACAAGACTATTATTGTCTTAAATTTATATGTCCATATAAAGTTTAGATCAAGCTGTGAAAAATAATATCTACACTAGCCAGGCAAATATTAACTATTTGAATTGTATATATTTATTTTCATTCTTTAGTCCACAGAGAAACTGTGTCAAAGTCAGATTTTGGTTTCACAAAACAAATATACAGATATAAAAGAAAATATGGTGATTTAGTGATGAGCTTTTAAATTGATGCTAATGTGTTTAAGACAGAAAACATACCTTTTTCTTAAAATTATTTTGAGGTTTCTTGGATCAGACATGTCGCCAGAAGAACTGAGATTTATCTTCACAACAGTGGACCTCTTTGCTAAAGAGGCAACAAAAGCACTGAATATGAAATGATTTGAAGAATATAATGTCTAAAGTGTTAAGAGATTCTGTGATAGTGACAATAAAAAGCTTCAGTTGTTGGTGAGTTACCGTTTTTGCAGAAGAATGGAAGTCTCAGATCACAGCTTACATCCTTCCAACCGTGAGCTGAATCCTCCACAGTGCAGTTGGAACCATTCAAACCTTGTGGTCGTCCACTCGTCCAGCAGACCAATCAAAACTTCACCTGTGATTCCATTCATTAGTGAAAACACCTGATTATTTTCAGAAGCACTTTCGATCATGGCCAGGTCTGTATAGTTTCCTCTGCAGTATTCCAACGCCTCGAACCAGGTGAGTGGAGTAGTGACAAAATAAAACACTTTCATCGTTGAACCTGAAAAAAATGTATATATAATGTATAAATGACAAATACAGTTAAATAAATAAACTAATAATAATTACTCACACACTCACTGGAAAAAATTAACCTTTAAAAATTCACCCAGTCTTTATTATGAAGCATTTTTATAATAATATAATAAGAGAAAGAAATGTTAAGGTAAGCTCTTGGTAAGTAAGTATTAAGGAAGGTAAGGATTGTGCTGGTGAATTGGTTCTTTTTTTCAAATGTAAATTTTACTACTTCTAAAATTAACAAAATTATTACATTATTGGCAGGTATTACGTTATTACAATACAGGGCAGTCTTTGTGTGCAACAAAGAACTTCATTGTTCAGGGAAATGTATTAATTTGATTAAATGCAAATGTTTGCAGCACACCTCACAAGCTGTTGATCATAATCTCTACAAACAAGCCGAGTTTAACATTAGCCGTCATACTTCCCCTTGTTTGTTTGATGTTATATATTTTATCACAAATGCACTGATCCTTGGGATATTCTCCTTGAGCTGGGGACAGCTTCAGGTGTGACTAAACTTTCTTTTGTCTTAATGTTTTCAGTTGTTTCTCTTCCAGAGCTGGCAAATTTCAAACTGAATGCCCAGAAAATGGATGAAGGAACTTTAGGCTGGTCTAGGAGCAGGTTAAAGGTTAAAGGTTAAAGGTCAGGACCTATATTTGGTTGAGCTACCTTCCCCCTCTTCCATATCATCTTCAGACTTCTCTGGAGCCTGTGGAGTAACTTTAGGCAGTTTTACATTCAATTACATGTCTAATTTACATATCTAAGCAAATAAACAACAATCTAAATAAAGATTACCATCCACTATACTTGTTTTTGAACTGCACAAAAAATTAAATTTTCAAGAATTGCAGACCTTTTTATGTATTACTAGATGATAGGCTACAGTTAAGGTACGTTCACACCAAACGCGAATTAAGCGTTAAGCGCGAGTGATTTACATGTTAAGTCAATGCAAGCGATTAGAGCGTGTGGAGTCCTGCGGCGATTCGCGAATGAGGCGGCGAATGACGCGATTCGCGCGAATGAGGCGGCGCGAATAGCGCGAATTGAGCGTTTGACGCGCTAAACGCATCCAACGCTTCATTCGCTCGAAGTTGAAAAATCTGAACTTTTGCAGAAATTCGCGCGTTAACCAATCAGGAGCTTGCTCTAGTAGTGACGCTACGAACGGAGGCGGACCGTAGAGGCAGAAATCCAAAACAACAATGGAGGACGGTTATCGGGGCAGTCTGTGGAATACGAAACATCTTCGTCATTTTTCAGAGCCAGGAATCTTAAAAGTTCTTGCTCAAGGAAAGTGAGTGAGGGGGTCGGAAACTCTGGTAAGTTGCAAAAACGCCTTTTAATTCTTTAGAGTCGTATATATTGAGCCAACTAGCTAGCTAAAGCCTGAGCTAATTTGCTCCGTACTTTATAACTAGTTTTCCACCGCCGAGTTTATAGAGGATATGTGTTGTTTGTGACTGGTGTAATGTTCAAATGTTAACTTGTATTATAATTTAATAATATAATATGTATATTATATATATTGTCATGACAGAGCTGACTTTTGATGCCAATGAGCCTGGGCACCCCCCCAGCGAAAACCTGCTGCTGCAGCTTCCCCTGCCCCATCCACATCTGCTGCTGTATCCACAGGTGTGTACAGGCAATAAATACATATCATATACAATCATTTACAGTAAGCCCTCATAGCCTCTTACATTCAGATACAAACACAACCCTGGTGCTTTGTTAATGAGTTGATAATGTTTTTCTGCCTTTTTTATGTGTCATTTAATACAGAGCAACCAAAGAGAAGACCCCAGGAGAAGACCCAGTTCAGAAGCTCTCAGAACACATGCTGTAGCTCCAGGTTCAGAGGATCTTCTCTTGAGTCTGGTCCCTTCTCTGCAGAAGTTACTGTCTTGGACGAAACAATTTGTCAAATTTCAAATACATACATTAATCTATGAAAGCAGCACAGTTCTGCTTCATTTGGAACCCAGTGTATAGTTTTTTTTAATGATGCAGCTGTCACAGCATGAAATAAACCAGACTCTCTCTGTTCTCCTCACCTTCACTTTAGGATTCTTTTATTCCTGCTCAGAAATAGTGCATTAAGTTTTGTGTATAGTTTCATAATTCCATTTTTTTAAATAAATGTTTTATATAATGACCAAAGGTTTTGATGTGTTTGTCACAAACATTTCAATATTTCAGACTGATTTATTTAGAATAAATAGAAGAAAGTTTATAATGTTCAGTATTTAAGACTAGATTACTTATGGTAAACACTTGTTCATTTTTATTATATTCTATTGCAAACACATCTACAATAGTAAGAAAACAGTTATTTATGATTGGACCAGTGTTGTATTAATGAGAAACAAGCCATGAGTCATAGATTCTTTTTGGAGGCTGGCTCCATTTATTAAAGAAATAAAAACAAATAAGAGATACAAAACACTGTTATAAATACAATTCTAAATACGATTTTATAGACATAATACTATATTGACTGTAGGACTGATAACTGTGTTCAGAAGACTGTAGTTGTCCACATATTAATTACTCATAATCACACTAAATATTGACTGGAGACAGATGGACAGACTTGAATAGAGCGTCAGTAGTTGCTGTCCTGCGGGAAATCCTCGCACCGACACGGGACAACATGTCATCGAACTGGGGCCGGGTCAGTGGGAAGTACCGCTGAAAGCGGCCGTCATCAGCGCAGCTCCTGGAGAAGTTTGTGAAACTTACGGAGCTGGGTCCGCCTCTGAAGCATCCAATGGACCCCCGCACAGCGCCGAACGGGTTCACGCCGTTTTTCAGTCCTCCAAAGTAAATAGAGCACTGCTACTTTCTCGATAAAAACCCATCTCAACCATTCTTCAACAAGACCGGAAGACAACCCGCCTGGCAGAAGCCCATGACGCGAATTCGCGTCTGTTGTTGAGTGAATTTCACGCGCGAATGAAGCGAGTAAACTCAAAATGTTCAAGCGTCCAACTACGCGCGAATAGCGCGATTTATTCGCGCAATTCGCGTTTGGTGTGAACGCTGCTTTAGGATTTCTTTGATGCCAGGCCAAAAACGTAATAAAGTAACAACTTATTACATTATTGGCAAAATGTTATTACCTTATTGACTGAAACATTTTATTACATTATTGGTTGCTACAGGGCAGTCTTTGTGTGAAGCAAAGAACTTCATTGTTCAGGGAAATGTATTCACTTTAATGTGCCTCAGGTGTCTTCATGATTTGGTTAAACACAAATGTTTACAACACACCTCACAAGTTGATGATAGTAATCTCTAAAAACAAGCTGGGTTTAACATTAGCCGTCATAACTTTTGTTAAAGTGGCACTGTGTATAATAATAATAATAGAAATAATAATAATAATTAAAGCCCTCGCCTCCCTTGAGACCGCGGGGACACATGCACTCGGAGGATTGCATTTCGTGCTTTAAAGCGTAAACTTCACGGTAATGTCAAATAACCGGGCCTATGCTACTGCTGGGGCCTGCTACACCACCTTGTAATTTAGAGTTAAAGGTCTCCACAATCCCTGGTTTTCCTGGGAGCTGTCTGAACCTTTGAAAATAATAGATTATGCTTGGGCTAAGGCGAGAAAAACAAAGTACTGGCTGGAGATTTGAGATGACTCAGGAATCGCTGCACCCCCCTGTTTAAAAAGGCAAAATGTAAATATAACTTAAAAGTACAAGTTTACAAGTTCCAAAGGATTCTGAGGAGTTTTCTAAGACTCTAGTCTTGGCTCTGGAGGGGCCTCCTCTATAGAAGGCAGAGTTTCTGCTAGAAAAAAATGGTGCCGGTCAAAGTGACCGGCAGAGGTTTCGTTTTCCGGACATTTTTTTCGTTACCATCAACTACCTCACATCTTAGCCATGGGAACTTGTCACTCCATTCCGACCGATACGCCCTACACTTCGGCTTTTTCTCCGGTGGTGGTGGCGGTGCCTCCGCCACCACCGGAGGCGGAGGCACCGCCACGAGCTGTCTGGCTGAGCCTCCGCCGCGGAGCTGTCTGGCTCTGGACATCTGAGGCTTCAGGCGTTCCTGATTCAGTATCCTCCTTCGCGTCTGGCCTCTGAAAAAAACTTTTAAGGCTAGTCTGCCTGGGCCTGGCCATATTTGAAACGTCTCTCAATAGTTCGTGGTTTAGATCTATATTATAGCCGTTAGGCGTGCGCTTTATTTGAAATGCAACATGCAATGTTGTTTAAAAACTTTCAATTCGATTCAGATTGTGTTGGGCGGGGCCGGATTATTAGGCAGTTTTAATCGGACAATTTGACCGGAGAGATTTAATTTTGTCGGACATTTAATTTTTTTTCCGGCCAATGACCGGTAATTACCGGACAACGGAACCCCTGATAGAAGGATCCTGGCAATTGGGAAATGGCATTTATTTCCCAAAGAAATGGCTGCCTCTTCACAGACTCATTACGACCACAGCCACAAATGTATCAAAAAACAAATTGATAACTTTTTTGGCACACGTGTCTAGATGATACTCACCAAATTTGGAGCTGTTTAGATGAAAAGCCTTTAGCACAAGGGGTGAGATTTAGGTGGTCACGCATTCCACCCAACATAGTAGATTTCCTGTTGAGTTTACGGTATGGCTGTAATAAACTTTTCTGTTTGCCCTGAGGTGTCCTATGGATGTACCAAGTTTTGTCTTTACATTGGAAAAATTTTACTTTCACTTTCCATAGGCCCAATGTATTTTGACTTTTGTAGGGGTCGCCACTGAGTCATTTTTCATATTTTTTTTTCGGGGACTTCAAATACATAAATTTTTCGCCGGGCTTGAAGTCTGGGACCAATAAAAATGACTTTTAGTTTCACGTTTACTGGGTCAAATTGAAGATCATTTTGCAGAAAAATAATATATAATTTATATATAATAAAAAAAAATATACCAAATTATAATAAAAAAAATATATAACTCGAGCAAAAACGACAAGAAAAACGCTTGTCTATTTTACATACATGTGTTTAGCTCATTTTGCCCAAGTTTGGTGTCTGTGGAATGAAGCAGCTATTTTCTGTTGTTTTTTAAAAGAGAGGTGTATTCTAAGTCGGTTCACATCTTCAATTCAAAATGGCCGCCTTCCCGTGTGTGATAAGGTGTGGTCCCCTTTGGCTTTTTTGTTCATAAGCCCATACTGGATGTGTGTACCAAGTTTCATTTGCCTACGACAAACTAGATTTTTCACTTCCCATTGACTTTTTCCACATATTTGGGACGTTGCTATGGCAACACATTTATAGATAGGGGGTGGTTGTCATTGGCTTTTATGCTAGTCATGACATAAGAGATGTGTGTACCAAATGTCATGTCTCTATGACAAACTAAATTCTTGGGTCCCATTATAAGTTTGTAGGGGGCGCTGGAGAGCCATTTCTAAAGATAACCCTTTTATTTACATATCTTTGTGTTCAGGTCATGAATGTGCACAAACGCCTTTTTGGGTCCAACTTGATCCGAGAAGGCGTTTGAGAGTTAAGAGACATTTTATTTTCACAAAAATGGCCACCTCGTTACAGGCTTGCCACACCCATACCCGATAAGATATCAACAACAAAGTCACAACTTTGGTTGGCACACGTGTCTAGATGATACTCACCAAATGTGGGGCCATTTAGATTAAAACACAATGATTTGCATCTTTTTGCGCAAGGGGTGCGATTTTAGTGGCCGCGCCTTTCACCCCACATGGCGGACTTCCTGTTAAGTTTAGGGTGTGGCTGTCATTGACTTTTCTGTTTGTGTAGCGGCCCTTAGCGCTATAGAAATGCGGTTTAGAATAGTAGTTATTGTTAGGCTAGATGTATAGACTCAGAAGATCAGGTTTGACTGCTGGAGCTGGTGTATGTAATTAAGGAAACTGAGACAGGGATTTGGTTTGGTGGTGGTACCGTGTATTAAAGGTGAAAGTGATACAAAAAAATAAATACCATATACCCAAAAATTACTATTTACAATCTGCAGAATAAACATAAATAGAAACAGGATAATGAGCTCAGAGAACTAAATTGACTTAGCTCCTTTAGTACATTCAGACATTTACCCAGGTTTTAACCAACCCCAAACAACAGCAGCAATAGACAAATCCACAATTCCCAGTAAATTATTTCCTCAACGCATTGTCCATTTAATTGTCCATACGTGAATAAAATAGTTCACGAGTTTCAATGTCCATAGGAACCAGTTTGACTGACTATGAGCGTCAACAAGAGAAAGTTGGGAGTGGACTGGCTACAACAGCCTCCTACCAGACCATGGAAGGCAGTTGAGTAGAGTAGATGTTCAGGTTCTTTGGTGTTCTTAGCTTGTCATCACTGGTTGAGATATCCAAACGGGCACACCTGGCCTGCTAGACAAACAGGTCCTTTGTTAGCAAAACCATGCTCCCAATTCATCTATAGCTAGCTTTTACATACATCCGTGTACACAATTAAAACTACTCCATGTACTCAGTTCAGTTAACAGAAATACAATTTAGAAGAGTCATTCAACTTAACCCCATTACTGTTTGACCAGTTAAGTACATTAAATTTCCATAAGTTTAGCCACCCACAATTTGTCCTCACAGGGCTTACAATGCTTTCATGAATAAGCAGCATTAGCATATCAATGCCCGACGCGAGCAGGTACACACGTAAATTGATATGCTAACGCTACATTACAAAATGAAACCCACACACACACACTCACCAAATCCCCGGTTTGAATTGGCCTCAACGGCGTAAACTCTACGTCAACAAATGATGGAAAAGGCTCCTACAAGATTACACATGCAGCTAAGTGTTAGTACGCAAAAGCCATACAATAAATTGGGAACAAACAATTCAATCACGTTACCTGTGCAGCCGTCCTGTTGCGCCTCACTCCCAACTCTGACAAGGAGGAAGCGAACAGGGCTTGTATAGCGCTGCCATGCACGTGATTGGTCGAGAGAGTCATGTGTGATTAGACGGGATAAAATAAAAGCTTTAACCCCAAAAAGTTAATTTTAAACGTGGGTTACATTTGCCCTGAGGTGTCCTATGGATGTACCAAGTTTCATTTTTCTACGTTGGAAAAAAGTTACTTTCACTTTCCATAGGCCCAATGTATTTTGACTTTTCTAGGGGCCGCCACTGAGTCATTTTTTTGTATTTTTTTTCGGGGACTTCAAATGCATAAATATTTCACCGAGCTTGAAGTCTGGGACCAATAAAAATGACTTTTCGTGCATGTTCACTGGGTCAAATTTAGGATCATTTTGCAGAAAAAAAAAAAATCTGAGCAAAAACAATAGGCCCTCCCGGTCATCACCGGCTCGGGCCTAATAATAATAATGGAGTCCATTATTCATTCACTCCACAGTCACACACTGGAGGTTGAATGACAGTATAAACTGGTAGAGCCACCTTAGCCATTGTATTTAAACTCAAAATGATCTGCTTTGAGCTCCACTTCCTTTTTTAAAGCCATTTTTTCAAAACACCTGCTGTGCTTTGTGGGTAAGGAAAGGCCATGAAAGGTCAGCAAATACATTCTGAGTATTTTGGCCAAACGAAGGTCTCAATCCTTTGAGGAGGAGGGGTTTGGAACCAAATGGAACACACCTTCAGCAGCTGGTTTCCTCCAGAGAGTCCTCCAAAGAGTCCTCCAGAGAGTCCTCCAGAGAGTCCTCCAGAGAGTCCTCCAGAGACTCCTCCAGAGAGTCCTCCAGAGAGTCCTCCTGAGAGTCCTCCTGAGAGTCCTCCAGAGAGTCCTCCAGAGGACGGGCCCTGGAGACTGGGAAACAGCCTCGGACACAATGACTAAAATTTGTAATCAATAAAAAGTGCACTTTAGTGAATAATGTGTTGATTCAGACACAGACAAGTTGTTTTTCTGAATTATATTTGACTTGGACACAAATAGATAGAACAAATATCTATAATATATAATATATTGAGACTGAGGACAGCATCAGGTGTGACTGGAAACTGGAGTCCTGACTCTACAGAAAGTCAGGATTATTTGATTATTCTTGGAAGCGGGATTATCCAGAGGAAACGCTGTCTGCGTCGAGCTCGCAGCATCCTTAAGGACTCCTCTCACCCAGCCCACAGACTGTTCTCCCTCCTCCCCTCCGGCAGGCGTTTCAGGAGCCTCCGGACTAGAACCAGCAGACTAAAGAACAGTTTCTTCCCCAGAGCTGTGTCTTTACTGAACTCTAACCCTTGCTGACCCCACACCTCACAGACTCCTCTCTCACCCCCCACCATGCCACTCCCCTCACAGACTCTCCTCTCATCCCCCACCATCCCACTACCCTCATAGACTCTTCTACCCCCCCACCACCATCCCACTCTCCTCTCATCCCCCCCCATCCCACCATCCCTTGCACTACTGCACCTTTGCTACCAACTGTTCATACAGTACCAACTGTTTACATTTCACTGTTTGCACTACCTTAAATCTACTGCTTACCTTAAGCTAACATACAATTGTATACACCTACCTGTAAAATTCTGCTTATAGTTAGAGACATCTGTATATCACGTGTGTGTGTGTGTGTATGTTTGTGTGCGTGTGTGTATGTGTATATGTGTGTGTGTGTGTGTGTGTGTATGTGTATATGTGTGTGTGTGTGTGTGTGAGTATGTGTGTATGTGAGTGTGTGTGTGTGTGTGTGCTTGTGTGTGTATGTGAGTGTGTGTGAGTGTATGTATGTGTACGTGTGCATGTGTGAGTGTGTGTATGTGTGAGTAGGTGTGCATGTGAGTGTGTATGTGAGTGTGTGTGTGTTTGTGTGTGTGTGAGTGTGCGAGAGTATGTGTATGTGTGTATGTGTGTGTATGTATGGGTGTATGTGAGTGTGTGTATGGGTGTGTGTGTGTGTGTGTGTGTGTGTGTGTGTGAGTGTGTGTTCGTGTGTGTATGTGAGTGAGTGTGTGTGTGTGTGTATGTGTGTATGTGTGTATGTGTGTGTGTGTATGTGAGTGTGTGTATGTGAGTGTGTGTGTATGTGTGCGGCCGCAGCGTGTATTACACTACATTTATAGTACATATTCACCTGTAAATGCTGTTTATAGAGAAGAGACACCTGTAATTATATTTATGGCACACACTCACCTGTTATAGTAATAACCATCTGTATATTTATATTCACTGTACATATTACCTGTAAATCCTGTACATCTCCATATCCTGCACGTACGCAACCATTGTATATATCCTGCACTTTACTGCTAGTTTGTTCACTCATTTAATTATTCTCACTTTTATCTTTCTGCTTTGTCAAAGGAAGATTAATTACGCATTATTTTTTCTAAACAATTTAAAGGATGAACAAAATTATTTTCTATGATCACATTTTGTTTTGAGTTCATAAAGTATTTATTAAATCTCTCCACTAGCCCAGTCTGAGCCAGGCTGCTGCTGAATCTAAAGTCATATAAAGACTACATTAAAAGGACCTCAACTAGTCTTTAACAACATGCAAAACTTAAACACTCCCTTGTTTGGATTTGCACATTTAACTTCCTCTTGCTTTTAAATAAACAGAACGCCCTGATTTACCAGAGCTGTCTCGTTGATGCTGGAGTGAGTATTTGGAGAATTCAAGTCTGCAATCTCTTAAACATTAAACATGAATTAATTAATTCTGCTTTGGTGCTTTTTGCTTTAATTTTGTTTTTAAAGGTTGAAGCAGAAATGAAAGACAAAGTGCTTTTGGGTTTCCTGCTCTGTGGTAAGAGTTTAAACTGGTGTTAAATTGTTTAACTCAAATTTTTTATTTTATTTTAAAAAAAATTGGACTCTGTCTAAACTCATTAAGTCTATGATTACTTTTTAGGGCTCTGTGTTGTTCCACATATTCTCGCTGTAACTCATGAGTACTACTTTGTGAACCTGCCATTGAACTGGCCTGAGGCTCAGCAGTTCTGCAGACAACACTTCACTGATCTGGCCACTATCACGAGCAGCGAGGACATAAAGAGACTGAACAGACCTGGTTCGATCACAGGAGACGCATGGATTGGACTGTTTCTAACTCCTGTGTTCTGGAAACAAAAAACTGACCCTAGCACCTGGATCTGGTCTGCCACTGGAACAGTCAGCCCCACTGGATACAAAAACTGGTTTTACCCACCAGGCTCTAATGCAGGAGACCGGTGTGTAGGAATATATTATGGACGTTGGCTTGACAATGCTTGTGCCTTCATTTATTACTTTGTTTGTCAGACAGGTAGGTTTTGGTAATTTCTTTTTTTTTTTTCAGGATTAGACCAAACTGTTTTTTAAAGAGATTAAATTTCATTCAGACTGATCAAGTTTTATCTTTACCATTAAACCTGGAAAAAAAAGAACCAATTCACAAACACAATACTTACCTCACCTTAATACTTGCCACAACACTTCTTTCTCTTGCTCATGCTCGATAATAAAGACTGGGTGAGTAAGTCTCACTTTAGACACATCCATCAGTAGTGTTTGTTTTATTATTATTTATTATAATGTTAAGTAGTAAGTATTACCCTTGATGTTTATTTAACTTTATCTGTCATTTATACATTATATATACATTTTAACAGGTTCAACTGTGAAAGTGTTTTATCTTGTCACTACTCGACTCACCTGGTTCGAGGCGTTGGAATACTGCAGAGGAAACTATACAGACCTGGCCGTGATCGAAAGTGCTTCTGAAAATAATCAGGTGCTATCACTAATGAATGGAATTGCAGATTTTGCTTGGATTGGTCTGCATCAAGAGCCCTGGAGCTGGTCTGACGGCAGCCTCAGCAAATTCACAAACTGGACGAGTGGACGACCACAAGGTTTGAATGGTTCCAACTGCACTGTGGAGGATTCAGCTCACGGTTGGAAGGATGTAAGCTGTGATCTGAGACTTCCATTCTTCTGCAAAAACGGTAACTCACCAACAACTGAAGCTTTTTATTGTCACTATCACAGCTTCTGAATCTCTTAACACTTTAGACATTATATTCTTCAAATAAATTTATATTCAGTGCTTTTGTTGCCCTTTAGCAAAGAGGTCCACTGTTGTGAAGATAAGTTCTGCTGGCGACATGTCTGATCCAAGAAACTACGAAAAGATTTTACAACAGGTATGTTTTCTGTCTTAAACACATTAGCATCAATTTAAAGGCTTATTATTAAATCACCATATTTTCCTTTATATCTTTATATTTTTTATTGTGAAACAAAAATATAACTTTGACACAGTTTCTCCATATTTTGTTTTTCCTCAGGTTGAAGAAAAGCTCCAGAAAACAGGAAGCTCTGACGTCAGCGTTAAGTGGAAGACTCCCCCCAAAAAGCAGACTTCCTCTGAATCTAAATCTGAGTTCTGTGAGAAAAACATCCCATAAACGGAGAGTTGCAGTGCATATGACAAGCATTGTTTAATAAAACACACTTTTCTGTATCTCTACTGTTTCACTTGAAGCTATTGTTGGATGTATCTCAGTTGTAACTTAAAGAAACCCTTTAGAGCCCAGCCTCGGGTCACCTGAAGTTTGGAGAGCTACAGACACACTAACCAGGCAAATCTAAACTATTTCAATTAAATATATTTATTTATATTCTTTAGTTCGTCCTTTGTTATTATTATTATCTATTTTGATTTAAGCTTATATCTTACACTTCATATTTTTGACATTTTGTGAAAACATACTTTATGTTTGAGCTGACTTTATGATCTTCACAAGCCTTAAGTCAGTGGGCTTTTTAATAATATTATTTAAAAGTGATAATAATCATGTGTTTACTCTTTTAATGGCTTAGGGTTAGATATATATATATTTAATGCATATGTTACATGGATTTTAAAGAGTGTAAAGGCAATTTTTGTGGAACTTAAGCATTTTTGTTTTTGTATAATGTCGTTTTTTTCTCAGCTTGATCCAAACTTTATATAAATACATAAATGTAAGACAATGTCTACGCCTCCTACCACTGTACAGCATGAAATAAAATCTCATGTACTGTTTACCTTTCCAATCAAACCTAATCCTGTTTCATTGTTACATGTTTGTGATTTGTCCATCGTCTCTCATTAAACTGAACTGTTTAAACTAATGACACATTAATGAAGTTGAATTCTATGTAATTCTTTTTTGTTTTCTGATAAAGGTTTACAAAATTAGTTTGTCTTTGGTTAAAATAGATCTTACAGTTAAAAGGGAGAGAACATTGAATTAATGGTTGCATAACAAATAAAACATTGCCTTGTATTAATATGAAGGATTTATCAAGGTTATTAGTCAAAATTTCTGAAGATCAAAATATGGACAAAAAACCTACCGTAGGAGCTTCTTTAAAACCTGTTTTATTAAAGCATGTTCAAAGAGACATTTAGAGGTCCACAAACAACTGCATCTGTAAAGAACTAGTTTAACTTTAAAAATAATGCGCCCTCAAGTGGCTAAAGCAGGCACAGAACGTACTCCTCTGAACTGTTCTGAGCTCTAATAAAGCACATGACTCACAGGAGACCAGCATCACCTGAACACACTCTGATAAATGTACAACCTGCTAAAGTCAGGCAACATTCAGGAGATTTACTTTTGTTTAGGGCTCGTTCAATGAGAGGTTTAGGAGAAATACTCAGACACACAAATTCAGAACTAAATATGGTTTGAACCTTAATCAAACCAAAACAATATTTGTTAAAGCCAAAGTTATTTATATAAACTAATGCTGGTTAAAATCCTGCCGTGGTTTATGCAGAAAAGAGAGGAGTTCTGCTCATGAGTTTCTTGTAAAGTATGGAAAGTCCTGTTCAGAACTAACTTTGTTCTTGTTCTTGTGGAGTATGTATTGGCCTTTAAACAGATCTTATTATACATCAATGGTAACAACACAGAGTCTCTGTAGAGAGATCTGCGCCCCCTACTGACTAAAGTTAGGCAGGGCTGCTTTTAGAAGTGGGAAGTAACAAAGTATTTGCACTTTGTTACTGTACTTTATTTATCCGGCAACTTTTTACTTTTGAACACTAATATCTGTATTTTCTTTATCTATAAACTTACCACAAAGACAACATTAACAGGTGCCCCCAAGGTTTTAAAAGTATTAGAAATGTGAGAAATGCCGGTGGCGGCAGTAGCTCACTGGGTAGAGCGGTCGTCTTTCAACCGGAAGGTAGGCGGCCACTCTCCCCACAGTTCATACTGTCATTGTGTCCTTGGGCAAGACACTTAACCCACCTTGCCTCCAGTGACTGTAACACTGGTAATTACATTAGAACAATGTAAGTCGCTTTGGATAAAAGCGTCACATAAATGTAAATGTAAATATAAATGTAAGAACTTTTATGGTGTCAAAATTAGGTCCAAATATTACATTTAAATTAGCACTCCTGACTCACAGCAAGAAGGTCGTGAGTTCAAAACCCGGCCGACTCAAACATTCTCGGCCGACTCTGGTCTTTCTGTGAGAAGTCTGCATGTCCTCCACGTGTTACTGTGGGTTCTCTCCGGGTACCCCGGCTTCCTCCCACCGTCCAAAGACATGCATGTACAGGTTAATCAGCAACTCTAAAGTGTTCCTAGTGAATGAATGTGAGAGTGAATGGTTGTCTGTCACTGTCTGTCTCTAAATGTTAGCCCTGCGACTAACTGGCCACTGTCCAGGGTGAATAGGCTCCTGTGACACCTAACGGTAATCAGAACTAGAGATCGACCGATATTGATTTTTTATAACCGATACCGATACCGATTATTTGCATGTTTATGTGCCCGATAACCGATATGCAGAACCGATATTTATTTACTGTTATACTTCTGTTTTTGGACACAATTATTACGACACAACTGAACTGAACAAACCTTTTTATTTATAACAATCACTCCCTCCTTGCATACAAAAAAAAAACTTATTTATACACCAATAAATAGAGGGGTCTGAGTGCAAAAAAATGAAAATAAAGTGCATTGTTA
The DNA here is from genome assembly GCA_024416835.2 of Perccottus glenii. Classification (NCBI taxonomy): domain Eukaryota; kingdom Metazoa; phylum Chordata; class Actinopteri; order Gobiiformes; family Odontobutidae; genus Perccottus; species Perccottus glenii. The sequence continues at coordinate 3,600,697 of CM044555.2, read as the reverse complement.
CTAAAGTGTCTTTGTTTAAAAATAAAAGCTTTTATGAGGTAAACAAACAGGTCAAAAATAAAGCACAAAAATTATTCTAACCAATTGGGAAAAAAAAATCTAAATCTAAATTACCTGAAAGAAATGTGCATAGCTATTTTAGTGCATCTTAATAGTCCCAGTTGAGCAGAACTAGGTTGTAGTGTAGAAAACAGAGTCTTTCTGCATTCTGCCCTGTAAGCCTGCTTCGTTTGTTTTCATAAATGGCTCCCACTTCACTGAAGACTCGCTCACTGGGCACCGAAGACGGTGGGGGGCAAAGGAATTTTCTTGACAGAGGAGCAAGAATGGGGAACCTTTTCTCATTTTGTTTCCACCATTCAAGTGGCTTTCCCATCCTTCTATCAATCACTGGTTCTGAAAGGTACTGCTGAAGCTCTCCATCAAGGGTAGACCCATCAACTTCAGAACTAGCACCAAGTAGAGTGTCATACATCTCATCAATCAGTTTCTTATGGGTTTCTTCTGTCCGGGGCCTTTTTGAAACTGTGCTGGAATCATCTGACTGTGTTCCTTCACCTTGTGTGTTGTCTTGCTCTAAGCTCTCTGTCTCCTCCTTAAGCCAATCTTTTGCATTCGACAGTGTGGCATCAGATGAAAAGGCATGTGCTTTGTACCTTGGATCCAGAAGACAGGCAAGGACTGCACATTTCACCTCTTCCACTTTTGCAAACCGTCGGGTGAGACTCTCCAGCATCTCCTGTCTCATTGTTTTTATCCCATGAGAGGAGGGACCTTGACTGCTAAGCAACATCTTCAGAACTTTGACAGATGGGATGATGCATGACGCTGAACTCTCATAGTGGCTCATCACAAGAGTGAACTCCTCCACTGGAGAAAGGGTGTCAATAAGATTGCTGGCAATATTCCACTGCTCAGCACTGAGGCTAGTGAACCCACTATGCTCACTGGCATATATGTTCAGAGCCCTTCTTTGCTTTTGCATCCTGACCAGCATGTGCAGGGTGGAATTCCATCGGGTTGGCACAGCCTGAATGATGGAATGTGCAGGTAGCCCAAGATCTTGCTGGATCACTGCTAAACGCTGTTTAGCTAGCAATGAGTGATTAAAATGGGTAGCAGAGCTTCTCAGCACTGACAGAATATTTTGGACAGCTCTTTGTGAGTTGAGGCCGTCATTGACATCAAGCTGTAATATGTGGGCACTGCAGCTCATGTCAGGCAGTTCAGCAATTCTCATACCTTTAACAATGTTAGCACCACTGTCCCTGAGAACAAGAACCACTCTGTCTTTGTCAATTTCCCATTCATCCAGCATACCCAAAAACATCTCACTAATGTACTCTCCAGTGTGTGAACCAATCATTGCTTTTGTGTTTAGGATGACTTGTCTGCGAATCCACTGATCATCAATGAAATGGCATGTAAGGCTCATTAGAGATTCAGTTGTACCGGACCAGCAGTCTGTGGTAAAAGCCAAGTTATACCCTGCTTTATCAGGCTTTAGCAGTGCTTTAACCTTCTCAACAATACTGTTGTGAATACTGGGAACATCTCTGTGCGGTAGAACTTCTCACTCTTTAGAGTATATCTTGGTTCTGCAGTTGCCATGAGTCTCTGGAAACCTTTATTTTGAACCATGGTGAAAGGCTGATTGTCTGTAGCTATCATCTCTGTAATCATCCTGTCCATTGTTTTTGAGCGGACATCGGACGTCTTCCACTTTGTCTGCTTTTCAAACATCATGGGAATAGAAGCTTGAATGTGGCTTGATGTCTTTGCCTCTTCAGCATCTCTTTTTCTTTGCCTCTTCAAAGATAGTTGAGTGATGTATCTTTAGGTGGGTCCACAGGTTGGAGGTATTTTTTGTTGCTGTAGATTTTGATCCCATGCTCACGTTCATTTGGCATTCTTTGCAAACTGCCACCCCTGCCATTGACTGAGTGAAGTAAGTCCATACTTCACTAAGATTTTTCCTCCTTTCAGTCATCTTAAAAACCAAAAAAAGTTTTGAAAGTTAGTAGTCTTTCATGTTAAATTAAATCTTCAAATTACAACAAAAACATTTATATTATTTACATTATTTATATAATTTATACTATCATTTATAAGCAGCAACATTAATGTTAACAATAGGCAAAATAAATGTGCAAAAGTCTAATGTTTTCAAATAGAGAAAATAATTAACAGGGGAGTCATATTAACTTTGCAGAAATGAAATTATTCATTCTAAACCGTTTTAGTAGGTTTATGTGCCGTTTAACAGGCTTAGAGAGGAATAATTCGCTGGGTAATAGCCTATATTAATTCACTGAATAATATTTGTTAAAATAAAACATTGTCAGGAAAGTAACAAACATACAGTAACAGCATATTATTATACATTTCTCAAAGAGTATGTTATCAGAATTATTAATAATGTTTTTGTCGTCTAGGTCATTAAATGCCTTTTGACAAAGCAATGTTTGCATATTTACACAGCTCAACTGCGATCGCTCGTGGAGATAATAAATAATTAATTTCCACAGAGCTGTATTTATTTAGATGTGTATTAGTGAAATAACGGTTATTTAATTAAAGGCTAATATACTTATTTGTTTTATAAATATGTTTTAAACAAGTGAATCTGTTAAGTTTCATCCAGTGGCGTGCTTGAGCATTCCCTGATCATGAACGCAGTGAGTGATCAGCAATATGAACGGACTTTTTTTACGAGACTAATCGTGAGCAAATACAACAGAGAGAGAATTAAATGCTGCGCTTTTATTTCCAACATGCACTCATTCATGTCTGTTTTAATTTATGTAAAGTTGCGTGTTTATTGGGACAGTACATGACGGATTGGGCTACGTGACTCCGTGAGTTATAAAAAAATTTTAGGCAAGCTTCATAAACAAACAACATATCAGGCAGGCATTCATGTCTCAAATCTCATTTGTGCATTAATGTCTGTTATGTTAAATAAAGTTAAATAAATAAAGCAAAGCCAGTATAGATAGATATACTTTACCTGTGCACGCAGCTGTTGTCTCGTCTCTCCTCCCACGCGGTGCTGGCTGTAATGGCGGAATTCTCAAAACGGCCACAAGATGGCGCCGTATATCGGTGAATCCGATATTACAAAACCGATACCCGATTATGGAAAAATGCTTAAATATCGGAAAAAATATCGGTAAACAGATATATCGGTCGATCTCTAATCAGAACGGTAGAAAATGAATGAATATCTGTACTTCTACTCAAGTACACAATGTGAATACTTCTGCCCCTTCTGGCTGCGTTAAACATATGAAATACTTTATAAAGCTGTTCAAGTATGAGAACAATTATATTAACATATTTTAGTTTGTGAGAAAAGTCAGGACCTAAAAGAGTGAAGTGTATATTAGAATTTATTGATTTAGAGCAGTGCTGGGCAAACTAAGGTCCAGGGGCCACATGAAGGCCGCTGGGCTGTTTACTCTGCCTCGCCAAACATTTACTAATATTTTACAATAATTAAACAATAAAGTGGATATATTTTTCCTCTCCTTCAATATTTTACAGTGATCAGTTGATTCCACAGTGGACCCACCTGTGTTAGCCCTTCGATCGGGTTCAGAAGTAAGACAGCAAACAACTTTTTTACATTTAATTGTTGATCAGAAACCGTGAGTGACACCAACAGGGAGGAGAATGGTTTCTTCATTTTGATTTAAATTATAATTTATTTGATCCCCAGACTGTACATTCTTTTGAGACAACATTAAATTACATACAAATATTCTTTAATGTTGAGTTAAATGCTTTGACTCTGAGTCAGGGTCAGACAGTGACTGATGTTTAAAGACACAAGTTATTTAAAAATGTATTATTGTACACAATATACCTAAAAACAAATCTTTATAACTGTTCTAAAGCTATTATCTCAAGAGTTTTAATATTGGCCACCGTGGAAACTGGGGACACACCCACTTGGGACCAATAATTGAGCCCAAAATATAACTCTTATGGAGCCCGTGTGGAAATGCTGGGTAATGGTTTAATGGTGGAGTGATGATCGGGACAATGATTACTGTTTCAAAAGGTCTTTAATTGAAAGCAATGATAGTTTCTTTAGAATTAGAATATATCTAAAAACTTGAATAAATAGATAATTACATTAGTTACATTGCAGTAAGTCACTAGTGTCGTGGGAGGAAGACTGTGATGAAGTGCCCCCAGGAATTCCACTGACCACTGGTCGCCCTTTATTAAGGGACAGAGCTCGCTCGTCAGCTGAGGTGAGGTGGCCCCTTACCAGATAGACGGGCCCCCCACCAGCTTTCTTTCTATTAGCTACAGTACATGACAGAAAGAATGTGGTAAAAATGACTTAATGCCTGCATAGCTCCAGTAATTATTTAATTTGAATAATACCTTTTGAGAATGCGTTTCATTTTGACTTGGGACAAATCAAAATACAAAATTATAGTACCCTTTAGAAACTGGTGGCAGGGAAAAAAAATAATGTTTAAATAGTTTTAAAACATATTCAAAGGATATTTAATTTTACATTTATAATTTAAGATTTAAATTCGGGAGAGAGTTATATTTTAATCTCATGTTGGTTATTTTTTGCCAAGCCAACTCTCCTTGTTTTACTGATGCAGCTGTAAAGCTTTTTTTCAGGATAATGGTCTTAAATTCCTCATAAGCCAACGTTAAAACCTCCAACTCCACTTCTGTAAAGTCTGCTGCCCGTTTTTCCTCACCTTGAGTTTCCATTGTGACTCTTGAATACAGAGATCCATTGGAAGTGTCTTGATGTTTTCAGAGTGTGCGTGCATTAACTCTCGGTTTCCATGAGGAGGTTGATAGAACTAACTCTTTTCAGGTGTTTTGGAACGGACAGAGTCAGAGTAAGCAGGTTTTGAGTTTTTTGAGTCTCCAGTGAAAGTCCAACTCTGTCTGGTCTCTGACTTTAGAAAGTCAGAGATTTTGATTTTAGTTTAGCAATTACTTAAAGCAGTTACGTGGAACCACTTGACATAACATTTTTAACTATATTGTTTTTTCTCAGTGTAGCCTTCTGCATTTGTAGCATTTTTCTTTCTTCTGTGAGCTGTGTTGGTGAAAGCTAAACACTCAGAAATATCCCTCCCATAAACAAAGATACAGACAGAAGACAGTGGATTTTCCTTATTAACTTAACTTAAAAAGTATATTTAAACACATATCCTTTTGTTTACATTTGCGGTCCCCTCACTTGAGATTAGTTAACTAAACAAACCTCAACCAATTTTAGTTAAAGACCCTGCCTAGGGACACTTCAGATTTGCCAATTGACCTGGACATGCATGTGTTTGGACGGTGGGAGGCAGGTACCGGAGAACCTACAGGGAGGACACAGGACTCCTCACACCTTTGGAATCATCACTTTTGTAACCAGGCAGTCCTGTAAAAGTTGTAATAATTATACAAGACTTGACTTAACAAACCTTGCCGTGTCTAAGAAACACAAGCACATTATTTGCATTGCAAATATTTAATAAAATTTTCATTTCCATATTGCTTTTATCTTTCCATATTATCTTGAGGAGGTCTCTGAACTGTCCAGTGCACAGAGCTTTTAAAGAAAGTGAAGTGATTCTGAGCCTGAAGTCTGATCCTGGAAAAGGGAATAAGGTGAGTTTATGGACAAGTTTATATTCATAAAGCTCGTATAGCTACAGGATATTTGACCTGGTCTTATACAAATGTAAGTTATTCTTTGGTTTGATGTTAAAAGGAAAACCAGACTTTATCTTTTTTTTAATCATTGTTCTGTAGTAAGAGTCCAGACTTGTGCTGGTTGATGACATCATTTTATTTTTTCAGCTTTAAAATGCTTTTGATTTAACCCCTTATTCATTAGGCATCTGTATTAGTCCATGTGTGACTCGTGTTTTGTCAGTCTGAAAATGAACTGGACTGAAGCTGAACACTCGTGCAGAGATAAGTACACAGAAGACATAAATGCTTTGACCAGTCGAGTTGGTCGTCTGGATCAGCGTGGATTGTTCTGTTTGATAACTCTGTGTCCTGGTTCAGTGTTACACACGCTGAGGTCAACTCTTAGAAAGGGTCTGTCACTGAGACAACAAGAAGTTCCTGACAAAACTGGAAATCACTTGAACCCAATCATTTAAGTGAAAAACAGTCCTGTGTTTGAATTCTAGGTGGATCATGGCCGGAATAGTTCTCGTTACACAAGTATTTTTAAAAACATGTTTATTGTTAAAAACACTGTTGCATCAAATGGCTTGCCCCAGCTCTTTTCCTTATTTTTTTTTTCTCTTTTTAATGGCCATCATGTACATCAAAGACCTTCTTGTGCAGGGAAATGTATTCACTTTAATGTACACATGACAAACCTCCCTGTCTTTATGATTTGGTTAAAATGCAAATATTTGCAGCACACACATCACAAGCTGATGATAATAACCTCTACAAACAAGATTGTTTTAACATTAGCTGTCATACTTGCCCCTGTTTGTTCGTTTTATTATGTTTTATATATTTTACATCACAAGCCCTTCACGAACAGACACCACAAATTTGACTGTGCACTGTTCACATGAGCTGGGGACAGCATCAGGTGTGACGGGTGACTTCTTCTGTTTTTTGTCCAGAGTCGGCAAATGTCAAACTGAATTGCCAGGAAATGGATGATGGACTTTAGCCTGGTCCTGAGCAGGTTAACCCTTAGGAGTCTCTTAATCTTTTGCTCTTTTAAAGATATGTGTCAACATATTCTTTTCAAATGTCTTTCTTTTTTGTATTTGAATACACACACACACAGGTGGATTCCATTTATCATCATTAGTCATTTAGGTCAACATTGGATCGTTCAGAGATCCTCACTGAACTTCTGGAGAGAGTTTGCTGCACTGAAAGTAAAGGGGCCGAATAATTTTGCACGCCCAATTTTTCAGTTTTTTATTTGTTAAAAAAGTTTGAAATATCCAATAAATTTCTTTACTTGTCGTTGATTCTTCACAAAAATTACAGTTTCATATCTTTATGTTTGAAGCCTGAAATGTGGCAAAAGTTCGCAAAGTTCAAGGGGGCCGAATACTTTCTCAGGCACTGTAACTTAAGTCCTCACCTAAATAACAAGTATTTATATATTTTCACATTTTTGAACCCCTGAAATGGCTGTTTTAGCAATTAAAGTCTGTGTTTTTCTTAGCAAAAAACAAAATAGTTTGTAATTTTTTTGCTCCACCTTAGTCCTTCAGACTCAAAAATGTGTTTAAGTAGTTGCTATGGAAACAAGAAGGGATTTCAACCCCAGGAAATGAAAAAGAAAATCCAACACAAATATCATGTTGCAACGGAGGTGTATAAATAAAAAAGCATTTTAAGGGAGTCAATGGCACAAAAAAAGCCCGAGAGACTCAAGAGGTACTATTGGAAAGATTTGAGAAATCATAAAAAATTTGAATTCACCCCAAAATACACAATCTGCCCAGATTTTATGCCATTTGCATCAACACAGACAAAGTTATGCTACAAGAAAAAAGAAAAAAAGAAAAGTGTAAGATGAGCTCCAAATCCATCTCCTGTGGGCCCACCACCTGCAGGAGGAGAAAACTTCAAGGATCTCCTTCATCCCACCAACATGTCTTCTACTGAGGAAGCAGGGGTCTCGTCCATCGCCAAAGCTGAAGTGACTGAGGTAGTTAAGAAGCTTCTTGGTGGCAAGACACCGGGGGTGGATGAGATCCGCCGTGAGTACCTCAAGTCTCTGGATGTTGTGGGACTGTCTTGGCTGACTCTGCAACATCGCGTGGCGTTTGGGGACAGTTCCTCTGGACTGGCAGACTGGGAACACTGGTTCAGCTCTATACCCTATGTGTATTACCCTAATGCATTCTAATGTGTCCCTTGTGGGGGGTGCTCTTGGGTTCAGGGCTTAGAGTAGAGCTCAAAGTAGAGCAGCTAATGCATTCAGCAGTGAATGTCTTGAGATAAATGAGGTAAAATAAGCGACAATTTTTAATCTTTTCATGATAACTGTGCAGATAGATAGATAGCTGTATTTTTCTGATCAAATGAATGTTCCCTCTCCGTCCATAACGTCAGTGAATGTCTGTAATGTTTTCTCATTGCAGTGCGATCGGACCCCAAGACTTTGTGACTATGGTCGTTTCTTAGTCATTTGTTGAGTATAATACTTGGTACTTTCTTCTTTTTTTTTGTTTTTAAAGGTTGAAGCAGAAATGAAAGACCAAGTGCTTTTGGGTTTCCTGCTCTGTGGTAAGAGTTTAAACTGGTGTTAAACTGTTTAACACAAATCTTTTATTTAGATTTTTTTTTTTCAAAATTGGACTCAGCTTCTGTTTTGAGAAAATGAAAAACTGTCTAAACTCATTAAGTCTATGATTACTTTTTAGGGCTCTGTGTTGTTCCACATATTCTCGCTGTAACTCATGAGTACTACTTTGTGAACCTGACATTGAACTGGCCTGAGGCTCAGCAGTTCTGCAGACAACACTTCACTGATCTGGCCACTATCACGAGCAGCGAGGACATAAAGAGACTGAACAGACCTGGGTCGATCACAGGAGACGCATGGATTGGACTGTTTCTAACTCCTGTGTTCTGGAAACCAGCCAGTGACTCTAACACCTGGATCTGGTCTGCCACTGGAACAGTCAGCCCCACTGGATACAGCAACTGGTACTTCACACCAGGCAATTTTGGAGGCCTGTGTGTCTTTCTTGATTTCCAAGGATTTTGGGGTGACAAATATTGTCTTTCCACTCTGCCCTTTGTTTGTTACAGAAGTAAGTTTTGGTAGTGTTTATATTCTTTTTTCTTTTCTTTTTTTTCATAATATGTAATTTTTATTTACTTGGTCCTGGTCAACTTTGTTCACAAAGACCATTTTTCAGGATTAGACCAAACAGTTTTTAAAAAAGAGATTTAATTTCATTCAGGCTGATCAAGTTTTAGCTTTACCATTAAACCTGAAAAAAAAAGAACCAATTCACCAACACAATACTTACCTCACCTTAATACTTACCACAAGAGCTTACCTTAATACTTCTTTACCTAAAAATAATTATTAATCAAGACTGGGGGAAGTCTTAAAGGTATTTTTTTTTTCCAGTGAGTGTGTTTGTAATTCTCACTTTAGACACATTTTAACTTATCAGTAGTAGTTTTTTATTTTATTATTATTACCTTTTAGATGTTTTGTAGTAATTCTTACCCCTGATGTTTATTTAACTTTATCTGTCTTTTATTCATTATATATACACATTTTTACAGGTTCAACAGTGAAAGTGTTTTATCTTGTCACTACTCCACTCTCCTGGTTCGAGGCGTTGGAATATTGCAGAGGAAACAACTCAGACCTGGCCGTGATCGAAAGTGCTTCTGAAAATAATCAGGTGTTTTCACTAATGAGTGGAAAAACAAATGTTGTTTGGATTGGTCTGCATCGAGAGCCCTGGATCTGGTCTGATGGCAGCATAAGCCCGTTCACAAACTGGACGAGTGGACGACCACAAGGTTTGAATGGTTCCAAGTGCACTGTGGAGGATTCAGCTCACGGTTGGAAGGATGTAAGCTGTGATCTGAGACTTCCATTCTTCTGCAAAAACGGTAACGCACCAACAACTGAAGCTTATTATTGTCACTATCACAGCTTCTGAATCTCTTAACACTTTAGACTTTATATTCTTCAAATAAATTTATATTCAGTGCTTTTGTTGCCCTTTAGCAAAGAGGTCCACTGTTGTGAAGATAAGTTTCAGTTCTGCTGGCGACATGTCTGATCCAAGAAACTACGAAAAGATTTTACAACAGGTATGTTTTCACATTAGCATCATTTTAAAGGCTCATCATTAATTCTCCATATTTTCATTTATATCTTTATATTTTTTATTGTGAAACAAAAATCTTTGACACAGTTTCTCTATATTTTGTTTTTCCTCAGGTTGAAGAAAAGCTCCAGAAAACAGGAAGCTCTGACGTCAGCGTTAAGTGGAAGACTCCCCCCAAAAAGCAGACTTCCTCTGAATCTAAATCTGAGTCTTGTGAGAAAAACATCCCATAAACGGAGAGTTGCAGTGCATATGACAAGCATTGTTTAGTAAAACACACTTTTCTGTATCTTTACTGTTTCACTTGAAGCTATTGTTGGATGTATCTCAGTTGTAACTTAAAGAAACCATTTAGAGCCCAGCCTCGGGTCACCTGAAGTTTGAAGAGCTACAGACACACTAACCAGGCAAATCTAAACTATTTCAATTCTATATATTTATTTACATTCTTTAGTTCGTCCTTTGTATTCTTCAGTCCTCAGCCCTGAGCCCCATTTTAACATCTGCCACTGTTTTACACCTGACATTTTATTACCTTCAGCTGATTTAAAGGAGTTCAGAAAGTAAGTGTTGTTTTTAGTTGTTTGGAAATGACTCACTTTTAATTTGTGTCATGTACTTATTAACATGAGGTTTGTTGTTTGGTTTTTGTTATTAGTATCTATTTTGATTTAACCTTATATCTTACACTCTATATATTTATTTTTTGACATTTTGGGAAACTACTTTGTTATAATTCTTTTATCATGTTCTTTAAAAAAAATAAAATTGTGTTAAAGCTGACTTTAAAATTTCCACAAGCCTAAACACAGTGGTTCTTTTATAATATTATTTTGAAGTGGTAATAATCATGTGTTTACTCTTTTAATGGTTTATGGTTATATATATATATATTAGGGCTGGGCAAGTTAACGCGTTTTTATCGCGTTAACGCATTAATGAATTAACGCCGACAATTATTTTATCGCGTTAACGTCGGCCGATTAGTATGGGAAAGGCGAATGACTGCGCGTATGAGCGCCCTCATACAGTGCTTAAGTGGGCCGGTACGCACCTGTACTCAGTACCGCCACTTCTCCGTGCGCCCAGAACGTGCTTTTAGCGTACTGGTACGCTCATTTCGACATCTGTTTTAATAGAGGTTTTAATCCTTTGCCTGCTCTGCCGCTTTCCAGAGCTCTGCCGCTTCCTAATTCGTCCCACCAAGAGCAGAGACTACATTACCCATACACCCTTGAGTTTGGCAAGTGAAAGGGAGAGGGTGTGTGAAACGCGCGGGAACTGCATTCACATGCTCTGACTGTAATAAAAACACAAGAGAGACATTAGAGAGCAACGTCCCGGTACCGTCACGTAAACACGCTACAAAAAAGCGTCTTTTTTGCACTAATACCTTACCATACAAACCATAACAACCTATATACCAATTTAAAGCTTAAAGTCTCATCTTTCCAGCAATATAAACCATTTCAACACGTTACAACCACAGCGCCGACACCAAAGCCTTTTTTACAGACAAGCACAAAGTTTAGTTTAGATTGTTCCTACCTTGGCTGGCTGTTTTGGACTGAAAACCGCACCAAATCCTGAAAGCTTGGGCTCTGTCTGTCCGTAAAGCTCCAGGGAATAATATCCAGTAAAATAATTAGGTCCACAAAACATGTTATATCCTCCAACGCTCAAAAACTGCAGCAAAGTATTTCCAACTTGAAATCAGCAGCGCCATTTTTTGTCATTTCTTTTGATAATAAAAGCCATAAGTCCTTTTAAAACCGGGAAAAAAGCTAGTAGAATGCTAACAGGAAGTGTTAGCCTTCGATTGACACCTTATTCAGCCAATTTGGACGTGTTTTGAGCAGGCGGGTCCTACATATCCGCCTATGAGCGCACAGACTCTGCGGCCATTACGCATCATGTAAACGCTTCTAGCACGTTCCTTGTTCTCCGTATATGGTCATCATGACGATAGACGGATAGCCAATGATCTCCCGAGTTTAACGGTGTCAAACACGTGGGGGTTTCCTTTGGCCTGAGGCTTCTCCTTCTCAGCGTAAACACACTGCTGCTCCATGAGAGAGCTTGTGCGTCATATGAGCGCATGTTTATTGTGCTTTTACAGAGTTTTTGCGTAAAAACTATGGCAAAACTTACAAAAATAATAAAATACTTGTTAGAGGATGTAGTGGAGGCATGTACATTTCTTTTTATTGCTATTTTGGACGAGCAGCAGTCGGAAAGACAGCGTTTAGAGGGGAGGGCAGATGTGGTCTGATGTGAAAGCTCAAGATATAACACCTGTATTTCCTTTCACAGAGGTGCAGTAACAGTAACAGAAGAGAAAACCCCAGTAAAATGCTCCACGTGACATGCTCTTGTGCTTTCTGCCAACAAGAGACAATGTTGCACATATATTGTAACATTGACACATATTTTGTAACACTGACCAACAGTTTTATAACCTATGTATATAGTTTGTAGTATAATTTTTATGTGTGGATATTATTCCAAAATATATATTTTGGCCCATAACACTCATTTTGACTATTTTTAATGTAAATATGTCCATTTTATTGTGTTATTATTATGGAATATTAATTTTCATAACTAATATAGTGATTATGTTTGTAAATACAGATTCCTCTAGATGTAAGCTTTCAGTAGAGCCCTCATTGATGCCTGTGGGTTGAAGCATTCAGAACTTATTGCACTTTTTCATACGTTTTCCAAATGTGTCCAATTTGGATAAATCTTGGATAAACTATGGTCCCTCTATAAAACGCATGGACCTACCAACATAAAAACTGGTGTAAAAAATTCATTTTTACAGATATTCTTTTCAAGTTTGAAATGTGAGCAGTCATCAAGTTATTATTTTGGGCCATAGTGTGTTTTAGTCCTCAACTACCTCCTGAAGCCTTTGACACCTTTATTTTCACTAAATATTTCAGGCGAGAACACAAAAAATCATTTTCTCTGTGTGTTCCAAAGTGTATAAAATTGTATCAGTAGTACTTAGAGAGATTCTGACTGTTGTGGGTGAAACTAGAGGTTGTTACCTTTACAAAGAGCCCACACTTGTATTTAAATTCCAAAGGGTTCAATAACAGCAGTCATTTTAATTTGGAGAGGTCACATTACACACAATACAGCCAAAATGACCCCCGATTTATAAGAGGTTATATTGTTATAATGTTATGACTGAAGCTCTGGACATAACTTGTTTTTCTATAACAAACTAAACAAAATATTAATGCCCTGTCAGTGGCAAATATTTTTGGTTTTAATATTTAATTTGATTACATTAATGTTTAAGTTCAGATTTACAAGAAATGTTTTAACTGCTGTAAAAAGCACATTATTTGTTTAAAGTGTTGTTTAAAGTGCAAACCAAATGTTATTGCACTTTTGTTCATATAGCAGTTCTTTAAAAATGTATGCAGTACACTAATTTTGAATTCATTATTACATTTTGTGTATAATGCGATTAATCGCGATTAATCACAGAACATTGTGCGATTAATCGCGATTAAACATTTTAATCGTTGCCCAGCCCTAATTTAAATATTGATGATAACAAGCTTGGGGGAAAACACAATTAATTGCAATTAATTACAGAAATTAATCGATTCCCAGCCCTAATATATATATATAAAATACATACAGTATGTTACATAGACTTTGTAAACTCTATTACTTTGGAACCTTTTGCTAAAGATGTTATCAGTCAAACCAATGTTGGGTGGCTTTGACCAAGAAGAACCACTAAAATGGAAAATTGCACTATACAAAATTTATTTAAAATTCAGTTAATTATTTTCCAAAACGGCGTTACTCTGTTTTTGCAAAAGAACTCATTTGTTTTTGTTCAACAGGAATACCTGTGGAGCTCAGTTGGAAAAAGTGGAATGTCCTACTAAAGATAAAGTTTGTGAATAAACATAAACAATATAAGTTATGCTGTAAAAATGTCAGTTGTATGTTTGAAACACTAGCTGCCAAACTCTAAATGGAAATAAATGTAAAACAATAATAGAAAATAAATACTATAACATTACATAATAGTCACGGTTTAGACTTATTAAAGTGTTTTTTTTTTTTGTTTTTTACTCTGTGCAGTGAAGAAAAACTTATTGTAGAAGCTTCTTTAAAATCTGTTTTATTAAAGCATGTTCAAACAGACATTAAGAGGACTACAAACAAGTGCATCTGTAAAGGACTGCTTTAACAGAAGAGATAATGCGCCCTCAAGTGGCTAAAGCCGGCACAGAATGTTCCCCTCTGAACTGTTCTGAGCTCAAATAAAGCACATGACTCACAGGAGACCAGCATCACCTATGGCCCACTCAAGACTTATAAGAAATCCTATATAATATATCTGCTAAGGATTTTTATTAGTATCTTCAGGTCAAGTATTAAGGGGTTGCACGTGGCAGAGTGGTTAGCACTCCTGACTCACAGCAAGAAGGTTGTGAGTTCAAAACCCCGCCGACTCAAACATTCTCGGCCGACTCCAGTCTTTCTGTGAGGAGTCTGTATGTCCTCCACGTGTTACTGTGGGTTCTCTCCGGGTACTCCAGCTTCCTCCCACCGTCCAAACACATGCATGTACATGTACAGGTTAATCGGCAACTCTAAAGTGTCCCTAGTGAATGAATGTGAGAGTGAATGGTTGTCTGTGACTGTCTATGTCTAAATGTCAGCCCTGTGACTAACTGGCCACTGTCCAGGGTGAACCCCGCCTCAGGCCCAAAGCTGCTGGGATAGGCTCCAGTCACCTGCGACCCCTAACGGGACTAAGCTGTAGTAAATTTATGAATGAATAATTTACATTTAGTCATTTAGCAGACACTTTTTTTCCAAAGCGACTTACAAATGAGGAAAACAATGGGAGCAATTATAACACCCCAAAGTAATAAAAGGTATAAACTCACCAAAAACTAGTTTGTGAAAGCCCTGCACAAAGCTAAGGACTATATTCAACTTTATGTAATTTTTATTCAATCAAGCTGTGTTTGAAGTGTTAGAAACCTGCCTTAAACAAAGATGAATGAGTGGGTCTGAGACATGAGACAGTCAGAGACCAGACAGACATGGACTCTATATTTCAGTCATTTTTAGTCTACTCTTGAGACACGGTCATGACCTGTAGGAGTTTTAAGGTTCAGTCTGAGTCTCTGTGGATTTTATCTGAGAAAAACTAATGAGCCAGGGTTTTTATTATAACACAATTGTCTTCACACAGTCAAACATCAAACTGCTGCCTTTAATAAGTCTTATTAAGCAGGTGTTATAATATTGTTTATAATTACTGGGTGCTCATAGTTCTCTTCAGATCATGTCCTTCATGAAAATCCAAACATGAACTGGACATAACTAGAGGTAGACATAACTGATTGGGAGGACTCTGCAGCTGGAGCTTGTTCTGGGGAGTGTGTGTGAAAGATACGCCTCCTACAGCTTTCACTGCAATGATATAAAATCTCATGTATTGTTTACTTTTACAAGCCAACCTCATTCTGTACCACTTGTGACATGTTGTGTCAATGCAAGAATTAAACCTGATCTTTTTTTTTTTAATTATACTCTGTCTTTGTGTCTCTCTGGATAATATGGATAAAGAATTCTTTCTACAAAATTATGTATTATAATAACCAGAGGAGGCAACGTTTTAGCAGAACTCAGTCCTGTTGAGTTCATTATTAATCATTTATAAATTTTAGTTTTTTTCAACAGTTCACTCAAACTAATAGTTTTTTTTCATATGAAACATTAATTTACTCTTAAAAGAAAGAATATCTGACTAAATGTTGACTATGACTTAAAAACATTTAAAGTTCCTAATGTACTATTTACTTTGGAATTGACTGATTATTGCCAACATTACCTTCACACAGTTCAGTCTAATCTTGTTATTTGATGCATGTCCAAACTAAAAACCATACAAAGAGTGATTCTCTTCATTGTGCTCATATTTTGATAACTCTGTAGTCCAGTTTTTTTCAGATAAACGTTGTATTGATGTATTCTTGTTCTGCGGCTCATGAAGCTCCTCTGAAGACTGTCAGGTTGTGTCTCAGTCTTGGAACAAGGAACTCATTATTTCTCACCTAAGAAGTAGAAAATGAGCAGCACAGTGAGCAGCAGCAGAGTGATGATGGCACAGCCCATGGCGTAGGCCCGGGACGAGCTCGGCGTTAACAGGTCCTGAAGCCGACTCTGCCACTGAGAGCTGACCGGACGAGACGTCTGAGGGAGAGCCAACGCGTCAAAGGTGTGCAGGTTTCCATTTGGAGACGGGCTGTAGGCCGGACAAGGAGGTCTGACCCCTGACGAGAGCACAGAAAAGTCAACGTTAGTGTTATTCTGCTGATGGCCACTAGGGGCTTTTTTTATTTTTATCTCTGCACCAAGCCTCTCCCATGGTACCTCTTAAATGGTCGTCGTGTAAGGGCGCCGCCATACGGTGATTTTACAGCAAAATACAGCGATATACCTCCGTCCACCAGAGGGCAGGCTCCAAAAGCGGAAATATAAGGAGAAACCCAATGGCGACTTTACAAGAGTAAAACTCATGTTTACAGCCTGGTACAAAAGATGGCTCCGGTCTCTAGAGCTAAGTTTTTACTACGTGACAACTCTGGGGGGGGAGTGAATTTTTGAAAATTACGTTGGTTTATGCTATCTAAAAACTATTGTTTTACTATGGAGTAAAACCCGAAAAGCCCGGATGTAACGGCCATTTTATTGCCCATTCGTAATGCAATATTGGTGAATAGTGGACCAATGGGCGGATATCATCCATAATTATACTATCTATGCTCTGCACAAACATGGTAATTTCATCTGGACACAAAACTAAATATGATACGCAATCTGCACTGTTAAAAAGTTGGAATTGACAACAGTAAACAAGGTATATGAATTAAGTTCACAAATGTAATTATGCTACTATAGTGCAAACGTATGTCTTTAAATGATAATCCCAGCCCTGGGCGCCATCAGTATATTGTTCACTGCAATTTGTCATCAAACCCTACCGGTACCATTTCTTGTACTAATTTCTACTCATTTGTTTCCTATTGGTCATTGTTACCATGGCTTGGCGCACCCCTAAGTCTATATTTGGGGAAGGTTTCTGTAGCAGTGAATGGGTGACTCTTCCAGCGTCCCAAAATACCTTCATAATCCATTGTGTCAGGCGCTGGCTGGACAATGCAAGTTTTTCATGCCACCAGCAACCAAAATCATTCACATAAATATTTCTTTCATCCATTCATGACTCTGATTCGTTATTCCCAAATATGAGGACATTCCTGTAGACCAGAGTAAATTTCTCTGTCCTTTTGGACTATTTTCTCTTCTTGAGCCCCACATATTACTTCAAGTCATCACCTTGTTTAGATGTCCTAGGAACCCAAAACGGTGCAGTTATATTAACTGCTCTTAGAGACCGAAACAATGGACTGAAATTTAGTTCTTTTATTATCTAGGGTACATCCTTGTGTCCTTCTAAACGCGAACAGTAGCCAAGGGAAACTTAATTTTAAAGATACATTTTTTTATTATAAAGTCTCTAAGGTTACAACCTTTCTGTTCACAGTTATACACTGAGATGCATGGTGTTTGTGTTTTTTATGGTGCCTTTCTTTGTTTGCTTTTCTTTAAAACTTTTTGACATTAAATTTACCCAACTATCTGCATCATGTTTGGGCAGCGGGGCAGATAAATCAGATGAGGAAAATGGCGCAACAAACTGCTGCTCGTAATAGAGAACAAGTGTTCTCCTTTCCCATCTTTATAAAATTCTTATTGATTTTTTCTGAGCCTCTAGAGGTGGCCATGTCATAATGGCCCACTCTAAGACACTGGTCATCAAAACATGTGCAGTTCTGATACCGTCATGTATATTCTTCATAATCAGATTGTGCGTGTATGTCTGTGACACACACAGGGCTGCTTCCTGTATGACGCCGCAGTTTGCACCGCAGCACCACTGATAGTTCCAATCTTGTTCCTTGCAATATTGGCTGCCAGAATTATGTTTCACAATTTTCTTTCTGAAATGGCCAATCCACTTTTGACTGGGTGCACTCCTCAGTGTCAATAATTTGGGTAGGATTGGCCACTCAATTTAAACTCAAATTTTTTTAATTTTAGTTGAGCGGTGACATTAATATTGTCTCTTAACAGATCTTTCAATAATTTTGTCAGGGTGGTAGAATTGTCTAAACTCCCATTTATACAGTCTGGTTGGACCCATAATTCTCTTTCAAATTCCACCCACATCAAGTTTCCTTTGTATGTCTGGATCCGCCTATACATAGTCAACCTTGTGACCTGTCCATAAGATACGGTGGGGCAAAAAAGTATTTAGCCACCAATTGTGCAAGTTCTCCTATTTAAACTCCTTTTCTGAACTGGTATACTTGTTGTAGTTGGCAAACAAATAAAACAAACATTATATGAAACATCATAAACTCATAGAAAGTGCCTCCTAGGTTTTCATCATACAAAACCATAAAAGCCCTTAAAATGATCAAACCATAAAATTGAAACAGCAGATAAACCCCGTTTCCACAGATAAGGTCTGCTGGAAATCTACTTTAATCTGAGAAGGTTTAATCAGACTAAACAGTGCTTCTCCAGAAAAGTCCTGTCAACTTTATTCATTTCATTATTTGATTTAAACTCCTCTTTTTGACTGTATTAAACACTGTTGTTTTAGCATTATGCTAACCATTAGATTAACCAAGCATCACTTCATCAATTTAATACAGTTTGGTTTAAATCTTCTTCTCCCCCCTTTTTGAGACGTGGGACAACCATGGCTCAAAACAATAAAATTAAAATGAATAATAAAAGAATGGTTTCTGCCACTTAACACTTTCTATTATTTCATCAACTGGCATCCCTAATTATTCATCTTCTTGTTTTCCAAATAGCATCATTTTTGTTTAAAAATTAAAGTTTTTGTATTTAAAACTTCATTTTGTTCAGCTCAATTTTAATCTCAGTTCCCATTAGTTGTAGGTCTTTACCTGTAACTGTAATTGGTATCATCCACAAATATGATAAATTTTAACTCAGTTGATGCAAACATAAATAATTTATTTAGATCAGAACTAGTTTCTCATGATCTATTCACACATGCTTTTAGAAGTTCTTTAAATTCACAATTTCTTTCATATTACCTTTTTAAATCATCTAATTAAAATATTCTCAGAATATTGTTCTATTTATTCATTTTCTACCGCTTCTTCCCGTTAGGGGAGGCGGGTGACTGGAGCCTATCCCAGCAGCAGGGCCGGCCCTGGCCAATTTGCTGCCCTAGGCAAGATTTCACCTGGTGCCCCTGGAATTTGTAAACTGATGCTGAATCGCTGGGCGGTGCTGAAGTGGAGGGAAGAGGTGTGCTTGATGCGGAATCGCTGGGCGGTGCTGAGATGGAGATGTCTGCAACAGGTGGCCCAGGATTTGCAGGGACGGGGTTCAGATATTTCAAAAGTGCATCTGAAGAGAGAAGAGGAGGATTATATGTGACCATTGGGTGTTACATTATATTATTAAAAAGCTGATGATAGTGAAACTATAAAAATATGGCAGCACCTAAACCACATTATAGCTTAAACACACAGACAGCAAGAATAATTACATCTGGTATTCATGCACAAAACTCTATTCATTGAGCACTTCTCTAGCATACAGTAGTTACATTTTCAAAATTAATTTTGAAAGTGTTTGTTTTCCAGTATATCTGGCATGGCAGCAATGTCCTACTAACTACACTTTATGATGTTATAACCATGAAAACAGAGGAGAAACGTAAATCTTTATTTAAATTGAATTTTAAAGTTGCTAAATCCATATATATAATACATATATATAAAAACATTTTATGTAGGACTCAGTCATTTTAAATAAAGATTTACGTTTATATAGCAACATTTTATGCAGAACTCATTTTAAATAAAGATTTACGTTTATATAGCAACATTTTATGCAGAACTCATTTTAAATAAAGATTTATATGTCCCTCTGCCTGTGTACTCGTTGTGTTTTCTGGATCATCCTTCATTAAAGCCTGCGTTTGGATCACCACTGTCTGTCTCCACCGTGCAGTTCATGACACTATGTCATAAGCTAATTCAAATTAGCGATAGCGAACGTTACAGGCATCGTTGAACTAACTTAATGCAACATAGATAAACTGATCATCATTACCTACCTCTGTCTTTTTCGCGTTTTCTTCCTCTTCTCTTCTTTTTTCTTCCCTGGGCACCAGATGGCTTGTCTTTTTGACATAATGACAACTTATCAGTATCAGTGAATTTGGCCATCTGTCAGTGACAATCACACACAGGTAACGGATGTTTTTTTCAGCAGGGCGGGGCGGGAGATTGATCGTCACTCAGTCGGACGGGTGGATCGGGATTCGAATTTGGGCGCTGGCGCCCCAAAGTGGCGGTGCCCTTAGCATTTGCCTATTCCGCCTATGCCCAGGGCCGGCCCTGCCCAGCAGCTTTGAGCCTGAAGCAGGGTACATCCTGGACAGTGGCCAGTTAGTCACAGGGCTGACTGATATTGTTCTATTTACTTCAAATTATTTTCTTTAATAATCTTTTACATTTTCTCTTACATTGAATTTCTTTATCCCCCTTGGGTCAGACCCCTCCCTCTGGGGTTAACCCCGTAACCAGGCAGCATTTCTCAGCTGCTTGAACACACCACAAAGCCTCTGCTCTGTCCACATTGCTTTGTGATTGTTGTTTAAAAGGAAAGACTAAGCATTAAATCAACAAAGCTCTGTGTAAATTTTGCTTTTTTTACTTTTAAAATCCCCACACATGAAAATATCTTTAAGACTTTGTTCAGTATAGATCTGTTCTATACTGTCTCTGTAAAACTCAGTTTCACCACCAGGTGAAAATAAATACAATAAACCATTTTCCTTTTCATTTTTCCTATATTAATCTCACCCGTAACAGATTATCAATTGCTAGGTCATGTTTCCATCAATTTGGCATTCTGATTATTGTTTTTTTTTTCCACATAAAGAATTCACCTCACTTAATGTTAAACAAAAACTTAAACATCAAGTGTAAAATTAAAATAACTCTTTATTTCTTCAAATTCACCACAACTGCAATCAGTCATAGTCATTAATGTGTATTTGAAATAAAAGCTAAAGGAAGCATTCAACTTTTTATCTTTAGGTTCCAACAATTTGATGCAATGTTCACCCTGAACACCTCTAAGGGTTTGGCAAAAAAAAAAAAAAAAAAAAAAAATCCTTTCAAAAGGACAGACTATTGTGTTAGCCCTCCTAGTACTTACAATAATTAAGAACAGTAGCGGTTTTAGGCACGGGCGAACCGGGCAGCCCGGGCGCATTTTTCGTGACACATTGGGGGCGGCAGCACGAGCAGATTAATTTAAAAAAAATAAAAATTCTTCTGCGTCGCGAAGTGGTTTTCATCATTTATATCATTTCACTGTGTGTGTAATTGGAAAATTGGCGCTCCCTGCAGCTGTCGGCGCCCCTGCTTGCTGAAATTAAATGTCCAATGCACAGAAGCTGTGTGTTGTGAGAGAAGTGTAAAAGGGGATGGGGCGAGAGGCGCAGGTGACATTTCACCTCTGGGTCTCTCTCAAATGGAATGGACAGTCTATAGTTCCTGCAAATGAAACTAGGTAATACAAAACAATTATGCGGTCATCAAGGTGAATTGGTTTAGTCTTGACTTCTGGTCGTGAGTGACAGTTGGGGGGATGGGAAATCTGTTGATTGTCGAGTGCCAAATAAACAGAGATGGAGAAGAAAAGGTCAAAGCCATCAGGTGCCCAATTTGAAAA
Organism: Perccottus glenii; assembly: GCA_024416835.2. NCBI lineage: Eukaryota > Metazoa > Chordata > Actinopteri > Gobiiformes > Odontobutidae > Perccottus > Perccottus glenii. Next base: position 3,579,008 of record CM044555.2, on the reverse strand, counting down.
AGAAAAGAAGAGGAGGAGAAACAAGCAAAAGATTAAGGTATGCAACTATGTTCTCTCTCTCTGTATGATTACAGTATCCATTTCATGAATGAAGGGCTAATGTTAATTGGTGGTGGGTATAACTCTTTGTTAGCCTTTTTGCTAATGATGCTTGCTATGCTTATACAACAATAATTTGGTTTCAACTCAATCACGAGATCTAATTTATAATATTGTGCTTTGCAATAAAACTGTTAAGAGTTCAGTTATCATTTCCATCTGTTGGTTTAACGTTAGGCCCTGTAAATAACCAACGGCATTTTCAAATCTTTAGGTTAAAGATGAACATTTGCTATGTAGCTATTTGCTAATAATAATAATAATAATAATGGCTTGGATTTATATTGCGCTTTTCTCCTGAGGGACCAAGGGACTCAAAGCGCTTACAGTCCATCCATTATTCATTCATACACAGTCACACTGGTGATGGTAAGCTACAACTGTAGCCACAGATGTCCTGGGGCAGACTGACAGAGACGTGGCAGCCATTTTGCACCTACGGCCTCTCCGACCATCACCACATACATTCACTCAACATTCTTACACATTCATACGAGGCAAGGTGGGTTAAGTGTCTTGCCCAAGGACACAATGACAGTTTTTTTTTTGAATTGTGGGGAGAGCAGGAATCGAACCCACTACCTTCCAGTTGAAAGCCGACTGCTCTACCACTGAGCCACTGCCGCCCCAATTTTTATTATTACACAGTGTGCTAAGTATAGTTTCCTAAGTATAGTTTTACAAGTCATAACTAAAAGTGTGTCATGCATAGAATTTGAGGCAGTAACCAAAGAGCTAATAGGTCTTTCATGAAAGTTAGATAAATATACAAATTAATATCCTGAAACCCAAAAAGATTTTGGTGATTAAAAAAATAAAATCCCATTGTTTTTGCCTATACATATAATTTAAAGTAATTTTATTTTTTAAACAACTGAGTCCTAGTGACCATAGCATAACATGAATAAAATATAATTTTTCAATAATTTTTTTTTTTTTTATCATTTGTTTCTATGCTCTAAACAATGTGATGACATGGGGGAAAAAAATAATAAAATAAATAAATGTTTTTTCCGGGTCTAGGAGGGTATAGCGTGTAATGACATACATTTAGTGTGTAAGAGCATGTTTATGTAACCCTTCTATTATGTTTTGAGTCAATTTAACCCCAGGCTGTTTTAGCTTTATAAAACATTATCCTATGGTCTTTTGATTTCAAATGCAATTCAATTGCAATTTCAGGAGCACTTCTAAAATATTTTGGAGCATCCTCTGCCACTGGTCAGGATGAGCCAACCACCTCCCCCGCTACACAGGCCTCTTCTGGAATGGTCTCGACCCTTCAGGATGAGCCAACCACCTCCTCCGCTACACATGTCTCCACAAATATCTGATATTGAGGATGAAGACCTCTTTGCCTCTACTTCTCCCCAGTATGAGCTTTCGAAAGGGGTCTCGCCCAGGGTGTATTTCAATGTAGAACCGCCACTGATTAAGAATCTAAAATAAACCAACATTCTAATCAATAAATCTCCAAAAAATTAAATAAAATTCCTCCAAACATTGATTAAAACCCAGCGAGCGACTTTGCATATGCTCTTTAACTTTAACAATTTACCTTGTTAGTTTAACAATTACCTTTGTATTTACTTCAATAATCAATAAACTTCAAATATCTTAAATAAACATGTTTTTCTTTTAAATAGATATTTTTTCAATCACCAGATTACAAATTTACATTTACAGTTTTAGTGTTAGGTACGGGCGACAGTGGCTCAGTGGTAGAGCGGTCGTCTTTCAACCGGAAGGTAGGTGGTTCAATTCCCGCTCTCCCCACAGTTCATACTGCCGTTGTGTCCTTGGGCAAGACACTTAACCCTCCTTGCCTCCAGTGACACAGCACAGGTGTATGAATGTGTGTGATTGTTGCTCTGTTGAATGGTTGGGACAAAGGATGGAAATTAGCCTACAGCTACAATCTGGCATGTTTACATTCATGTGGTTGTGTCTCATATATGTTCATTGACATGCACTGTCCCAATCAAAAAAATAAATTAATAGTACCTGGATTATAAAATACCATTTTAATAAACCTTGGTTATTATTTATTTTCAACTGTCTTTAATTCAGTTTTCTTAATTACTTAAAAGAAATATTTTTCTCAAACAGTATTTACTCTTATTGATTTTGTCATTTAGTTTACCAAATACTTTTCCATAGAATCAATAAAAAACAAATGTGGACTATATTCTTTTCAACAACATTTTTTCTTTTATATGTGAGTTTATGGCTCAAATATCTATAAACTTGTAATATATTTATAAACCTGCTCTGCACAATTTATTTTCAAACTTCTTCCCATTACAAAGTGAACATTTTCATTCTCCCCGCTGTATTTATTTATTTTTTATTGGCTTCATACAGTGTGGGGTTGCAGCCACGTACATGTGTGTTTATGTGTATGTACATTTGTGTTTATGTGTGTATGTACATGTGTGTTTATGTGTGTGTATGTACATGTGTGTTTATGTGTGTGTATGTACATGTGTGTTTATGTGTGTGTATGTACATGTGTGTTTATGTGTGTGTGTGTGTATGTACATGTGTGTTTATGTGTGTGCATGTACATGTGTGTTTCTGTGTGTGTATTTACATGTGTGTTTGTGTGTGTGTGTGTGTGTGTGTGTGTGTGTGTATGTACATGTGTGTTTATGTGTGTGTATGTACATGTGTGTTTATGTGTATTTACATGTGTGTTTATGTGTGTGTATATACATGTGTGTTTGTGTGTGTATTTACATGTGTGTTTGTGTGTGTGTATTTACATGTGTGTTTGTGTGTGTATTTACATGTGTGTTCGTGTGTGTGTATTTACATGTGTGTTCGTGTGTGTGTATGTACATGTGTGTTTATGTGTGTGTATGTACATGTGTGTTTATGTGTATATACATGTGTGTTTATGTGTGTGTATTTACATGTGTGTTTGTGTGTGTATTTACATGTGTGTTTGTGTGTGTGTATTTACATGTGTGTTTGTGTGTGTATTTACATGTGTGTTCGTGTGTGTGTATTTACATGTGTCTTTATGTGTGTGTATGTACATGTGTGTTTATGTGTGTGTATTTACATGTGTGTTTATGTGTGTGTATTTACATGTGTGTTTATGTGTGTGTATGTACATGTGTGTTTGTGTATGTGTGTATTTACATGTGTGTTTATGTGTGTGTATGTACATGTGTGTTTATGTGTGTGTATTTACATGTGTGTTTATGTGTGTGTATTTACATGTGTGTTTGTGTGTGTGTATTTACATGTGTGTTTCTGTGTGTGTATTTACATGTGTGTTTCTGTGTGTGTATGTACATGTGTGTTTATGTGTGTGTATTTACATGTGTGTTTATGTGTGTGTGTGTGTATGTACATGTGTGTTTATATGTGTGTGTGTGTGTGTGTATGTACATGTGTGTTTATGTGTGTGTGTGTGTATGTACATGTGTGTTTATGTGTGTGTATGTACATGTGTGTTTATGTGTGTGTATGTACATGTGTGTTTATGTGTGTGTGTTTATGTGTATTTACATGTGTGTTTATGTGTGTGTATGTACATGTGTGTTTATGTGTGTGTGTGTGTGTATTTACATGTGTGTTTATGTGTGTGTATATACATGTGTGTTTATGTGTGTGTATATACATGTGTGTTTATGTGTGTGTATATACATGTGTGTTTATGTGTGTGTGTGTGTATTTACATGTGTGTTTATGTGTGTGTATGTACATGTGTGTTTGTGTGTGTTTATGTACCTGACCAGTCAAAGCGGTCAGTCATGAGGTCATCCTCCTTTTGTCACGCCCACTTCCATCTCTCGGTCTCCATGGCTATTGTGCATTTTTCCTTTGAGAAATACATTCATATTAATTTCAGGTTTCATACAATTTTCTTGATTATGGTACCAACTAGTACATTTCGGTCTATCTCAAATAGAATATGTAATTACAAATAAAAGTTTGTCTATTTGTTTATCTTACTGCTTCTGTGTTGCTTCTGTTCGTCTGCAGCTTCTTTTAGCAGGTGGCTGGTGGAGGGCAGAGGAAGTTTGAAGGGCACTGGTGTCTGAGCGGAGGGAGGACAAGACCTAGAGGCTCCCAGGAAACATTTATAAAAGATACATTTGATTAGTGTTTTGTGTGTACATGTGTGTACTTCTTTAAATATCTTCTCTGCTTCAGTTGCAAACTGGCTTCTCTTTTTACCGTTACACAGGAAGCCTAGAAAAATAGCTTCCATACTATTTTTTTTTTCTTGTATTGTTGGAAGTCACCGCTTTCCAACTAAATCTCCAAAATTTGCTACACGTAAAAACCATTAAACCCTTGTTCTGGTTTACATCATTACACCTATTCTTCATTCAACAATGGCCCATCGACAACACTTTCATTCTCACATACACACCTTTTATCTTTAACTCTTTAGGTCAATCTTATATTATTCTCAATATTAGTCCCTTCACTTTTGTGGGCTTTTTTTCTCCTCACCGCGTCTCACGTAGTGAACAATTCTACGTAGGCCTTCCTTTTTCACTATAGTCACATAACTTAAGACTCCGAAACTCTCACTTTTTATTTAAGAAGGTCTTGATGAGTCTCTACTTAAGTTTTCCTTGCGTATCACGCACCATTAAACCAACATTTCTAGCCTTCTCAGACATTTTGAATGTGGCATATTAGGAGGTGTGTTATTTTCACGGATTAAATCTTGCACTACCTAGACCAGCTATTTTTTAGAACCTACACCCCTTATTTTAATCAATTATCCTCTTTATGATATAGAATGGAACGTGATCAACGTAAGACTCAGTTTCAAGGATTTCATAAAAATTTACAGAGCACATGTTATCTATCAAGCTTAGTTCTAGCAAGGCAACAATCTCTAACACTGATCTATAATGCATGCACCCTTCTTAATCTCACTTTAAGATGTAAACAGATCTTAAATAAAACACATACTTTTATCTTGTCCTGCAGACCGCGGACAGTATCTTAGAGCTTATCGATCACCAGCAGTAAGTTTCCCGTACATTATGTACTAAACCACATGGAAATACACAAATACTGCTGATTTACCTGAATTTAAACTCCAATAGTCCAGTTGTTCCGCAGCCAGATGCTTCTGTTCTGTCTTCTCCGTCTCCTTCTCCATCTCTGATCTTATCTCAGTCCAGACATCGTCATCACACATCACGCACACAGAGTGGAAGTCTGGCCCGTACTGCTTTAAACTTCGCAGCTTTGGGACTTACAAGAAATGCTTTGTTTTGCGCATTTCTTCCGTACATGTCAGTTTCACTCTACGAACAAAAAACAGCGAGTATTGATATCCTGGGTCACGGCACTCAATGTTTTAAGAATTCTTTATCAATATCATACAGATAGACTCATAGACAGAGTGTAATTTAAAAATGAATGGTCAGGCTTAATTCTTGCAAGAATAAAGCAAAAGTACACAAACATGTCACAAGTGGTACAGGATGAGTTTTGCTTGGGGAAGTAAACAATATGAGATTTTATATCATGCAGTGAAGGCTGTAGGAGGTGTATCTCACACACACTCCCCAGAACAAGCTCCAGCTGCAGAGTCCTCCTGTCTGAAGTTATGTCTACCTCTATTTATGTCTAGTTCATGCTTGGATTAGCATGAAGGACATAACATGATCAGATTTGACATGACCTGAAGAGAACTATTAGCACCCAGTAACCCTTTAAACCCGAGCCTGTTTTTTGGTGTGTCTGCTCGAAAAGGACATGTCCACTCTGTGGGCATGTATACTTCTCTGTAACTGCAAGGTGTTTTTCAATAATTCTGGTGTCAAAATGAAGGGGGCAGTGAGATTTCCCAGAAGGGAATTTTTTCAATGTGCATGTTACAGTTTCAAAATATATTAAGATGGAAAACAGCAAAATAACCCCAAAAACTGCCTAGAAAAACAATATTTGAATGAATATCCTCTTTAGATGAAGGCAGTTGCAGCTCAAACACTATTTTAAATTACAGCCACACATGTCAACATTTATTTGCACCAAATATAATTCCTTTAATGTGAAACAAACAAAAACTATTAAGATTTTAGTATGAAATGGTCAGGCGGAGTCTCCAATATAAACAATAGGACAAAGTTTGGCAAATTTAGTTTAGTTTAGTTTATTTCTTTATCTCAGGGACAGTGCATATCGATAGACAGAAAGAACTGTAAATATGCCAGAGTTAGCCAGTAGTCCCATGACAGATGTTAAAAAGTCAGGCCTAAACATAAGGAATAAAAATGTTTAGTAACAAAACATTACAAAGAAATAGCAGACAATCTATAAAAGTATTACACAATATATACAGAAGCACGACAGACAAAACAATCAGTCATCACAGACAAATATAGCCTACACAACAATCAAAGATCAGAGACGGGACTGAACACGGGGCAAGAGGCCAGCAGCAGCAGAGAGAGGTAGAGTCAGAGCTTCAGCTGTATCTTAAATGTGTGGGAGGTGTTTAGATTTCAGATGGTGGAGGGTGTGTGATTCCATTCAGAAGCTGCAGGGACCAAGAAGGTGGACTGACCAAATGTACTTTTCCTAAAGGGTATGAAACAATCTCCTCTCGCTGCTCGTCTGTTTCTGCTGTGATCGACTGTACGTGTGTGAATGAACTGTCTAAGTGGAGGGGATGATAGACCATGAATGAGCTTGTATATTAGGCATAGTTTTGAGTATTTGACCACGTTCTCCCAGCTAAGTAGTTTATATTTTTGGAGTATTGGACAATGATGGTAAAAGTTTGTTTTTTTGTCTAAAACTTTTGTTTGTTTGTATAATGATTGCAGGATTTTTAGAGATGTAGAACTGGCGTGGACCACCTATTTTTGTTTGTTTGTGGTTTGGTCTGTAAATGTAAATGGCTTAGATGTGCTTGTAGATGAATCTCAGCTGATCAATTTGATGTGCTGCTTTGCTACAGTATATTAGGCTTGGGGTGTGTAGTGCATCATGCTGTTTCTTTGTCCGAGCTCTCTCACAGATCTCTCACTCCTATATGGCCTAAAGCTTTGTGAATTTCGATGAGGTAATACTTTGCTTCTTCTTCTGGAATTGTACATCCAGTAACACACATGCCCTATTGTGCATGAGCGATCGTGTTTGCACTAAATCGTCTACTTCTGCATTTCTTTCATACTCTGGGCTGTGTGTGGCTCTTTACATGTCTCATCTCATATCGTTTTGCGTTTGACTAATTCAACTATCAGTATCCATTGATCTATGTGTTTGAGATCCTTTCCTTTGTAATTCTGGAATTCTCGAGCTTCCCAGTTAGGCAGGTCTTCTGTGTACCCATTATATACGAATTGAGAATCCGTTATTATTCTTGCACTATTAATATTTCTTGAACCAATTTAGTGCATGTACTAATGCTTCTATTTTAGCCGTTTGTGCTGATCCTGTTGCTTTTCCCGAATTCTGATATAACCTCCTTCCTTCTGGACATTTCATTATAAAGGCCCATTTACCTTTATCCTCATTTGACTTTTTACTCCCATCTGTGAATATGAGCACTTGTGGCAGAACATTTATTTGCGCTGCTTCCTTCTTAGCTTTTGGGGCTGTCCCTACAAAGTTTCCCACTTTCCCCATCTTCTAGCTAATTTCCTAGCCCCTTCCTCTGTTTGCTTGGAGGCCTCCCTGAGTATTAAATGTGAAGTGTGTACACATATATATTCTTGTGGTTTTTCCGAGTTTTCACAGTACTCTGTAGGCTTTAAACTGTTTTCGTGAATTGCTGTTCAGTCATAGTGAATGATATAGGGTAATACAGAGTGAGCCTCTTACTGCCTTTGTTTCTAATTCTAATCTCTAATCTCCTTTTTCCAATATTGTGGGATAGATAGCTAATGGTGGCCTTATCTTTCTTTCCTCCAGTGTTATCTGACTATCCAGTGTTAGTGTTGATTATCTATACAATATTTTAATAGTCTGCTAAACTCCTCTTTTGTGTCTTCTTGCAGCTTGTAAACTGTGGTCTTTGTCCATCCGGATCACCGGATCTCGCCTCCGCAGTGCAGACTTTAACTTGTGAAACTGCATTGCTATCTCTTCGAAACCAGGTATGTAGCTAGCCACATATTCTAGTTTACACAACATTTTCTCTGCCTGCACTGCTGTGTTTGGAAGCTCAATGTTCATTATGTATCTGGGCGTGAGGCCTCCCCCATCCTTGCTTATCATAAATAAAGTATTTCACTGATGGCCCACTTTTTTAGGTCTATTTTAAAACCTCTATTTGTCAGTCTCTCTATCACTTGCTCCAAAACGTCTAGATGCTCTTCCTCCTTCATTCATTCATTCATTCATTTTCTACCGCTTAGTCCCGTTAGGGGTCGCGGGTGACTGGAGCCTATCCCAGCAACTTTGGGCCTGAGGCAGGGTACACCCTGGACAGTGGCCAGTTAGTCGCAGGACTCTTCCTCCTATGTCATCTATATACAGTACACTTCCACTTCCAACCCAGCCAAGGTTTCCTCCACTGGCCCCTGGAAAACATTTGGAGAAATGGAATATCCCTGAGGGGTTCTGCACCAGCGAAAAAGCCTGATTTCCTAACGTAAAACACGACTTAGTTCTTTATAGGCACACTCCAAAATCCATTTGCCAAATCCAAGGTTGTTTTAAACCTTCTATTGCTCTATCCCTCAAACTGCCCTTTGTGGGTTTATTAGCACTCTTTTATCTTTTATTGATAGTCTATTTAGCTGTCTGAGATTATGTACCATTTGATAAGTCATGTATTTCTTTGGTACTGCCTAAATGGGCATGCTACATGGTGGTCACTCCTAATTCTTCCAATTTATTAAGGGTAATTTGAATCTCTTTCACAGTTTCCTTCTTAATTGGATATTGCCTTTCTACTCCTGGCATAGCACCTCTTCCTACATCCTTTTTAAACTTTATATTTTGCTTCCTTTATTGATTCTCTCTTCTAATCTGGTCATATTGATTTAGTAGTTTGCTCTAACACATTTTGCATCTGTTTGTCTAAATGATGCTCTCCCATCAAAGCAACTCTGGTTGGTTCTGCATCATCAGCTAATGGAAAATCTTGTATACCTTTTCTCTGCCTTCCATTCCCACTATTTGTCCCAACTTTCTTTTATTTTTGTGTAAATGTGATCCATCTGCTAACATTACTCACTGTTTGCCGTGCACTCTTTCCCCTTTGTTATAAGCTATCTATGTCTGATCCTTTGTTATGTGTGCGGGGATATTTCTGGTCGTATTCCTCCTGCTCTTTCCTGAGCTTGTCCTTTTCTACCTGACTCATAGCTAGGAATTGTTCCCTCTGGACCCAAAGTCTCCTTGGCCTGCCTCGTGTTTGTGCCTGTGTGTCTGATCTTAGGTTCTGTATCTGATTCCTGTTCTGAGATGAAGGTTCTCCTGCAGGTGCATGCAAGCTTTCACGTGGGTGCAGCTGATGTCAGTTTGTTTCGCAAGTCTCCATATTTCTCCTTGAAGGGCCCTCCTGGACCCTCTCCTTGTTTTTTGTCTTTTTCTCTGCATTTATACATGATTTAGCTTAATATACAGCTACCTGAGTGGCTCTTTCTTGCTTACTCCATCTCTTCCATCCTACTGATAGGTGTAGTCCTGAAAGGATTTTTATAAGGAATCTTTTCTCATGCAGGATTGTTGCATTTTTAGATCTTAGCATAGAGAGTGCCTGAAATAGCGTAGCTACTCTTGATGTGACTTTATCAGCCAGCATGTCTATTGTATCATCCATACTATCTTTTCCTGGCGTACTGGCTTCAGTGTCCAACAGGTCCTCTAGGTTAATCCTGATGGCTTTATTAGGTTTTCTCTAACAGTCAGATGGTCACTGAATCAGGGGTCAGACATTAAGTCCATTTTAACCCCACTTTCAGATAGCCTTTTCAGAAACTGAATGTCTCCTTCTCCTTTCTTTTTTTGGACACTGCTTTTATGTTATAGGCCCCTGCCTGTGCTGGTGCTACGGGTGATCCACTAGGTGCCTGCAGGTGTAGTTATCTGTATAGGATTGGCTGGGACTGAATATGTCTCTGTTATGCAAAATTGGCGTGTCTCAAATCATTTTTAATCATAGCGCTGGTCTATTACATTCTGGTGTACAATATGCAGGTCCTGCAATGTAATTTGTAGAAATTGGGTCAAATTTCAACAGACTAGGCCTAGGAGGAACTGTCGGGGTGGATTAAGCAAGTACTACATTTCCTGCTGAGAGGCCCGCGGTTACAGTCACTTGACTCTTGACGTGTGTCTAACTCTTCTCGCAGCTGTTTTAACTCCTCCTGCGTGAATCTTTCTACGGATTTGTCTCGGGCTATACATCGTTCCCTAAAGTAGTCACAGCCTCTTGCTATTTGGGCCTGTTTTCAGGTTATTGGCACTCCTTCATATTCTGCAATTTCTCTGGTGGAGGGAACGTGACAAAGAACCCTTCTCTCTGCTGTTCCTCCTGCATACCATGGTATGTCATCTTCTCAATCCTCAGATGATTCCTCCCAATCTTCAAAACAAGTGAGTGGGCAAAAGGGGGAGCCATCCTCTTTTTCCCACGCTGGTAGTCTACAGGGATATATGTTGAACGCTACTCCTCTGAACGCTACTGGCTTTGCTCCCTGATTTTATATCATGCAGTAGAGGTTGTAGGAGGCGTATCTTTCACCCACACTCCCCAGCACAAGCTCCAGGTGCAGAGGTCCTCCCGTGGCAAGTTATATCTACGTCTAGTCATGTCTAGTTCATATTGGATTAGCATGAAGGCCATGACATGATTAAATTTGATATGACCTGTAGAGAACTATGAGCACCCAGTAACTATAAACAATAGGAAAATAAAAATTATTATAACATTTCCCCCTCTTTATGCTGATAACCATTAGCTTGAGTGTGAATTGTATACTATGACAGGAGCGAAAATACAGCAGGGCAGCTGACCTAGCCAAGAACATTTGACCAATCAGAAAATGACCTATCGCTGGGAAAAACTCTTCTGTCCACCCCTCTGTCAAGGCAATGGCATCCACATTTCAAATGAGCAATATCCAGGGTTTTAAGATGTGTTTCTTGAATAAATGCTATTCCTGCCCCCATATTTTTCAAGTGTGTGAGAGCCTTCTTTCTTTTGACTGGTTGGTTAAGGCCTTTAACATTCCAGGTGATAATATCAAGTGAGCAAGCCATTAAAGGGCAATATGTATTCTTGAAAAGGTTTTATTATTAACTTGCATTATACTTAATTAGATAAAGTAAGTGAAAATAAATAGTAGTATTAATAATATCCTGGCTGAAAATCCTGAGACAAAGTTCAGAAAAATAGAATATTAGTCTGTTAACATTCACAACGATGCATAAAAACCCTCCCAAAAAATCCCTGAACCCCCGGGTGACACCAGCTGCCAGAACAAACAGCCCACCTACCCTATCCAACTGTAAAACTTCCATAAACTAATTCTAACTAAACTCCACAGAACCCCATAATAAAAAGATTAAAATAAAAGGAGATGTTTGATCATTTCCTAACTTCTAAAAATAAGATTATGGTCAGACAAGCCTATTATCAAATTATAGGTTTTTGTAGTTTGTTCTGCTTGATTTGTAAAAATTTAATCTATAGTGTTTGAGACATTTATTATACGTGTTTTTTATTTATCATTTGTGCCATCTGAAACTTGTTACAAATGTGTTTTAACTTTTTCCTATTGCTTTTGTCCAAACAATTGATATTAAAATAATCTAACAGAATGGTTTCCTTAAAGTCACATTTCTTCAATATCTCAGTGAGATGGTTAAAGAAATTGTCCTTTGCTGTAGGTGATCCTTACAGCACAACAACCATAAAAGACATTTCTGCTGAGAGTCTAATTGTTACTCCCACACATTCCACCGAGTCACTTTTAATCAATTTACAGTCGAGATGTTCACCCTTTCCATGTTTCCTGTCAGATCCAAAAACATTGTAAACAGGTACATAAAAAGAGTGGTTCTCTTATAACTGGAAGGTTGGAGGTTCAAGTCCCGCTCTCCCCACAGTTAATACTGTTGTTGTGTCCTTGGGCAAGACACTTAACCCACCTTGCCTCCAGTGGTGTTCCAGCTGTAACACTGGTGAATGGAACCTTAATGTAAGTAGCTTTGGATAAAAGCAATTTACATAAGGCATAATCCTACATATTGTGCCTTTATTGCTTCTTGATAAATGTGTGAAAACATTTTAAATACAAAACCACCAATTCAAGCCAAAACATAATTGTTTAACAAATAATAATTCATCTTTGTCATTTCTCTGAGGACAACAACAGAAGGAAAATGCACTGAGCTTTTCTTTAGCATTAGTTGTTGTTAAAAAGTTAACAGTTCAATTGCTCTAGTTCCATCTTAAACACGTTCAAAGTCAGAATACAAACATTTATTTCCAGTGTTTTAACATTATTAAAAATGCTTAAGATTATTTCTGTAGGGTGCACGTGGCAGAGTGGTTAGCACTCCTGACTCACAGCAAGAAGGTCATGAGTTCAAAACCCGGTCAACTCAAAACATTCTCGGCCGACTCTGGTCTTTCTGTGAGGAGTCTGCATGTCCTCCACGTGTTACCGTGGGTTCTCTCCGGGTACTCCGGCTTCCTCCCACCATCCAAAGACATGCATGTATAGGTTAATTGGCAAATCTAATGTGCCCTTAGTGAATGAATGTGAGAGTGAATGGTTGTTTGTCACTGTCTGTCTCTAAATGTCAGCCCTGCGACTCACAGGCCATTGTCCAGGGTGAACCCCGCCTCAGGCCCAAAGCTGCTGGGATAGGCTCCAGTCACCCGCGACCCATAACGGGACAAAAGCGGTAGAAAATGAATGAATGAATGAATTATTTCTGTAACAGTATTTAGGATTTCCACAGAAGCTGACCCTGAACTGAAGACACACTCTTTGAGCTCAATGTGTGAACAGTACAGACTTATGTATTTGTCACTCATCTCCAACACACTTTCACACCTTTTCAGATTTTGAATCACCCAAATTAAAATATGTTAGGTTCAAATGAATGTGAATGTCTTGAGATAATTACTCGCACAATTTGCGAGTCTAAATAAGGTCAGAAGAAGAAGTTCAGAGACAAATGTACAACTCACCACATTATTAGACATTTTCACTTCCCTCTAAACTTATGTCTTTTTAATTCTGTCATGATAACTGTCAAGAGTTCAGTCCTGGATTAATTCTGTGATTATCCAGCACAAGCTGGGGGTCTCAGCCGATCTTAATAACTACAGTTAATGTATTAAGTTATGTATTCTGGCAAAGGTCTTTGAGAAATTTTTTGCTGAACAGCTTAAAAAATTTATTGAGGTTCATAAAAATTTATCAAACAATCAATCTGGTTTTCGAAAATTACACAGTACAAAAACTGCTGAAGTTAAAGTAGTTAATGATCCTTGAGGCTCTTGATTGTAAAAATTGTACAGTGTTGTTTATTGACTTGTCAAAGACCTTTTACACTGTTGATCATGTCACCTTGTTAAATCGGCTTCATAAAATTGGTCTGTCTGACACTGCTGTTGGCTGGTTTTCTAACTATCTGTCAGGTAGAACTCAGTGTGTACATGTGTGCATGTCTTCATCCTTTCTTTCAGTAACTAAAGGAGTACCCCAGGGTTCTGTTCTAGGGCCATTGCTCGATTCCCGCTCTCCCCACAGTTCATACTGTCGTTGTGTCCTTGGGCAAGGACACTTAACTCACCTTGCCTCCAGTGGTGTTCCAGCTGTAACACTGGTGAATGGAACCTTAATGTAAGTCGCTTTGAATGAAAGCGTCAACTAAAAAATGTAACACTGTTGAATGTAAGTCGCTTTGGATAAAAGCGTCTGCTAAATGCCTAAATGTAAATGTAAATGTATCTTTGTCAAAATGTGTCAAATACTTTTTTTCACTTTTATGCTGATGACACAGTTATCTATTGTTCCTCTCCTTCAATTGAACAAGCCTTTCAATTGAACAAGCCTTACCAGGAAACGTTTAATGTTCTGTATGCTGCAGCTGAGTTTCACATGTTCGCAGGTGGTCTCATTTGCTGACTTTCATTTTTCAAATGTATTCTTGGGATCCTCCCATCTTACCTCTGCACATACATGTGTAAAAACCAACAACACTATGCTCTGCATTCTCAGAAGAACATACTGATGGTGGTTCCCAGAGTCAGAACGAAGTTGGGTAAGGTTTCAGTAGCTGCCCCCTGTGCATGGAATGAACTGCAAAAGGACCTAAATCTATCTGAACTTGTGACTTTAGAAGAATTTAAATCTATCCTGGAGAGGCATGAACTCAATGAGATTGGAATTTTATTGTTATTTGTTATTTGACCAGGTCTTGGCCAGGTCACTCTTGGAAAAGAGATTTTGATCTCAATGAGTTTTTTCACCTGGTTAAATAAAGGAAAACAATTTAAATAAGAATTAAAAAAAGGTGGAGGATAAAGTGCTGTCATTCAGCTTTGACACAGAGCTTAGGAGCTGTATTTTTCTGATCAAATAATTGTTCCCAAGCCTCTCTCAAGGAACCCCTTAAAAAGGTCCTCGAGTAAGGGCGCCACCATATAGCAATATACCACTAGAGGACAGGCTCCAAAAGCAGAAATATAAGGAGAAACCCAATGGTGACTTTACAGTTGTAAAAATACTGTTTACAGCCTGGTACAAAAGATGGCTCCGGTCTCTAGAGCTAAGTTGGTCAGTAAAAGCCAAAAAGTCCGGATGTAACCACCTTTTTATTGCCCTGTGGTAACGACAATATCGGTGAATAGGGGAGCAATGGGCAGAAGACGTCCATATTTTATACAGTCATTGATGTTCCCTCTCCGTCCATAACGTCTGTGAAGTCTGTAATATTTTCTCGTTGCAGCGTGATCGGACCCCAAAACCAGGAGTAACCCTAGGACCCGCATGTGTCCTAGCTGTCCTAGGAATGGGGGTTCAAAATATATATTTTACACAATGCGCTTGTAATTATGAAAAATTACTTCGGTTTGGATCAAAGCCCCTCAAGGTCCGGATCCGGACGGTAGTCCGCCTATTGAGGGCCCCTGCAAAATATGATAAAACAAACTTATAAGTAATATATGATTTATATAGGATTCTTTGTATTTGTCGGGTGCCTCTAAGTCCCCGGGGCCCTGGACGGCTGCTTTCCTCGCTTATTGATAAAGTCCAGCCCTGCCCTTAAATAAACAGGAAGTCATGCCAGAGCTGTCCCGTTGGAGTGAGTATTTGGAGAATTCAAGTCTGCAATCTCTTAGAAATTTATGATTAAAAATTAGATCTATATTTAATATCTGATTTTAACAAAAGTGCATGTGATGTATTTGGAAGAACTGATCTGATTGTTATTGTTGCAGTAATTAATTCTGATTTGGTTTTTCTACTTAATTTTTTTTAAAGGTTAAAAGAGAAATGAAAGACAAAGTGCTTTTGGGTTTCCTGCTCTGTGGTAAGAGTTTAAACTGGTAAATTGTTTAACACAAATCTTTTTTTTTTTTTTTTTTTTTTTTTTTAAATTGGACTCAGCTTCTGTTTTGAGGAAGTGAAAAACTGTCTAAACTCATTAAGTCTATGATTACTTTTTAGGGCTCTGTGTTGTTCCACATATTCTCGCTGTAACTCATGAGTACTACTTTGTGAACCTGACATTGAACTGGCCTGAGGCTCAGCAGTTCTGCAGACAACACTTCACTGATCTGGCCACTATCACGAGCAGCGAGGACATAAAGAGACTGAACAGACCTGGGTCGATCACAGGAGACGCATGGATTGGACTGTTTCTAACCCCTGTGTTCTGGAAACCAGCCAGTGACTCTAACACCTGGATCTGGTCTGCCAATGCAACAGTCAGCCCCACTGGATACAGCAACTGGTACTGGTCACCAGGCAATTTTGGACACCAGTGTGTTTGTGTCGATCACAATGCATTTTGGGTTGACAATGGTTGTAATACCCCTCACTCCTTTTATTGTTACACAGGTAAGTTTTTGTAGTTTCTTTTCTTTTTATATTCATAATATGTAATCCCTGTTCACTTTGTTCAGCAGTTCTTGTCCACATTGTTCACAAAGACCTTCTTTTCAGGATTAATTGAAACTGTTGTTTTTAAAGAGATTAAATTTCATTCAGACTGATCAAGTTTTAGATTTACCATTAAACCTAAAAAAAAGAACCAATTCACAAACACAATACTTACCTTAATACTTACTTACCTCAAGAGCTTACCTTAACACTTCTTCCTCTTTTATAAAAATGCTTGATTATAAAGACTGCGTGAAGTCTTAAAGATTGATTTTTTCTTCAAGTGAGTGTGTTAGTAAACCTCACTTTAAATACATTTTAACTCATCAGTAGTGTCTGTTTTTTATTATTACCATTCAGATGTTTTGTAGTAATTCTTACCCCTGATGTTTATATAACTTTATCTGTCTTTTATTCATTATATATACATTTTTTCAGGTTCAACAGTGAAAGTGTTTTATTTTGTCACTACTCCACTCACCTGGTTCGAGGCGTTGGAATACTGCAGAAGAAACTACACAGACCTGGCCGTGATCGAAAGTGCTTCTGAAAATAATCAGGTGTACAATCTACTAAACAAAAGTGAGGCTTGGATTGGTCTGCATCGAGAGCCCTGGAGATGGTCTGACGGCAGCCTCAGCAAGTTCACAAACTGGACGAGTGGACGACCAAAAGGTTTGAATGGTACAAACTGCATTGTGGAGGATTCAGCTCACGGTTGGAAGGATGTACACTGTGATCTGAGACTTCCATTCTTCTGCAATAAAGCTAACTTATCAATAACTGAAGTATTTTATTGTCACTAACACAGCTTCTGAATCTCTTAACACTTTACACATTATATTCTTCAAATCTATTTATATTCAGTGCTTTTGTTGCCCCTTAGAAAAATAAGTTCTGTTAATAAATAAAGATAAATATAAATCTCAGTTCTGCTGGCAATATATCTGATCCAAGAAACTACGAAAAGATTTTACAAGCTCTGACGTCAGCGTTAAGTGGAAGACTCCCCCCAAAGGGTCACCTGAAGTTTGCGGGGCTACAGACACACTAACCAGGCAAATCTAAACTATTTCAATTAAATATATTTATTTCCATCCTTTGCATTCCTCAGTCCTCAGCCCTGAGCCCCATTTTAACATCTGCCACTGTTTTACACCTGACATTTTATTACATTCAGCTGATTTAAAGGAGTTCAGAAAGTAAATGTTGTTTTTAGTTGTTTGGAAATGACTCGCCTTTAATTTGTGTCATGTACTTATTAACAAGAGGTTTGTTGTTTTGACATTATTATTATTATTATTATTATTATTAGTAGTAGTAGTATCCTTTTTTGATTTAAGCTTATATTTTACACTTTTTATATTTGAGATTTTGTGATGTATTTCCTTTATTATATTGTTTACTATTTTAAACATTTAGAATCTAAGATGCTTTTTTTGTTGTTTATAATTTGATAAATTGCAAGGTTTTGTGTTTAATATTTTTGCGTTGTTCTCGTGTTCCGACTGGTTTGATAAATAGATTACTTTATAATGTCCAAAAGCTTAAATACAGTAGGCTCTTCATAATATTATTTAAAAGTGATAATAATCATTTGTTTACTATTTTAATGAGTTATGGTTAGGTATATATATATATATATATATATATATATATATATATATATATAAACATAGCTTTTAATATGTAAGAGGAAGAAAATGGATGGATGGAGAATGCATTTGTTTTTGTACAGAGTTTGATATTTTAGGAAAATTTTGACCGAAAAAGTGGTAAATCCTTTAAAATGTGTATGAATAAAACTTAATCAATATAAGTTCTGTTGTTAAAATGTTTGTTTGTTTAAAGCACTAGCTAACTACACTGTCAAAATACACATGGCTATAAAAATGTAAAAATAGGTATTACAATATCACATATTAGTCATGGTTAATACTTTTTACACAGGTTTGTTTTTTATGGTGTGCAGTAAAAACACTTATTGTAGAAACTTTTTTAAAATCTTTTTTAAAGCAACATAGAGGACTACAAACAAGTGCATCTGTAAAGGGCTGCTTTAACAGAAGATGCGCCCTCAGGTGGCTAAAGCCGGCACATGTTCCCCTCTGAACTGTTCTGAGCTCAAATAAAGCACATGACTCACAGAAGACCAGCATCATCTGAACACACTCTGATAAATTTACAACCTGCTAAAGTCAGGCAACATTCAGGAGATTTACATTTGTTTAGAGCTCGTTGAACAAGAGGTTTAGGAGACACACAAATTCAGAACTAAAAACCTTTGAACCTTGATCGACCCAAAACAATAATTCTTAAAGCTTTGCACTTAAAAATAAAAAAGTTTAAGCTATTTATAAAAACAAATGCTGGTTAAAATCCCTGCTGTCATAAGCATAAAGTGTTGGAGTAAAGAGTTTGAGTCCCACCAGGATGAAGCCTCGTTCTCTCACTCACAGAGCCAAGTAAAGCTAACACTGGACTGTACCACTTTGGGAGAAAAGGCAGGGGCTTCCTTTTCAAACTTAGAGAAAGATAGTTTGCAAAAACAATCTGCAAGTGGGGCATGTATTTTATTGTCTTTTTTCAAACAAAGCACAGAACAAAACATTTAATTTTTTTTTCAAACAACCCACCTAGACAGGCTTTTTTGTCAGTCTCTTTGTGTGCTCCCAAAGCTTCAGGTAAAAGTCCTAACCAGGGCCGGTTCTAGTCATTTTGGTGACCTAGGGGGACTATGGTTGGTTCTTTCCCTGGTTTGGGAGTTCTTGCAGCATTGTTCTTGACACATATTCTGAGCAGAACGTTTTTCTTGTTGGTGTCCAAGAACTATTGTGTGATTGGTCAGAAATCTGATGTGGGCGTGGTTATTTAAAAAAAGTCAGGATTTCTGCTCTTTAGTTTCTTTTAAAGTATGGAAAGTCCTGTTCAGAACTAACTTTGTTCTTGTTCTTGTGGAGTATGCATTCGCCTTTAAACAGATCTTGTTATACATCCATGGTAACAACACAGAGTCTCTTTAGAGAGATCTGCGCCCCCTACTGACTAAAGTTAGGCAGGGCTGCTTTCAGAGACGGGAAGTTACAAAGTTTTTGTACTTCGTTACTTTAATTGAATAATTATTTATCTGGTGACTTTTTACTTTGATTGGTCTGACCACCACAGTCCATTTTAAATGAACCTTGGCTCCAGAGAAAACAGCTGTGCTTCTGGATCATGTTTAAATATGGCTTCTTTTTCGACCTATAGAGTTTTAGCAACAGCGAATGCCCCGGTGGATTGTGTTCACCGACAATGTTTTCCTGGAAGTATTCTTGAGTTATGATTTCCATTACAGTAGCATTCCTGTTTGTGATGCACTGCCGTCTAAGGGCCCAAGTTTCACGAACATGCAGTCTGGTTTTTCTTGACCCTTACTCACAGAGATTGTTCCAGATTCTCTGAATCTTTGAAAGATATTATAGATTGTAGATGATGATAACTTCAAACTCTGAGAAACTCCTTTCTGATATTGCTCCACTATTTTTGCTGCAGCATTGGGTAGAGGTGTGCAATACCGCTAGATTTGGTATCGATCCGATACCAAGTAAATACAGGGCCAGTATCGCCGATACCGATACCAATACCGTTACTTTTTAATAATTAAGGTAAATGAATTTTCATGACTTTTAATTTGTTTTTGTGATTTGCATTTTGGGTTATTAATCAGTACTACAAAAGCTTTTGTTCAGAAATAACTTTTGTTTACTTCTGTTTTATTTAAATAAACAAAGTTACAAAATGATTACTTCACAAATATAAAAAATGTAAAAACAAATTCTCTTTTCAAGTAGCATGTTAACAAAAAATGTTTCTCCTCTTTAGTGCACTTCTTTTCAGGATTTTTTTCTTAAATAAACAAATATTTTAAAGACTTTCTACAAATGGTACAAGTCGCTGTTGTCTCATTTTCAGCCTGAAAATACAGCCATACAACGCTCCTCTTTCTCTCTGCTGCCATTCTCCGCCTGTGACAGTGACTGACTGCTGTTAGACATGCGCGGCTGAGCGGCGCGCGCGCCTGACTGCTGGTGGTAGCGCTAGTGGTGAGTCACGTGACGGTACAACACAGGAGAGGGGGAGGAGAGCAGTGTCGAGCACGAGCAACACTGTTGAGAGCTTGCTCTGCTCTGTGACCGCAGCAGCATTTTGACAAACACGGCCAGGTCGCAAAACGAGAGAAACTGAAACTTAAGTATCGATATTTTCACATTGGTATCGATCAATACCAATACCAACGTTGGTATCGATATTATCGATATTAGTATCGATCTGCCCACCTCTAGCATTGGGGGAATGCCCATCTTGACTTCTGAGAGACACTGACACTCTGAGAGGCTCTTTTTATACCAAGCATGTTGCCAATTGACCTCCAACTGTCCATTCTATGTATATTTAACTTTTCCGCAGTCTTGTCGAAATTACCAGTGTTATTTTTGACAAGAAATTTTAGTCACACTAAAATGAGACTAAAACTAAAAATAATTTTAGTTTTAGTCTCATTTTAGTTTTTTATTTTATTATTTTATTTGCTTTAGTTTAGTAGTCTACTAAAATTTAAATTAATTTAGTCGACTAAAATCCAAAAGAAATTTATGAGGTAATAGTTTTGACCTTCTGTATCAGACATAGAACTATACTTTCCTAGAATTGAGATATAATGTGCAAACATATTTCACACCGTTTATTTCAACTGCCTTTATTGAAAGTTTTTTAATAATGGAAAAACAATACCAATAGTAAAAAAAAAACCTTGCTGTCTAATGTAATATAAACAAAAATACATCAATGTGTATCAAATAGATGCAAAATACATATTCACAGCTTATTTTAAACTATTTTAAATAGCGTTCAAATTAATGTTCAATTATCATAAGGCCCTTACAGCCCAAGAAAGCTAAATAATAAGTATAAATGTTTCATCTAAACCATCTTTTAACTTAAAGTGCATTGAACAGGAGGCTATTCCTTATGCTTCATAACATTTACATTTACATTTAGTCATTTAGCCGACACTTTTATCCAAAGCGACTTGCAAGTGAGGAAAACAATGGAAGCAATTTTAACAACACAATGTATAAAAAGCATAAGTGCACAAAAAACTAGTCAGTTTAAACCCAGCGCAGTTTACAATGCTAAGGATAAGAGAATTTTTTTTTTTTTTTTAAAGAAAGGAATCGATAGAAAGGATGTAGAACTCAGTGTTTATCAGTCAGGTGTTGACGGAAGAGATGTGTTTTCAGGCGTTTTTTAAAGATGGCTACAGAATCTGCTGATCTTGTAGCAGCAGGAAGATCATTCCACCAATGTGGAACAGAGCCAGAGAAGGTACGTGAGAGCGATTTTTTACCTTTTTGGGACGGTACCACCAGACGTTGTTCATTTGCAGAGCGCAGGGATCTGGTAGGAACGTAGGTCTGTATTAGTGAGTGAAGATATGAGGGTGCAGAACCAGTGGTGGTCTTGTAGGCCAAGAGCATAGCTTTGAACTTGATGCGGGCGTCAACCGGGAGCCAGTGTAACCTCATGAATAGAGGAGTTACGTGCGCTCTCTTTGGTTCATTAAAGACCACTCTTGCCGCTGCATTCTGGATCAGCTGCAGAGGTTTGGTTGTGCAGCAGGGAGTCCAGCCAGTAGAGCATTGCAATAATCCAGTTTGGACAAGACAAGAGCCTGGACTAGAATTTGCGTGAGAGTGCTCTGATAGGAAAGGTCTAATTTTCCTAATGTTGTAGAGGATGGATCTACAGGACCGGGTGGTGCTGGCGACATGACTTGTGAAGTTTAGCTGATCATCAATTACCACTCCCAGATTTCTGGCAGTGCTGGACGGTGTAATGGTTGATGGGCCTAGTTGAATGGAGAGGTTATGGCAGGTCCCTGGTTTGGCCGGAATCACAAGCAGTTCTGTTTTTGCAAGGTTCAGCTGCAGGTGATGGTCCTTCATCCAAAGTGAGATGTCACTCAGACATGCCGAGACGCGAGCAGAGACCGTCGGATCATCAGGATGAAATGACAGGTGGAGTTGAGTGTCATCTGCAGCAGTGATAGGAAAAGCCATGCTTCTGGATGACAGAGCCAAGGGATGTCATGTATATGGAAAAGAGTAGCGGTGAGCCCTGTGGCACCCCTGTATTGAGATGTTGGGACTCAGAGACCTCGTTTCTCCAGGATACTCTGAATGACCTATCCGAGAGGTAAGACTTGAACCATTGCAACGCCATTCCAGAGACACTCATCGCCCTGAGAGAAGACAGGAGGATGTGATGATAAACAGTGTCAAAAGCAGCAGACAGATCCAGTAAGATGAGTACAGATGACTTGGATGTTGCCTTTGCCAGTCTCAGAGCTTTGATGACTGTGAGCAGGGCAGTTTCGGTGGAATGTCCGCTCTTGAACACAGACTGGTTCTGGTCCAGGAGGTTGTTCCGTGTGAGAAAGGATGAGAGCTGAGTAAACACAACTCGCTCCAGAGCTTTGGCAATGAAGGGAAGGAGGGAAACACGTCTGTAGTTTTCTAGCAGTGTAGGGTTAAGTGTGGGTTTCTTCAGTAGTGGTGTGATGCGGGCCTCTTTGAAAGCTGTGGGGAATGACCCAGTGGAGAGAGATGGGTTGATGATGTGGGTGAGAGCAGGCACGACAGATGGAGAGATGGCCTAAAGCAGATGTGTGGGGATGGGATCCAGCGGGCAGGTAGTAGGGTGGTTAGAACTAATGACCTTGGAAACATCTGCTTCAGTTAGAGGAGAGAAGGAAGTGAGCAAACACATATCAGGGGTCTGAATGAGCTCAACAGGTGGTGGCGCAGAGAACTGGCTGCTGATGGCGGTCCTTTTCTTTACAAAGAAAGATGCGAAATTATCAGCTGTTAAATCCGATGAAGGTGGGGGAGCAGGCGGACAAAGGAGGGCAGAAAAGGTTTTAAAGAGAGTGCGCGAGTCAGGTGAGTTGATTAACCTAGAATGGTAGTAGACAGTTTTTGCAGAGGTGACATCAGCGGAGAAAGTAGAGAGAAGAGACTGGTAGATACAGAGGTTAGTAGGATCTTTTGACTGACCGGAGGCTGGCGCGGTGCTCGCGTAGAACATCGGATAACCAGGGGGCAGACGAGGATGTACGGGCTGGTCTAGATGTAAGAGGGCATAAGTTGTCCAAGCAGGATAGCAGAGGAAAAACGGGAGGGACTGAGTGTACGCAGGTTGCGTCGGAAAGTGACCAGCGGTAAAACAATTGCAGTGTCTGGAGAAGTTAGGTCAAGGTCGAGAGTAATGAAGAAATGATCAGAAGTGTGCAGTGGCGTGACCTGAGTGTGGCGAGTGGAGCAGTATCTTATGTAGATAAGATCTAGTTGGTTACCAGACTTGTGGGTTGCCAATGTGGAAACCTGCTTGAGGTCAAATGATGCAGTTAGGTTATTGAAGTTAGCAGCCTGTGGCTTTTCAAGGTGGATGTTGAAGTCTCCTAATACCACCAGAGGAGTACCATCCTCAGGGAAGGATGAAACACTGGCATCATAAATATAAAATTCAAATTTTTATTTACTTCGATTCATTTATCGGGAAAGCGCTTTGTGCTAATCAATGCTTTCCTCTAGTGAGCTCACCTGTGACACTGAATACTCTTTCTGAAAAAGCTTGAGAAGCTGACATTGCCAAAAGATGTAATGCTAACAGTTTGTTGCTCTGTCGTCTCCGGTTAGCATCTCGGCACCGCTGAGTAACAACGTTCCACTTCAAAGTTCCACTTCAACTTTCCCTTCTCCTGACTGGTTTTTGTCACAAGTTGTTTTCGTCTCGTTTTTTATTTGTTGACAAAAATGTCGTTTTAGTCATTATGAATGTTTTTTTATTTAGTTTTCATTTCGTTTTCATTTGCAAAAAACCTTTGTTTTCGTGGTTTTCATCAGTGAAATTAACACTGACTGTTAACTGTACCAAATTTTTGGGAATGTGTAGCTGTTATGAAATCCAAAATGAGCCAATATCTGGCATTACATTTCAAAATGTCTCACTTTCAACATTTGATATGTTATCTATGTTGTATTCTGAATAAAATATTGAAATTGAAACTTCTACATCATTGCATTCTGTTTTTATTCACAATTTTTACAGTGTCCCAAGATTTTTGGAATTGGGTTTGTAAAAAATATAACTAATACGTGAGAGAAAGTCAAGCATAATTTTAAGAGAAGGCTTATGGCCATTGTGGGGTTTTCAACAGGCATGTGGAGGACAGAAAAAAGACATTAGCCATCCATGACTGTATTTAAAAAAAACTGTTTAAGGTTGTCGGTTTACAGCTAGATTTCCACAGGTAAACATTAATTTATTCATTCATTTTCCTGTAAGGGGTCACGGGTAACTGGAGCCTATCCCAGCTGCTTTGGGGCTTAGGCTGCTTTATAGGACTAACAGGCTACAGTAGGCGCCCTCATTAGATTCCATAAATAGAATTAATGGAATATCCCGAGTGGGCGTGGCTGGCGGGGGCACCGTGAGCGCGCTGAGCGAGCAGGTAACGTTATGTGTTAGTTGTCACAGTACGCACACAGTTGTCTTTTAAAGATGGATAAAACAAAAAAAAATAAAGAACGAGGGAAAAGGAGATGGCGTGTCAAGGTATGGGACATCTGATAAACAAGTGGATGGTGAAAAGCAACAGGTAGGACTGAAAGTGAGACCTCTGTGATTGGAGGCTTGCAATATTCATGTTAACAGACTTAGCGTTAGCTACACTGGGAATGCAGCAGCCAAATGGGGTTTAAATTAAGGCTAGCTTTATATGCAAAACTGAGGTTACTGAGCTGAAAACTGGAAAATATAAGACAGCATGCCATGATCAATAAATTACAAAAAAGTGGAAAACAACTAATCGACATAGCCTCCCGAGGGATATTCAAACCTGGGTAATCTGAATGTAAAGCCTTGTCCTTACCAACTGAGCTATCCAGCCGCTTTACATGTAGATATTAAAAATACAAATGGCTCATGATACAGGCTGGTATGAACTAAAGACCACTAGATTTTTTTGGTAGCAAACATTTGGTAGCGCCAAAACTGATGCTGCATACCCCTCTAGCACTGGGTAGTTGCGCCCCTGGTAGTGACATCCTTAGAAAACACCTCCAGGTCATGGTATTTGGAAGTGACTAAAGTAAGGTCTGTTGGCTTGGGCGGTGCAAAAGTGTTAGAATTAGTAGTTGGGACTGCAGCATGGAAACAATGGGTGTGGCAAAATAGGCTCCAATTAACCCAGATTGTGTGGACTAATCAATATGTGGGTTGTAATGCTTAAGCCTAGGGAGACCCAGAACTACTTGTGCAGAAGAAGACTCTTGATGGTTTCTAGAGACTAGCAACAACACAGGAAAAGGCCGGTGAATAACCATTGCCACCACCCAGGGAAAGTACTCTCTTGGATTTTGGGAGAAGCTCAAAGGGTACATAATTCAGCAAGTCAATAAACTTGTCAACAGCATCCGAGTCAATTAGAGCATAAATGGAAAATGAGGTATAATTTTAGAAAACAGTCCCCTTTAGTTGAACCCATGTAGCAGAGGAGTCTATGAGAGAATGCATTTCATAATGAAAGCTATCTGTCCCAGAGACACTTACTGTTACAACCATCAATAGAACGGAGGTATATCGCTGTATTTCGCTGTAAAATCATCGTATGGCGGCGCCCTTACACGAGGACCATTTTAGAGGTTCCATGGGAGAGGCTTGGGCCCAACCAGGTGCCACCATACAGCGATATACAGCGATACACCTCCGTCCACCAGGGGGCAGGCTCCAAAAGCGGAAATATAAGGAGAAACCCAATGGCGACTTTACAAGAGTAAAACTCATGTTTACAGCCTGGTACAAAAGATGGCTTCGGTCTCTACAACTCTCTACAAGTTTTTACTACATGACAACTCTGGGAGGGTGAATTTTTTATTAATACGTCTGTTTATTCTTTTGTATTCTGCGTATCTGAAAACTGAAAACTATTGTTTTACTATGGAGTAAAAGCTGAATAGCCCGGATGTAACCGCTATGTTATTGCCCCAAGGTAACGACAATGGTGGACCACTGCTCAGATACTGGTGGAAGTATTTGTACTTCATTACTGTACTTAAGTAAATTTTTACGTATCTATACTTTACTTAAGTAAAAAAAATAATGCATACTTATACTTTTACTCAAGTAGATTTTTCAGCAATTATCTGTACTTTTACTCCACTACATTATTAAATGCGTGTCGTTACATCCTTCCGAATCTTGCATAAAAAAAATTTTGGTCGACTGAAGTTTTGGCGTTGCTGGCCAATGCACGTTGAAACAGATCGGAGATCTGATTGGTCAAAGAACTCACGCGCTCAGCGCGCGTTTTGAAACAACACAAGCGGAACTGATGTAAATCGAAGAAAAGGACACGGTGGACACCAAATATCAAACATGGACGAAGAACCAACAACATCGACTGAGCTTGAGCCTGTGCCCTGCAGCTCTGATTCTCAGAGACATCCCTGGCCTTATTTAATCAAGTTATTCGAATTTAAAGGTTCAAAGAATGACTCCTGGCGTTTTCAATGTATCAACTGCCTACCTCAACGCAAAGAACTGTTGGCGTTTAAAAACTCCCCTTCAAATTTGAAGAAACATATAGAGGTAAGACATGCAATGCTAGTTATTAATATTTAAGTTACAAACTTGCTATGACATTGTGCAATGACTGTTATAGAAAAACGGATGTCAACATAACAAAAATATCACACCAGTATAATATTTGTTTGACGTAAGTTAGTGGTACCCTAACAGGGCAACTTCTTTAGCTGGTTATTAGCACAGCAGGGACGATAGCTTGCTAGTACGTTACATTTTTGGAGATGAGCAAACTACTGCTATATCTGTACATTCGTAGTTGGCTAAAATAGCTGTTTGTTTTGACTCGATGAAAATTCAGCTTTGCATCACCGAAATAAATGATAATTTAAAGTATAATAAATTGAAAACCAATTATTTTAAATTGTAATAATATATCACAATATTACATTTTTTTCTGTATTTTTGATCAAATAAATGCAGGCTTGATGAGCAGAAGAAACTTCTTTCAAAAACATTAAAAATAGTAATGTGTCCAAACTTTTGGCCTGTACTGTGTGTGTATATATTTTATATATTTATTTATTTAGCAATTTAGCGCGAAAGTATATGCAAATATCAAACCAATTTTACCCGTGTGATATGCTTGGTTGTAAGTGTCAGTAGCTTGTCTTTTTTAGTCTAAAGATGTAATCACGTTGGTTTCGCGTTTCAGTGCCCCATACACTGTGGTTTTGTATTAACGTAAATGTAAAATCCTGTAACTTTAGGGTCCAAACTCTTAGTTTAACATGGCAAATACAGTAGCTTTTTGCTTGTGTGGTACTTACATGTTGCCAGTCATAACAAAGTAATATGCTAGTAAGATGTAAGGTTAGTGTTTGCACTTGCACTTAACTAGTAGTGGTTTAGATTAATTCTTGAACCCTTAAAAAATATTTTACATTATGTTGTGAGATTTATTTTGGTTGTAGATTGACTATATTACTAAATACTAATACTACTAATGCTAAACGTGTATTAATTCTGTTGTCACTATCTTTTATAGAGAAAGCACAGACCACTTCTGAAGGAGTACTTGGCAGCAACTTCTTCGAAAAAGAAGGGGACATTGTTTGCTGATGGAGGCTCTTCAATAAAGCAGCGAAAACTTGAGGACATCAAAGCATCTCAGAAGACCCTAGACCTTGCAGTGGTTAACTTTATTGTCCAGGGTTTGCACCCTTTTGGAGTAGTAGAACAGACTGGGTTTGTTGATTTAATACATTGTACTCAACCTGATTACACAGTCATGTCACGTACAACATTAAGAGAGAGAATTGATAAGTGCACAAAGCAAATGAAAGAAAAATTGAAGAATGCAATGCAGACTGTTAAGTATATCGCCACGACTACAGACTGTTGGACAGCTCATAGGCAAAGTTTCATTGGGGTTACTGCCCACTGGATAGAGCCAGATACCCTAGAAAGAAAGTCTGTGGCTCTGGCTTGTAAAAGGCTGAAAGGGACACATTCTTATGATGTGTTAGCCAGTGCACTTAGTGATATTCACAGTGAGTATAACATCCGTGAAAAAATTGTTAGGACCACAACAGATAATGCCTCAAACTTTATTAAGGCCTTCCGAGTTTATGCATGTGAAGATGAAGGAAGTTCAACTGAAGATGAGCGTAAAGGTGTGAATGACAGTGAAGAGGAGGATGCAGAAGAGGAGACAGAGGGTGTTGAAGTGGAAGCTTTGATGGAGGAAGAAGATGAGTGTTCTGAATATCAGCTTCCAAAGCATCACCGTTGTGCCTGTCATATTTTGAATTTGATCTCAACCGTAGATGCTAGAAAAGCTGAATCAAATGTTATGCACGAGAAGATATCTCGTGCAGCATTTGCCAAGTGCTCAGCTCTTTGGAATAAGAGTGCCCGGTCATCTACAGCTGCAGAGGAGAGAGGAGTGCAAGCTGCAATTGATCCGTCCAGTTGAGACCAGGTGGAACTCTCTCTTCCTTGCAGTTGAGCGAATACTGAGGATAATTAGGGAAAGTGGAGAAGGAGGAGTCAGAGCAGTGACCATTGCACTTAAAGTCCCAATGTAAGTTTTTCATGGAGCAGATACGTAGTTGTGATGTGGTAGGCTATTGATTGTGTGAAATAATGTTGTTTACTAATGATTTACTCCATTTAATTGAACTGCAATAGCTAGCCTATGCTTATCATGCTGACATTATGCATGTTCTCACATGGTGTTTTACAGGTTCAGCCCTGCAGAACTTGCTTTCTTGTCTGACTATGCATCAACCATGAACCCAGTCTCTAAGGCACTCAACATATTGCAGGGAGAGGTGGATATCCACATGGGATGGCTGGTACCCACTATAACGCTCCTAACTGTGAAGCTGGACCGCCTCCAAACTTCATCCAAGTTCTGCCAGCCACTGATCTCTGCTCTTCAGGAAGGAATACAGAAGCGGTTTGGAAAAATGATGAATGACCCAGAACTCATATCTGCTGCAATTTTACTTCCTAAGTTTCGCACATCATGGACAAGCAATGAAAACTTGCTAAAGTTGGGTAAGTCTTTAAAATTATTTCTTTGTCAAGCATTCATTTGTTTATAGAATAATGGGTAGTGGTTCATTTTAACCAATATATGTTATTTTCAAAGCTAACTGGTAGAAATACTCTTCATTCATGTTTGGATTTTTTTTTGTGCAGGCATGGACTACATCAAGACACACATGGAGGAAGAGCCAGCCTTATCATCACCTGGTAGACATTCTGGATCTGAAGAGGAAGACTTTTTTGGCCTTATGAAGACAAATGTCCACGAAACCACAAAACAGTTGGATGCCTATCTGGCCAACACTTCTACCTCAATGGACATACTCAAGTCAGTGCCCACAGTTTTTAATTTGTCCCTGAAGCTCAACACACCTTTGCCCGCATCAGCAGCATGCGAACGAATGTTTAGCACAGCAGGGCACATTTTTTCTGCAAAAAGAGGCAGGCTAGGATCAAAAAACTATGAGAACCAAATTTTGTTGAAATTGAACAAAAACTATTGGTAATGCTATGCGGAACCAAATACAGTATTAGGGCTCTAATACTATTATGTTCTATAGGGGCATTTTGCACTTTTGACCTTTGATTGCCTGGCCAAAGTTTTTATTTGAAGGTCCTTTTGTTTTTAAGTTTCTTATCGTAACATCTGCCTTTATATTGACTTCATTGTTTTTCACATAGGTTCTGGTTTTTTTGTCCTGTTAATGTTAGGTTGATCAGAGTTCTAAATAGCAATATTGGTTGCATGTTTTAAGAGAAGCACTCACCCTTGTCAAATTTTGTTTGGTGCTTATTTTTTTCTCATTCTAATGTGTTACACATTATTAGCCTGTATAGTCAGAACACTCACCTGTGTACTTTTGAGTTTTTTTTTACTGCTCTTAATAGATTATTAAAAATAAAATAAATTGTATGTCATAATTGGCTTAGCCTAATTATTATTTAATGAGTAATAAGTAAATAACCAGATTTTTACAGTGTCAGTATTGCACAACAACTCTTTCCAGTACACAATAGATATTGTTTGTGATTGTTACAATTGAACAGCCCAGACATTGATACAACTGATTGTACTTTTACTTAAAAAAAGACTTTAAAGTAAATTTAAAAGTATGTACTTATGACTTTTACTTAAGTAAGATGTTGATGTAGTAATTATACTTAAGTATATATTTTGCAGGGTAGTTGTACTTTTACTTAAGTACTAAACTTAAGTACTTCCTCCACCACTGGGTCTGAGACATGAGACAGTCAGAGACCAGACAGACATGGACTCTATATTTTTAGTCATTTTTAGTCTACTCTTGAGACACGGTCATGACCTGTAGGAGTTTTAAGGTTCAGTCTGAGTCTCTGTGGATTTTATCTGAGAAAAACTAATGAGCCAGGGTCAGTTGTCTTCAATAAAAACAAAATTAAGGAGATTGATGCTTTAATAAATTCAATAATCTGACTCAGTGAAAGTGCCACAGTCAAACATCAAACTGCTGCCTTTAATAAGTCTTATTAAGCAGGTGTTATAATATTGTTTATAATTACTGGGTGCTCATAGTTCTCTTCAGATCATGTCCTTCATGAAAATCCAAACATGAACTGGACATAACTAGAGGTAGACATAACTGATTGGGAGGACTCTGCAGCTGGAGCTTGTTCTGGGGAGTGTGTGTGAAAGATACGCCTCCTACAGCTTTCACTGCAATGATATAAAATCTCATGTATTGTTTACTTTTACAAGCCAACCTCATTCTGTACCACTTGTGACATGTTGTGTCAATGCAAGAATTAAACCTGATCTTTTTTTTTTTATTATTATACTCTGTCTACGTGTCTCTCTGGATAATATGGATAAAGAATTCTTTCTACAAAATTATGTATTATAATAACCAGAGGAGGCAACATTTTAACAGAACTCAGTCCTGTTGAGTTCATTATTAATCATTTATAAATTTTTTTTTTTTTTCAACAGTTCACTCAAACTAATAGTTTTTTTTCATATGAAACATTCATTTACTCTTAACAGAAAGAATATCTGACTAAATGTTGACTATGACTTAAAAACATTTTAAGTTCCTAATGTACTATTTACTTTGGAATTGACTGATTATTGCCAACATTACCTTCACACAGTTCAGTCTAATCTTGTTATTTGATGCATGTCCAAACTAAAAACCATACAAAGACTGATTCTCTTCATTGTGCTCATATTTTGATAACTCTGTAGTCCAGTTTTTGTCAGATAAACGTTGTATTGATGTATTCTTGTTCTGCGGCTCATGAAGCTCCTCTGAAGACTGTCAGGTTGTGTCTCAGAGTCTGCAGCTCTTGGATCAGTAACGTCAGCTCCGCGGCTGCTGCCTCCTTCTCCCTCACAGCTTCCGTCAGCTTCTGGATGGCACCGCCCTGTTGGACTGAGAATCAACCGAGAGCAATCATTTAGAGAAAACACAACAGCTTTGTTTTATAAAATCCAAAACAGCTTCACTCTAGTTTGACTCCTTGACACCAGACCCATTAACATCTGATAGTTTGTTAATTAAACGACCTCATTGATACCAGGACAAAATATTGAGTCACATGACACCACAGTACCGTAGTCTGACTGTAATCAGACTTTAAAAAACAGCTGATTGAGCTCATATATACCAGAGACTATACCCTTCATGCCAGTACCAATGATAGAGAGATAGATGCTCTTGTTCCTTGAGGAGTTCCTGCTGCATGAAAACATGTTAGTTAGACTGGAGTTAGACATTGACATTAGATATTGGCTGCATCTCTCTGTCTGTGAGGTTTATTGTCTGTGGCTGATTTTACTGGATAAATGTTTAACTCATTATTTCTCACCTAAGAAGTAGAAAATGAGCAGCACAGTGAGCAGCAGCAGAGTGATGATGGCACAGCCCATGGCGTAGGCCCGGGACGAGCTCGGCGTTAACAGGTCCTGAAGCCGACTCTGCCACTGAGAGCTGACCGGACGAGACGTCTGAGGGAGAGCCAACACGTCAAAGGTGTGCAGGTTTCCATTTGGAGACGGGCTGTAGGCCGGACGAGGAGGTCTGACCCCTGACGAGAGCACAGAAAAGTCAACGTTAGTGTTATTCTGCTGATGGACACTAGGGGCTTTTTATTTCTGCAGAAACATGGTCATTTCATCTGGACACAAAACTAAATACAATACGCAATCTGCACTGTTAAAAAAGATGGAATTGACAACAGTAAAATATCGTAAAGGCCAAAATAAGGTAAATAAATTTAGTTTACAAATGTATTTATTCTACTATAGTGCAAACGTATGTCTTTAAATTTACAATTCAAAATAAGTGTGTAGAAACCATTTTGTCATGTATCTGTTCCATATTTATTATTTATTAGAGTAAAAAACAGTTTCGCCGTGAATCTGATTTATTTTAAAGTGTCCCTCTGTACACTTTTTTGGCTCCTAACAGAGCAGAGGACTGAGGAGGAGGGTCTGCCCTATCACCAGACTGACCCCTGACTGCCTTGAACACTTCAGTCTCTTTACTCTTCCAGAGACAATGGGATCTAGTATCTTTGAGGAGTTTTACATTTAGGACAGTTTTGAGAAGCTCCTTGAGTGAACTATCTGTGAATGTAGAAGCAATGGAGACGACGTGTAAAATATTATATTGCCGTTCTGATGCTACAGTCACAGCTAAGCTAATGCTAAGCCCTAAACTTTAGTCAAAAATAAAATAGAAGTAGATGGTAGAAAAGAGTTTATCAAAGACTAATGTCAACTTGAAAACAAAATAAATACAGTAGACCCTTAAAGTTAAATGCTGCATTTCCACAGGTAAACATGATTATATGGATTATATAAATATACTGTTACTATTGCACATACAGCTGAAGTTACACACTTACCCTGCACTTTATGTAACAGTGTATTAAGTTCTTTAAATTTTAGTTTTCATCTTTATCTTATAATGGCAGTCTTTGTGTGCAGCAGAGACGTCATTGTGCAGGGAAATGTATTTACCTGTGCATATGACCTCCATGTCTTCATTTGTTTAAACGCAAATGTTTGCAACACACCTCACAAGTTCATGATAATAATCTCTACAAACAAGCCAGGTTTAACACTGGCTGTCAAATATTACTCTGTTTGTGTTTATGCTTGATTACAAGGTCTTGACAAACAGACACCAAACATTTGACTGTGCACTGTTCCTCAGGCCATTCCCCCGAGCTGGGGACAGCATTAGGTCCAGGGTTACTTTAAACAAAGACAAAAGAATGAGGTGTGAGGATGTTATAATGTAAGGTGTACGTTCAGTAAATGGATCAGTGAGTCTGTGTTTTTAAATGTTAAGAAGCTCAAAATTAATAAAAACCACAAAGGAAATATGAAAAAAGAAGCATGCCTGGAGGAGCTGAGAGAGACAGGTTAGTGCCACAGTTTAAATAGTCTGAGCCCAGGTGGCTCCAATTACTAACGACCCTCCTCTGCCTGCAGGAGGAACCGCCCCTGCGAGGCAGAAAAGGGCTGTGAAAAATGTGTCTCCAAAGCATGTCACCATAATGAGCTTTTCCCAAACGAATCCCTCCCCACTTCCACTCCCCCCTCTCGATGTGTACTGACTCTCACAGCTGACAGCTGATCACAGAGTAGGATCTAACTCATGCACTCCTCTTTCAGACACACTCCCCTCGCGCTGATGGAAGCAGCTCTTCTCTTGTAAATTTAATTCCTGTAAAGTACTTTGACTTACCCACTGTATGAATTGTGCTATATAAATAAAATTGCCATTTTTCATCTACGGACTCTCCGACCTTCAAACACACTCACACATTCATCACCAGAGCCACAGACACTGGAGGAAAGGAGTGTTAAGTGTCTTGCCCAAGGACACAATGACAGTATGAACTTGTAAAGCCACATGAGCCACTGTTATTTTAAACTCAAAATCAAATCGCACTTCCTCTTCTATTGTTTTTTTTCAAAACAGTCAATTTTAATAATTTTAAAGATTTGTCCCAATTTCCCTGATTTTAAAAAGTCCAAACTGAGAACAGCTTTCCTGTTTGTCCCATGACGTTTATCTTTATAAATTACATTTGACTTGGACACAAACAGACACCGCACATTTGCCTGTGCACGGTTCCGTGGGGCGTCTCCTTTGAGCTGGGACCACATCAGGTGTGACTGAAACTTCCTTCTGAAACAGTCTGTATTTAGCTTTTTCTTGTCCAGAGAAACGATGAAGGCCATTTTACATTTTAAAAGAAACCTGAAAATCATTTCTAGTCAATTTAATTATTCAACTTTTTCAACAGTCCCATTGAGAGGACACATCTCTTTTTCTAAAGAGTCCTGACTCTACAGAAAGTCTGGATTATTTTATTATTCCCTGAAGCAGGATTATCATGAGTCCAACTAAATCACCAGGAAATGGATGAAGGAACTTTAGTCTGGTCAAGACTAGGTTAAAGTTTAGGCTTAGTTCAGTTTTTGAATGGAAATGGCTCCCGTTTCTTTAAAAAAAGGCCTATAGCAAATTTAGTCATGGAGGCTGCTTTATAAATTTAAGTCTGACTGCTGGAGTTGGTATTTTGAGCCAAATGTTTATGAATGGACTTGCTAATCCAAACATAGACATAACTTATCACGGACTAAACTTTATCCTGTTCCATTGTTACATGTGTGTGCTTTGTTTTTTTCTTCCAAGAATTAAAATTGTACGCTGTCTCCATCGTCTCTCTCATTGATCAGAACTGAAAATTATTTTAACAGGAACTCAAGTTTTTGACAACATATAAAACTTAAACACTCCCTTGTTTGGATTTGCATATTTAACTTCCTCATGAGGCCCTTAAATAAACAGGAATGATTTACATGATTTACCAGAGCTGTTCCGTTGGTGCTGGAGTGAGTATTTGGAGGATTCAAGTCAGCAATCTTTTAGAAATGTAGGATTATACATTGATTTTTACAAAATTGCATGTGATGTATTTGGAAGAACTGGTCTGATTGTTATTGTTGCAGTAATTAATTCTGCTTTGGTGCTTTCTGTTTTAATTTTGTTTTTAAAAGGTTGAAGCAGAAATGAAAGACAAAATGCTTTTGGTTTTCCTGCTCTGTGGTAAGAGTTTAAACTGGTCTTAAATTTTTTTACCCAGATCTTTTATTTTTTTCAAAATTGGACTCAGCTTCTGTTTTGAGGAAGTGAAAAACTGTCTAAACTCATTAAGTCTATGATTACTTTTTAGGGCTCTGTGTTGTTCCACATATTCTCGCTGTAACTCATGAGTACTACTTTGTGAACCTGACATTGAACTGGCCTGAGGCTCAGCAGTTCTGCAGACAACACTTCACTGATCTGGCCACTATCACGAGCAGCGAGGACATAAAGAGACTGAACAGACCTGGGTCGATCACAGGAGACGCATGGATTGGACTGTTTCTAACTCCTGTGTTCTGGAAACAAAAAACTGACTCTAACACCTGGATCTGGTCTGCCACTGGAACAGTCAGCCCCACTGGATACAAAAACTGGTTTTACACACCAGGCTATAATGCAGGAGACCGGTGTGTAGGAATATATTATGATGGAAGTTGGCTTGACCATGTTTGTGCCTTCAATTTTTACTTTGTTTGTCAGACAGGTAGGTTTTGGTAATTTCTTTTTTTCTTTTCAGGATTAGACCAGACAGTTTTTTAAAGAGATTAAATTTCATTCAGACTGATCAAGTTTTATCTTTACCATTAAACCTGAAAAAAAAGAACCAATTCACAAACACAATACTTACCTCACCTTAATACTTACTTACCACAACACTTCTTTCTCTTGCTCATGCTTGATAATAAAGACTGTGTGAGTAAGTCTCACTTTAGACACATCCATCAGTAGTGTTTGTTTTATTATTATTTATTATAATGTTAAGTAGTAAGTATTACCCCTGATGTTTATATAACTTTATCTGTCTTTTATTCATTATATATACATTTTTACAGGTTCAACTGTGAAAGTGTTTTATTTTGTCACTACTCCACTCTCCTGGTTCGAGGCGTTGGAATACTGCAGAAGAAACTACACAGACCTGGCCATGATCGAAAATACTTCTGAAAATAATCAGGTGCTATCACTAATGAGAGGAATTGCAGGTTTTGCTTGGATTGGTCTGCATCGAGAGCCCTGGAGCTGGTCTGACGGCAGCCTCAGCAAATTCACAAACTGGACGAGTGGACGACCACAAGGTTTGAATGGTTCCAACTGCACTGTGGAGGATTCAGCTCACGGTTGGAAGGATGTAAGCTGTGATCTGAGACTTCCATTCTTCTGCAAAAACGGTAACGCACCAACAACTGAAGCTTTTTATTGTCACTGTCACACAGTGGTGGACAGTAACGAAGTAAATGTAATTCGTTACTGTACTTAAGTAGTTTTTTCCAGTATCTGTACTTTACTAAGTATTTCCATTAAGGGATACTTTTTACTTTAACTTCACTACATTTCAACGTCAAATATCTTACTTTTTACTCAAGTACATTTTGCAAAATTAGTCGTTCCTTGTGTTTCCGTTAAATATTTTTGTAGAAGAAGACCTCAAAGACGCGTCTCAGTGGGAGTGTCAGGACCGGCTCAATAGAAGCCTCATTCTTTACACGCGAGCTGATAAACATGAAAATAACAAATAAAAAATACACCTGTGATGAAGTTTTGGTATTAGTAATGGCTGACTCTGATTCTGAGGGAGAACATCTACCTTTAGAGTCTTTTCAGCCGAGTGAAAGTGAGAATGAACGAGAGTGAGAGTGCGTCTGTGACTTGGACAGCGGCGCCGCTGCTCGTGCCTTTCTCAGCGTCTCTCATAAAGCACACGCTGTTTTTCCCACATTTTACCAAACATCAGTGAAAGAAACGGGAGGAAACTAAAGCCGGGAAGCCGTGTGCGTAGCACCTGCAGCTTTACCTTTAGCACCTGCAGCTTTACCTTTAGCACCTGCAGCTTTACCTTTAGCACAGGTGATAGAAGCCGGGCGGGTGTACTTGTCGTGGCAGGGAGTGACAGGGAGTTTGGGAATAATCGGCTTCTATTGACAGCTGTTTGGGACAAATCGTGTTGGTCATCCTGACACTTTACCCAGTAGAGGAGGGAGAGACAGGTAAACATAGTCAGTGAGAATGCACTAATCAAAGCAGCGATCGTAATAAAAGTGATGGCTGTGTGCTGTGCTTTATGAGAGGTCCCACACTCTAAAAACTACTAACTATGCCACATGGATGGATAAGAAAAGATAAAGCAACTGCAACCACACACATACAGTACATGTGTATATTTCTCATAACTATTTGCTTACGTTTTACTAGTTATGGTATAATAGAAGTTGTAGTTATTCTTTATTTCAGAAAAGATAAAAACTATTATAATATGTTCATTAGTGTGTATGTACTGAAAAAAACATAACCGCCAATATATAATGTCATGGTATGCAAATTATATGTAAATTAGATGCTTAAAATTTATTTACTTAAATACTTTGGGTCATACCTGACATTTTTCTAGTTTAGAGTAGGACTCTATCTCTTATCATTTTCAAACCACAGCCTTTTGAAATTTGGATCTCAAAAATCTGTATTTTTTAAATAATTCCTGGCACCTAAAGGGGGCAAGAGACTGACAAAAATTATAAGGGCATTATAGCCTAGTACTTGGATACTTAAGTACATTTGAAGGCAAATACTTTTGTACTTTTACTCAAGTGAAAGTTAAAAGGGAGTACTTTTACTTTTACTGAAGTAATATTTTACCTAGTGTATCTGTACTTTAACTCAAGTACTTGGTTTGTGTACTTCGTCCACCACTGCTGTCACAGCTTCTGAATCTCTTAACACTTTAGACATTAGGCCATTTTACATTATATTTACAGACTACAGATGCAAATTAGCTATTAAGTTAGCAAAGAAGAAGTTCACTGTTGTGAGGATAAGTTTCAGTTCTGCTGGAGACATGTCTGATCCAAGAAACTACAAAAAGATTTTACAAAAGGCTTTCTCCATATTTTGTTTTTCCTCAGGTTGAAGAAAAGTTCCAGAAAAAGTTGAAGCAGACTTCCTCTGAATCTAAATCTGAGTCCTGTGAGAAAAACATCCCATAAACGGAGAGTTGCAGTGCATATGACAAACATTGTTTAGTAAAACACACTTTTCTGTATCTGTAAATAAATAATAGCTGAGAAATCAACCCAGATGTGACGTAGTGCGTGCTCCCGTGTACAGCTCTGACTTCCTAGTATAGCCGCCATGACAGCAAGCTTATGTATCGGACTCTGTTTAGACAAGAAGCCACGTGAGTTGTTGATCTCTCATACAAAGTTAGCGTTAGCTCTAACTGCCGTATTGTGTTGAACATCGCTTTATAAAACATGTCATTGTCAAACATTAGTCGCCCTCTTCTCTCCCATGTCTCAGGAGTTCTCTTTACTGCTGTGTCAGCGCTCGAGAGTCAAATATAGTTTACTCTCAATAAAGTCTGTCAAACATTAAACTTGCTGAAGTGTAAGTCTTACCTTCTCTGTAAATGTTGAAGTCCTGTGAACAGCGTTACCCAGTCGTGCACGTGTGAGCGCACCCCAGCGAGCGAGCAGGACACTGACTGCAGTTCTTCTAACGGCCAATGGGGTCAGTAACTGTTAGGTTTTTCTGAAAGTTATGTATAATTCCTTTGAATATATAACTTCAACATTTATCAACTTAGACTTGATAAAAATAAAACTGAAAAAAAATGAAAAGCTATAAATGTATAAGTAAACCTACAGTACAATGTTCACTCCATGAGTAACCCTCACAGCAACTGACTTTTTTCTTCTAGCTACTCTATAATATCTTCACTCTCCAGCACATCTTTAGCACATCTGGCTGCGTGGTCATGAGCATAAGACCCTCCAGGTGCTGTTGTGAAAGAGAGCTCAGTCTGGGTTTCATTTTAGGGTGGAAAAGAACTTGTATGCAAGCCCTATGATGCTGTATGCACCTGTAAGAAATGTTGTATTTCTTTAGATTAGGGCCAAGGTTTTTCCCGTTTGAGACACTGATTTATTGAACTGGGGCTGAGAAGCCGAATTAACAGGAGCACAGCGCCCAACAAGAAAAATCACAATTAGAGCCCTTGTGTTGCGGGCCGGGGTTTAATGGACATGTGTGGAGTTGTTTTTCTGTTCTCCGCTGGTCCCTATCTTAGCCAGGCTGCCCAGCGCAGCTCGTGCCGTCTGTTCATGCCGGCCGTGCATCTTTGAGCAGGGCTGCTGACCGGAGGAGAAGCAGAGAAGCCGTTTTCAGCAGCAGCTCGGCACCGCCTTAAAATAGAATAGGAGCACAACAGCGGAGCCGACTGGCGGACCCCCCGGCCCCCCAACCCACCGGTGTCCCAGTATTGCCAGTCCGCCACTGGTTGGATGGATCTCAGTTGTAACTTAAAGAAACCATTTAGAGCCCAGCCTCGGGTCACCTGAAGTTTGAAGAGCTACAGACACACTAACCAGGCAAATCTAAACTATTTCTATTAAATATATTTATTTCTATTCTTAGTTCGTCCTTTGCACTCCTCAGCCCTGAGCCCCATTTTAACATCTGCCACTGTTTTACACCTGACATTTTATTACCTTCAGCTGATTTAAAGGAGTTCAGAAAGTTAGCGTTTCTTTTAGGTGTTTGGAAATGACTCTCCTTTAATTTGTGTCATGTACTTATTAACATGAGGTTTGTTGTTTAGTAATTATTATTATTAAAATCCATTTTGATTTAAGCTTATATCTTACAGTTTATATATTTGATATTTTGTAAAAACATACTTTGTTATAATTCTTTTTTATATTTTTAGAAAAAATATTTGTGTTTTAGATAATAATAATAATAATAATAATAATAATAATAATAATAATAATAATAATTATTATTATTATTATTATTTGTAGAGCACTTTACATTGCAAGACTCATAACAGTCCCTACAAATTCACAATCAGTAAAAACAATAAAAACACAGTAAAGATTAAAACCATATAAACTAAAATAATAAATAATAAAATCAGGCAATAACATGTGTTTTTTTTTTTTTTTTTTCAAAAGGAATGTTTTAGATGTTTCTTAAAAGTAATGAGACATCAAATGTGCCTGAGATCTGGGTGTAGTGAGCAAATAAAACCATTAAGAACCTTAAAATTCAGAAAAAAAAAATACAGAATTTAATGGGAAGCCAGTGAAGGGATCTGAGGACGGGGGGATGTGTTCTTGTCTATGTGTGTTAGTGAGGCGTCTGGCAGCTGTGTTTTGTATTAACTGTAAACGGTGGAGAAAGGTTTGTGTGAGGCCAACATATAGAGAGTTACACTAATCAAGTCTTGAATAAATAAAATAATTAAAAAAATTCTGGCTGTCAGAAGGAAATTAAAACAATTTAATTTTGAGTTTAAGATGATGATAAAAACAAGTTTGGACCACACTATTTATTTGACCTTTAAAGGACAAGTGAAATTGCCAGAGATGGGGGATGAAATGACTTCAGTTTTGTTGCAGTTTCAGAAATCTTTGTGCCATTGAAGATTTAACGTGTGTGAGACAGGGTTGCAGTGCCACAAGTGAGTTGTGGGTTGTGGGCATGGTCATTTGAGCTTCATTGGCGTAGAAGTGATAAAAGACTTTATGTGTATCCAATAAAGTGCCTAGGGGGAGCAGGAAGATTGAAAAGACTGAGACTTGTGGGACGCCGCAGCTGAGATCTCAATCCACAGCATCACATCATGTTCAAACGCCCATATACTGTATATAACTCTAGCATGCATTGAAAGGGCATCATTTTTAATCCCGTCAACCCCTTCCACCTTGTTCTTTTGGCAGCTGTAGAATATCCACTTTGTGATGTGTCCGTACCTTTGTGACTGTGCTCAGGATGCGTTCGGTGGAGGTCGTTGATGGAGTCGACTGAGTGCAGCTCGATCTCCGTCAGGTCTTTGTCGCTGACTCTGTAAAACTGAGGCGTGGTCTGAGACGAGGGAGGCCGAGACATTGCTTACACCTGCATTTCACACATTTATGAGAATAAGACAGAGATTTCAGCATCTGAGACTCCCAATGTTATTTTCAGATTTTTACTTTATAACTTACGGCTCGTTCTGATCTTCAGCCTTAACTTACGCTCGTATTTGCCAAAGTGGTCAATTAAAAGCTTTAATATATACAGTATAAACAAATTGCCCATTCTGTTCATATTTTCGGAGAATGCATTTTTTCATTTCAGCCAGCTGTGAGATAGCGTTGAGCAAGATTATCAATGACTTTTTATTTCTATTTTTTAAGATAAATGTCAGAAAGGAGGTTTTAACAAAACAATTACAAGTTATATAAAATACCCAACAAAAATCTGTAAATCTGCATTGTGTCAGGAACACAACTTTTCAGGACTGGCAGAAGGACTCTCAATGCAGACCCCACGAAGGCAGGTAGTTCAAAATGGGTTTATTGAACCAAGACACAAGTACAAAAATCCAAGAGACGTGGTCACAAACAAGGCGGTGGTCATAAACACTAGAAGTCTGGTACAAAGACACGAGGAACTGCTGGATATCTTACACAAGGGTGAAGCGACAATCTAGCAAAGTGCAGGGGAAAACACGCAGGTTATAAAGGGAACAAAACGAGGGACAGGTGCAACACATTAGGGGCGGAGCAGGTAATCACTTGGGAGAGGGACACACAAGGGCAGGAAGTACATCTGACAGACAGACCAGGGAAGGACTCTTCACAATAAGACACAGGAAGTTTAGTACAAGCATGCACAAACAGACACAAGGGTGGATCATGACACTATGATAAATCTGAGAGTATTTTATTTCACCACTGTATTTATTTATTTGTGTTTAAACAAAAACTGATCTTCAGAGTATTTCACTTGAACACCTTGTGACGACATTTATAAATCCAACATTGAACATGAGTTTTCCTTTGATCAAACACAGTCAACCTTCTGTGTGAAAGAAGCTGAAATGTGTTTATTTTTTGCTCAAACAAAGTTGTAAAAATGTTAAAAAAATATAAATTTGACTGGATCCATGGTTCATTAATGGGGTTTGTACACTCAATAATGTAATAAAAATGTAATAAAAATCAGTATGTTTTTAATGCAATTAACCCATGAAAGTTATAACTACCCTTAAACTTAATAGATCTAAGTTATATTTATAGGAAATCATTACTTTTCTGGGTTTATATTCATTAAAAACGTGCTGATTTTTAAAACGTTTGTGGGCCATTATTACATTAAGTGAGTAACATGTTAAAGATAAATGTAGTGTGTATCTGACACTGCTTTACCAGAGCTATTATTAGAGTCTGGGCCACAAAAATGTTTTTCAGACAGAATTAAAACCTTGGCAAAAGAACGGTTCTTAATGAATAACTAACAGTGTGAATGAAGGAACACGTGACCCAGAGACTCACCGTAAACAGCAGCTGGGTTTGGATCCGTCTGGTCTTCTTTAGTTCTTCAGAAACATGGGATTTTAAATAAAAGTGTTCCTCTAAAAAGTCCAAGAAAGTTCACAGGGATCAGACCAAAGCTGATTGATTTAGTTTTTAAAACCCAGCCGGAAAAGCCTTGGATAATTGTGAAGCGTGGTGTTTTGTTGGAGGGTCTGAGAGCAACTGTTGCCCCCGGTTTTACCCTCAGACCCCCAGCAGAGGCATCAGGACTGAAATAGAAGCATGTGGTATTATTAGAGTCTGAGGGCAAAGCATGACTCAATGGTTTAAGAAAAAAAAAAAGGCACTAACTCTGAAGAATGGGAGGGTGAAAAGTGATCTCATTTAAACCAAGAGCATTAAGTGTGTGGATCAAATAATTAGCTTTGATTGTTAAAACAGAAAATTAAAGTGTGGTACTGTTTAAAGGGTCATTGTGTGAACTGACTGCACCAAACACACTGCGGCTTTAAAAGATAGACAGAACTCCACATTGATTTACCCTGAGTTTAGACTTTGAGGCTTTCCTTCCACCAGACTGAAGTTTAGAGCCGACCTGAAACTTCAGCGTCAGATGTGATCCTGGAATTATCTCCGCCTCGTTAAACATCTTGTGAATGCATCACCAATATTTATTTGCATTTTATTGCTTGTCTTTACTTTTCTCTTTTTTTGTGCTG
This sequence comes from Perccottus glenii, assembly GCA_024416835.2. Classification (NCBI taxonomy): domain Eukaryota; kingdom Metazoa; phylum Chordata; class Actinopteri; order Gobiiformes; family Odontobutidae; genus Perccottus; species Perccottus glenii. The sequence goes on along the minus strand of CM044555.2, from coordinate 3,535,503 downwards.
TTTCTCTAAAAACACATATCCAGAGCTGCAAGAGACACTTTCTCTGTTTTATCGAAAGCAGTTAATTCCATGTTGACAAGTCGTGTGGACCAACAACCAATGGGAACATTTGTAACTCGAGATCTTTTTCTGGGGGTTCTGCTATGTCCTCAAACTGAAATCCTTGATAATAATAAAGTGTAGATGACATCTTAAGGTCTCATTTTTTCACAGATGATTCCTGTATTAATATAATATTAGGAGAATTAACATTTTTTTCTCAAATACAAGAAACAATTGCATAGCCTTTGTTCAACAGGAAACAAATCTAGCCTTGTATTTGTGGGCTCTGGGCAGGAAATAAAATAAAAATACATGTATAATACATGTCACTAATAATACGGGTCTGTTACACGAATGGAAACAACAATTTACCCAGCTTCTACAAAAATGTGTGTATGTGTCTTTAAATGAGACATTGTCACCACTGGCCTCTTTCCAGACTCCATTTCCCATAATCCTCCAGTGCTGCATGTGTTTTTGTCGGAAGCCGTCGCCGCAGCAGCAGTAGCTCCAGGTGAACACGGTGAACGGAGGAGGAAAGAGAGACACGGTGGACGTCCTACTCCGCGTGAGACACGTTCAGCACGCAACATGTGGGCTCGGTGTGCACGCGGGCCCCAGGGGCTCGTGCTGCTGCGGGGGTCTGTGCAGAAACAGTCCCAGAGAGAGGCTTCTTCAGGGTCAGAGGTGAGTGCAGTCTGCGGAAACGGCCCGGGACGGAATCACCAGAGGAGGCTTCATTAAAGTAAAAGGGCTTCTGGGAAGTTGGTTGGTTGTTTTGAACTTGAACCTCGCAGCAACACATTTTAAGTTTGATCTTGAATAAAAGCGTTAGTTTTTCAGCGAGACCCCAGCACTGTCCTGACATAACCGGGATTAAAGTAGAAGTTGTTAATGGTAGGATTCCAAAAGGTGCTTCCAACTTGTCAGTACATGTCCATTTTTATGGTGCAGATTAAAATTGAAACAAGTGCATATGAAATAAAGTGCCTGTGAGTCTAAATCTGATCTACTTTAGCAACAAAAGAGAAAACATGCGTAAATTGCCCTTAACACATTTAGTAGGTGACATTTTTGTCACTTTGCACATTAATTATAGACAAAAAGCATTAAACTACACAAACTTGTAAAAAGGAACAATGCCACTAAACACTAAAAACTCCTGTGGCTTAAACTGAAGTAAATTCACAAAATGATGCATAAAAGTAGGAAACAAACTGATGATAAAGACTAAAATGAACATGAAACCTCACTTTCAAACTCTTTTTAATAAAAGATACTCCAGTTACATCTTCGGTCTCTGATAGGATTCTTATTTCTTATTTGAACAGCTTTGCACCAAAGGCTCCATCAATAAGAATCTAAGGTTCATAATATGACATGATATAAAATTACATGAGGCCAACTAAAGCTCATTTAAACCTCATTCTAACACATCCACTCACATTTCTCACCCGGAGAGTATTCTGTGAGGTCCTACTCCGATCTCAGAGCTGAGGGCGAGTACATTGAGTGGCTGGTGCTGTCAGCGGAGTGCACAGAGCTGAGGTGGAAAACAAGGGTTTAAACTGAGTACGCAATCATAAATGTATATAAGGAAGAGTTATTAATATGGATTTAGGGTAGTTTTAAGACTATTGTTCTGATTTTTGAGCTGAGTAATTATTTAACTAAGAGGGCCGCCAGGATGTTCTTATATTCTATGATTATTTCTCATGTTGAGTGTTGTTTAACTAGCTGGTCACTTGCTGGTTCCACAAATCTTAAAAAATAGAAGACCTTTAATGAAAAAGCATTAAAAATACTCAATAAATAACCTTTACCACACTATCACTGCCATGTCTTAAGAAAGCAAAAGTTACTGGACTTTCCAAACATGATAAACTTTGATGTAAAAGGTTCTACATACCCTTGCACCTCCTCCTTTCATGGACTTTATTAAACGTAACACTAATCCAAAAGGACCACGTGATCCACCACCACATGGCAGTACTATGTTCGGTCGTACTGTGGAAAAGTTTCTTTGACATTGAGAGAGTGTGTGTGTTTGGACGGATGTGTCTCTGGACTAAAGTAAGGTTTATAAAAAGTGTTGTATGTACATATTTTTATAGTGACTGTGTGTTATACTTGTTTTTATTAAAACCTTGTGGCACAACGGGTGGAAACTAGCCTAAGCCTTTATTTCCGGCATGTTTTCATTCATGTCTTTGTGTTTCATGTGTGTTCATTAACATGCACTGTCCCAGTCAGATCAATTATATTTTTCTACAGCGCTTTTCCACCCACAAGGCACTCAGAGCACTTTAGCAAGCTTCCATTCAACCATTCACTCAGACTTTCATCACCAGAGCCACAGACACTGAAGACAAGGAGGGTTAGGTGTCTTGCCCAAGGACACAACACCAGTTTTAACTGGGGAGAGCGGGAATCAAACCGCCAACCGTCCAGTTATAGGATGACCGCTGAGCCACTGCGCTCATTATATTTTTAAATACATATATTTTATTATTGGATTATGTGTAAGAGTGAAAACAGCTGCAGTTCTTCTGCTTCACTGATGATTTTATTAAAAGCACGAGTGAGTCTCAGCTGCTCATTCATTTACGGGACGCTCTTCTGCTTTTACTGATGGTTTTCACTTTTAATATTAAAGAAAAAAAGTCATGTTTAATGCATAAAATAGTGTTCTATTGTATATTCTATTGTGCACATTTGGCATTAAATGGTAAAATGTGATTTCAAGGACTGTTTCGGTTTCAGTTCATGTTTAAACTGCTGCTGAAGTCTCTCTAAAAGCTGACTTCGAACTTTCCCATGATGCACTGCTTTGAGCCTTTTATTCCTGTGATAAGCCCCTCTCGCTTAGGTTCAAGGGTTCAAAGTTCAGTGGAAAGAACAGAACAGGAGTGAGATAAATGTGATTTACTGCAGTGACTGTTCGACCGGCGCAGTATCTTATTAATGTTTTTATGTATTTATGTTATTAATCTCAGCACTAAAGACCTGTTCAAAACTGATATTATTTAATAGAAATGGTAATATTTGAACATCTGAGGCTGATTCTAAAATATGTAGGCAAAATGTATGAAATGAGTTTCACCAAAATGAAACACTTCCATAAAGTAAAACTGTTACTGATGTAGATATGTCCTGTAAAAACGCTAGCCTCATTTTCAAAGTAAAGGTGTGTAAAGGGTTTGCGGGGAAATACCAAAGTTATACATTTCATCTGTCATTTACATATTTACATACCTTTACATCCATAAATACATATTCCTGTTTATTAACATAGATATACTGGATATTTTTCAAAAAGCTAGAAATGTCTGCTTCTGGAACCCTAAGAACAGACTGAAGCACACCTCAGCCCTGAAATTAATGCTGTTTAATAATATTACCAGTCTGCCATTACAAAAAAAATTGTAATTAAACTCTGGTGACAACATTATTTTACAAATTATTTCATAAACAATTTCTTTTTTAATGAAGCACACAACAATGAATGAATGAATGCTTTATTTGTCATTACAATTGTACAAGTACACTGCAACGAGATTGCTTTGGTGGTGCAACATATTACATTTATACATAGATAGACACACAAAGGTTGCAGACCACACCGGTGCAGCCATGTCGACGGCGCTCCAATGATCTTCCGGAAAATGAAATAAGGCATTGTACAAACATGGCAGACATCAAAATGTGCAGACATAACAGACAGGTAGTTATAACAACAGTAGCAGTTCCAACAAGCAGTTAGGATGGGGATGACAGCACACGAGGTCACGTGATGGAATTTTTCAGTGGCTTACAATGAGGGAGAGGGGAGGGGAGGGGGTGTGTGGGTGGGAGAGGGGGTAGCATTAGAGTACAGGGTCAGACAGATGTAAAAATGGCAGACTGTTGGTTTGGGCTGGTGTTAGGATAGAGTCCAAGGCCTCTGTGGGGGTGATGAATTGGCAGTCTGTTGGAGTGAGAATCAGTGGTCTTGGCCTTGCTGGGAACGGGGAGTCTCAAGCGGATAAGATAAGACCCAGCTGCCAGCTAGACTTCCGGGGGGAAAAATTCTGGACAAATTACCGAAGATATATTTTGATCTTCGGTAATTTGTCCGGATCGTGATCAATCAGTTCTGGTCCTCAGCGTCAGTTGCGTGCGTCCATGTCGTGGAGTAACCTTGATGTATCCTTCATCATGTTCAGACCAGAAAAACTACGTAGCAGCTCACCGGTCAGTTTTCTCGATGATGTAATCGTTTAATAATGTCCAGCCAGCATCTGTTCAAAAAGAAACGAATGGCAGTTGTATTTCCAGCCCTCTGCCCTGTCACTGACAAATTAAAATCCTTTTGTCCTTCCTCGGCGTGTATCCCCTTTACGTCTAATGTCTCGTCCTGTTCTGCCCCAGGTTTCACTGAAGAAGACTCCTCTGTTTGACTTCCACCGGGCGAACGGGGGGAAGATGGTGGAGTTCGCCGGGTGGAGCATGCCGGTGCAGTACACGGACAGCCACATCTCGTCTCACATGCACACGAGACAGCACTGCTCTCTGTTCGACGTCAGCCACATGCTGCAGGTCCAATAGAATACCCCTCATTCTGCCTGCTAGGATATTTATGTTCGATACACTGTGAACACAAATGGTATTTTCTAAATGAAACACTGTGGGTTTGTGTTTCAGTCCAAAGTCCACGGCAGAGACCGGGTAAAGTTCATGGAGTCTCTGGTCGTCGCAGACATCGCTGAACTCAAAGACAACCAGGTGAGAGGAATACGCTAAGAATAGGTCATGTTGTGGTGAAGTTAAACTGAAACATAAAATTTTCCTCGAAGGGAACGCTCTCTCTTTTCACCAACGACAGAGGAGGGATCATCGATGACCTCATTGTGACAAAAACTGACCAGAGTCACCTTTACGTCGTGTCTAACGCAGGCTGCGCCGACAAGGACTCGGCTCATATGAAGGTAACACAACAGAGGGTTGAATATGAAGTGTTTATTCATGACAGATACAAGATAAAGTTTAGAAAAGCACATTTTTTAAGTAATTATGTGACTTTCTCATTCAGGCCAAACTGGCAGAGTTCAAAGCTTCAGGTTTCAACGTTGATCTGGAGTTTCTGGACGAAGCACTGATCGCTCTCCAAGGTAAAGCATCCGTTCTATATCAGCCTGTCTTCTGGTCAAACCAACACTAGTGGGGATTGTAATAAAATAAATGATTAAAGTATCCTTGTCACTGTCTGTCCTTGGAGTGGATTCTTCTTAAGTTCCCTAAAGGATTACAAATATGAATACAAAAACTTAGATTTAGAAGTTTGCTTTTAGTTTCATAAATAGCACACATAACATTTGTAAAGTAACAAGAGATTTCACGTGAAAGGAATATAATAATAGATTATCATGCAGAACAGTCACAGGAGCACTTCCTCATGCCTGGTCTCATTTTTCAAGGAAATTGCTCTGATCCAAACAAACACTGATGAAATACACCAAGAAAATAAAAAAAAATGTAAAATATAATGTTTACAAAAGTTAATAGATTAAAGATTAAAGATGAACATTAGCCTCAAAGTCAGCCACATCTACAAACTACCACCGTCACTGCTTTTCTTTTCTACCTGTGTTCAGTCTGAAACCAAACAATACTGTGCAACACAAAATGTATGCTTGAAAATAGTTGTCTCACTTCATATTGCAAATTTCTTTCTTGATTTGCCTTGTGCACCATTAAGCAACCTTAGCCACATTAAGAAGCCTTTCATATAAATTGTGTTCAGTGCGTGTTCGAGATTAAATGTTGTTCAAAGGTGTTGCAGGACTCAGGATGACTCTTAACAAACTCAGCAAAATCTCAAGAGTTCAACATCCATCAACATCAGAAAGAAACTGTAACGCCGACAGAGCTGAGTGCCTTTTCCTGTGAGCGTCGTCTGATCTGTGCGCAGGTCCGTCCATGAGCCGCGTGCTTCAGGAAGGACTCAGAGACGACCTGAAGAAGCTGCCGTTTATGTTCTCGGCTCTGACCTCGGTGTTCGGTGTCCCCTGCAGAGTGACCCGCTGTGGATACACGGGAGAGGACGGGGTGGAGGTGAGGGACCGTCACTGTAGACAGACGGGACTCAGGGGTTTTTAACGATAAACTCTGCCTTTTGCCCGGTTCAGATCTCGGTGTCTCAGTCCCGTGTGGTGGAGCTCACAGAGAAGCTGCTGTCGAACCCTGAGGTGAAACTGTCCGGACTCGGAGCCAGAGACAGTCTGAGGCTCGAGGCCGGGCTCTGTCTTTACGGCAACGACATCGACGAGACCACCACACCTGTCGAGGCCACTCTGGTCTGGACTATAGGTACAGATAGAATCTAAACTCTTTTTATTTTAACACACTTCCGTAGGATATTTAGCTTAGTTTTTCCGATGTGTGTTTTTCTCGTTTGTGACTCGTAGGAAAGCGCCGGCGTCAGACCAAGGACTTCCCCGGAGCAGACATTATCGTTCCTCAGATTAAAGCCAAAACCCAGAGGAAGAGAGTGGGGCTGGTGTCCACAGGTCCTCCGGTTCGACAGCACACTCCCATCCTCAGCCCTGACGGAAAAGTTATCGGTCAGAAATATTCTTACTTAGCATTACCTACAAATATTTACGGTCACAATATCTCAAAGTACACTCTAACACAAGTAGGAATGGCCAAACTAAAACTAGTCTAAGCTTTAATAAGTCTATTTTCTAGCTTTGTAACACATAACGTAATATTAAATACAAAACAGCATCAACAGCTCAATTTTCATAAACAAAATGTTTCAGCGGACAGGACTTGACAAATGCCAGTTTATTTTGCAAAAACAAGTTTAAAATTAAAATGTCAGTGTGGACTTATTCTAGTTAAAAGTGATGGTAACAAAACTGACAAAAGAGGAAAAAAAAGAAAAATCTATAAAACATTGAAAGAAATGTGGAAACCTAAACAAATTTTGAGAGAAAAAATAACGTAGCTTAGATGGTTATGGTGTTTATTTCTTCGAACTTAAATCCACAACAATGATTCACTTTAGTCCAGACGCCTTTGACTTTCTTGCGTTTCCCTTAAACAGCTCTCAGTAAATCCTGAATGTGTCTCGTCTCTTTTCTGACGTAGGGGAAGTGACGAGCGGCTGCCCCTCTCCATGTCTGAAGAAGAACATTGCTATGGGCTACGTCGACTCATCTTTCTCTAAAAACGGGACTCAGATCCAGGTGGAAGTCCGGAAGAAGGTCGTACCGGCGACCGTCAGCAAAATGCCCTTTGTTCCTACAAACTACTGCACGAGTTAAACACACAACCGCTAAACTGCTCAGTCCCGAGAGAGATCTGAGGAAGAACTCGAGTGTGACTTTATTACTTTAAATGTCAGTGTTCTCATTTCTCAGAACAATATTAACCCTCCTACACACCTAGGATTTGTGTCACACCTGTCGCCCTAAAGAGATGTTCCAATAAAGACCGCTATAGAAATATTATCTATTAATGCATTATTCCGATTTTTTTTAAATAGATATTAGCTACTGTCCTCACCATAAAGAGCAAATTTTTAGTTTAGTTTAGTTTATTGATTTATTATTACGTGGACAGTCCCTTTTTTAAAAAAAGAGCAGCTTTAGCCTCTACGGCTAATTTCCAGCTGTAGTCCCCGGCCCGATGTTAATAGGCATACATCTGGTAAAATAAAATAAATTACAATTATTTTTACAACAGGCTAAACAAGAACACACATTTGAGGCAAGCACAAACAAACAAACATCAATTACAAAGACATAAAAACAGTTCATGCATTAAAAAAGTACAAATTTTGAAAGGCAGCAACATGACCATGTCACATCACAAATACATCCCATCTGTCTGGTTAATGTGTACAGTTATAATTGTTGGACAGCCAGCTTTTAAGGTGTGTAGTAAAGGAGGAATATGTATGTATGTATGTATTTTAGTTTAATTGGCAGTGAGTTCCAATTTTGTATTGCGATAACAGAAAATGATAATTGACCAAATGTGCTTTTCCTGAATGGGATCAAAAGGTCACCTCTTGTAATGCTTCTGGTACTCTGACTACTATTATTACGTTGTTTACGTTATTACGTTACGTATTAATTATGAATGAATTTAAAGGAGCAGGAGCAGTACTTTGCAAGATTTTATAGACCAGACAGATATTTTTATATTTGATTACATCTTCCCAGCTTAGCAGTTTGTAGTTATTAAGGATAATACAATGATGTGAACTGTTAGGCTTCTGGTCCAAGATTTTAAGAGTTTTTTTTATAAAGAATCGCCAATGGTTTTAGTGATAATTTATTAATTTGTCCCCAACTTGTCAGACAGTATGTTAGATGTGACATAATCATAGCATCCATAAATAATTTGGCAGCATTAAAAGTAAGTGCATTTCTAATATGTCTAAAATTAGCTAAGTTAAACTTGACCCTGTTACACACTTTCTTAATATGTGCTTTAAAAAAGAGATTAGAGTCAATAAATACGCCCAAATATTTAAATTGTGGCACAATACTAATGTTTTGGCCCAAAATTGTTATATTTGACACAAGGTTACTTTGCCGCTTTGTAAAAAACATTCCCACAGTTTTATCTACGTTTTATCTTTTAATTGGAGACACGACGATTTAGCCAATTAGTGATCTGATCCGTAGCTATGGTCAGTTTGGCAGCAGCCAGATGTTTTGTTTTGGCATGCACATAAATGACAGTGTCGTCCGCATACATTAGTGTATTAATATCAGGGCAAACTGATGGCAAATCATTAATATATATAGACTAAACAAAAGCGGACCAAGTATAGATCCTTGCGGTACGCCTGTGGATAAATTAAGAGCTGTTGAACGATGGTTATTCACAGAAACATGTTTATGTTTCTAAAATTTACCCATTAATTGCATGTTTTTGTAATTAAAAAAAAATATATATATATATATATATATTTTTTGGGAGATTATCAGAGCCTGGGATTGTCAAAAATTGAGCTCAAATATGATTTTGTATTTTTATTTTTAGTGTCACATCAGAGCCATTTCATAGATGACACCATTGACACCATCACTCCCTCCCTAACATGAATGAAAACAAATGGTAAAAATAACTTTTATAGCAGTGTATTCAAAAAGTCTAGTTTTAATGGGAGCCAATGGCCCCTAAAATGCACTAGCGGTGGAAGAGTTAATAATGGACCAAAACACTGTGATTCCAGAAGCTTCAGGACCACACACCTCTTACACTTCATCCATCAGCTCAAATGTTTTCAAACTCAAACAATAGATTTTATTTCACTTTTACTTTGGGATTCTCAGTCATTCCTTTTGTGCTCTATTTTAAAAGTGTTTACTTGCACTAAACAACTTTATCAGAAAGTGTTTTTTTTTTAAATAACTCATTTACATATTTTAGAATGAAACTGTTTTAGAAATAATATATAACACAATTAAAACTATCGATTATTTTCAAAGGTAATTTTTGACAAAGGTTTACTAAAAACAAATTAGTATTAAACACTACTTTTGTATTTGATAAGATTTTAATAAAACAAGTGCATTTCATCTGTGTTTGTTGTTTGTACATAACGGACAAAGACAGACCTTCTTCAAACATGAAGTCCCAGCTTGTTTTTAGACAGTATCACCATTTTAAAGGAAAAGGAAGTGATTTCTGGTATTTAAGGTTAGAGTTTTATTGGTAAAGAATAATATCCATCAGAGCCTGAGCAGACACTGTTTCTCTAAATATACTTTTCTAAACTAGTCCATGTCCTTCATACATTTACTTTGACTTGTTACAGTTTTTCTTTAGACCCCAGTCTTTTTTAAATCTTCTATTGCCATGAACACAAAACCCTGTGTAACATGTTTTCTTCCAAAATGTAGTCGAGTAAATGGATCTAGTTAAGCTCAATCTTTTTCTCACAGATCCAGATATAATTGTCTTCACAAGGAGCATCGTGTAAGCTGTTTTCAATCTGAAAGTCTCTTATTTGTCCACAGTCTTCATTTCTGCCTAAATCACTGTTTGGCTGACCAGGACTCCAGAACCTGAAAGAAAACAGAACAAAAATATTAAATACTGTATGTTGATATTAAAACATGAACACAGAATCAAGTTGTTGAGATCAAACAGAGACCTTGTGTTCAGAGTCCCATCCACCCATCTCCATTGTCCCTCTGTCTCTGAGTCCGTCAGTCCAATCCAGGCGGCCGATTTAAACTTCTTTAAGAAGTCCTTGACACAGAACAGTGTTCATATTAAGAGACATGTCACAGAAATGTGCTTCAGGCGACTTTGAATTGTGGTGTAATATTTTTATGTTATGTGTTTTAATTCTGTATACTTAGTTAGTTATTCATTTAAACATATTAATGTAAAAGAGAAAACCTAATGTCAGAGTGTACATTTAACACACACACACACACACACACACACACACACACACACACACACACACACACACACACACACACACACACACACACACAGGGAAGGTCTAGATAAAGACACAGGTGCCTGTTACCGAAGGTTACAGAGGAAAGGAGGCTCAGGGAGGGCCCCAAGGCCTTACAGAATGACATCAGAGAGTTAATAATGAACGTCAAAGCTTTACAGAAAGAGTTATCACTATACTGTCTCATCAAAACTGTATAAAAGCTTATGTCTACTGTTCAAACATCAGTAGATCTGGGGAAGTCTACTCGGGTCGTTTATTGTGTTGGTTGTGAACAATAAAGACTATGGCATTGAGCTGGTGTTGCGTTCATGACTTATTCCATACAATTGTGACAAAGACTGAGAGATCAGTTTTGACACTACAGAATGTAGCATGGTATTATGGCAAATGTTCAGACACAAATTGCAAAACTATAAACTTCAGTGATGTAGTAAATGTGGAAAATTAGGTGGAAGTTTGAGAACCAAGGGAGACACAAATTGACAAGGACATTGTGTTAAAAGTGAAGACTTAGAATAATTAAGAATAAAAAGTAAAATGCTTAAGAGTAATGTTAAATTTAAATATATTTAAATTATGTTTTGAAAGTATGGAAGAATAAATGTGTTAAGAGTAAAAGAAAACCAAGAAATTAAATCTAAATAGGCCTAGAATCAGGAAGCTAAAAAATAGGTCAAATTCTGTCTGTGAGCAGAGCACAGGAAGTCATGACACACAGGGACACACACAGAGACGGATACGACTAAAGTACACACAGAAGGTTCACAAAGGACAGGGCAAATAAAGTTCACAGAAGGGCAGTGCCTCTCACAGAGTTCACAGAGGACAGAGACACACACAGAGTGTAAAAACGACAAGGTCACACAAAGTTCACAAAGGACAGGGACACAGAGTTCACAGAGGACAGGGACAGAAGGAGTTCAAAGAGGGCAATGTGTCAGAGTACATGTGTGTCAATGCCACGCCTACACCCTGTTCAGACCTATAAAAGGAGGCTTGAATCTCCAGCAAACGGGTCTTGCTGATTCCCTTTGATTCAGGGGCAATCCTGTGTCAAAGTATGGACAGCATAGACCCCACTCTTGCTTTTCATTCTGGACTCTGACTCTCTCTCTACTTCTCTTGAATTGAATTTCTACTTCTCACTATTTTCACTTCTCACTCTCTCTTTTACTTCAGGGGTTGAAAAACAGTCCTCTCAAAGGAAACTTAATTCCTGGCTGGGTTTAAATCGTCTTTCCCTCAGACACTAACGTCTGCTTTGGGTTGATTTTGAAGACAAAGACTGCCCCGCAAATTCTAATTTCTACTTCTCTCTATTTCTTAATTTCAACAGCATACTCTAAAACTCACTCAGACACCCACCCTAAACCATATATGTTGAGGGCATATAACTATAATATATGGTAGGGTGTAAGATGTTTTATTGTGAGCAAGGAATTTAATTTTATCAAGGAATTTAATTTTCCATGTTAAGTTTCATACTGTAACTTTTGTTTAATCCTTTAATAAAAACCTAGTTTCAAACTAGGATAAGGACATATTCATTCTCCAGATCGTTCTTTAAAACTTCTACCAGCCTCTCTCATCGGCACAGAGGTCTGATTATCAGAATCAGACTCACTAACAGGCAGGCCGTCCAAATCGTCCACTGGACATCAGAATAACAGGGAGATTTGACCGCCGCACATAAGCCTAAGGTAAGTCCTCTATTAAAATCCTTTATAAAAAGGATGGGACTGTCTTGAGGGATAGCGCTCATTAGAGGAGTCACACACTTGGGGCCCAATTTCATAGACGGAGCTGTTTTAGGGTTAGACCAGGCTTTAACCAACCGACTAGCAGTCGGGTCTGGCGTCCGCCTACAGTGATCTGTCAGCCGCAGAAGTCATTAATGTGTAGAAGCGAGTTTTTTAGAGTCTCATAAAAATAGGAAATAGCAGGGAGTAAGTCCTCACAGAAGAGATGACTCCTGAACATTGTAACTGACCGCTTGACCATTAATGACCTTCGCAACAGTGACATCATCTCAGAACGTGTGCAAAAGGAAGCACTTTGAAAAAAACTCTTGTAAAAATTACACTTAAATGTGACACATTTATAACCTGTCCATCAGCGTTTGCCACTGAGGTAAAAAACCTATAGCATGTGCACTTATTAAAGTCACACATGACATTCATCTGAAACTGACGCTGGCCTTTATCTTAGTGTTGGACTTAAGTGCTGTGTTAGATTCAGTGGACCATGAAATCCTGACACAAAGATTAGAGGAATGGATAGGTATCACTGGAACTGCCCTTAAATGGTTTCAGTCCTGTCTTGAAGACAGGAAGAACTTTGTTTCTGTTGGTAACTGTGTATCAGACCAAATGGCCCTGACATGTGGGGTTCCACAGGGATCTATTTTGGGACCCTTATTATTCAATCTCTACATGGTTCCTTTAGGCCAGTTAATACGCAGCTGTGACGTATCCTACCATAATTATGCAGATGACACTCATTTAAATTTCACTCACAGCAGCTGAAAATGGACCAATCCATTCACTGTCACTGTCTCTAACTGAACAGAAACATGACTGAACACCTGTAGCTCCGCCTACATTCAGAAAAAAAACAACAGGGAGTGTTTTAACTGGATTCTGTCTTTTATTTTTTTTATTCAGCATTTTACTTTTTCTGTTTTCTCTAGTTTTGTCTTTGATTTCTGTAAAGCACTTTGAGTTACCCTTGTATGAACTGTGCTCTAGAAATAAAGCACAGTTCAAGGCAGAAACACTCAGTGTGTTCAAAAATGTTCCGAAAAACAGGAATATTTTTCACTTTTGGACGAGACCAGTGCTGGTGAAAACTGATTGTATTTACAGTTTTTTTGCAATTGCTTAGTTTCTAAAGTCAAAGTAAATGCACAAATTTCCAAAAACCTGAAAACAATCAATGAGCAAAAGGTCATCTCAGAGTGACACAACTACACACACAATCTCAGCATCAATTTTATAGTGTTCGACACATCAGTCAGAACTGTGAGACTGTTTTTGTAGATTTTCTTAAACTGCCAACACAGCATCATTTTTAACATCAATCATCTAAAAATGAGTTTGATGCTGTAAAATACTGAGATAACCTTTTGCTCATTGAGTGTCAATTTCTTTTAAATTTGTGCATTTATTTTGACTTTGGAATCTAAGCAAATTTTTGGATCCTGTAATCTGATTGGACAGAAGAAATCCAGACTCATTAGACCTGGTCATTTTCATCTGTTGTGTCTCTGGAGCTCGAGACAATTTACAGTTTACAAAACCCCAGTGATGTTTGTGTGAAGGTTTTGTAGATCAGTCCATCTGACCTAACAACACTGCCACATTCAAAGTCACCTACATGGCCTTGTTTTGAACTTCAGCAGATCATAAATAATACAGCTGTCTCATTAGATACTTGGAGTTAAACAACAGGACAGTTAAATAGATGGACACATCATAAATGTGACACAAACCTGCTCTTCTTTGCTGTTGATAATCACCAGGTCTGCTCCTCTTTGTTGACAGTCGTCTCTACTTTTCTGCCAGGATTTCATGCTTCGTGAAATGAAATACACACTCTGGGCAAAATGAACCCATCCTCTTTGAGAATATTCAGCTGTAAAAAGATGTTGGAAATACATTTGAGGTATGGATTTATGAGTTTTGAATATTCAGTGTTTGTGCTCACTGTAGTTCCACAGGATGTGCCTCAGCTGGTCTCTCTCTGCAGTCAGGCTTTGTAACAGTTCTTCAGTATGAGATGCATTGGTGTCAGAGTGATGCCCTGAAAAACACACATGAAGCTCATCAAACTACGGTACAAGGTACATCAAGCACGTTGTTCCTGTTTTTACTTACAAAGAGCAAGACGCAGATAAACATTGAGACTAGCTTGAAGTATGCACAAGAGTCCGAAGCTCACGACAACAAGTGTGAAGAGGCTGTTCCCTGTGAGCAATAATCCGGTCACAATGAGTCAAAAACACACAAATACCTCATTCAACATCACCTTTAACTCGATTAAAATAAAATCTTACCAGAACGTCTTCTGCTGCGTTTGACACTTTTATTGATATTATAATAATCTGCCACTGCTGCCTCTGCCATCTTCAGAAGGAATGAACAAAAAAGATTTGGAAACATAACTTCCTTATTTGTCACATGTCACTTCCTCAGACTTACTTTTGATTTTAGAATTTAAGAGGATGTTTTTTTTTTTTTTTTTTTTTACTTATAAACCTAATATTCTAACAGAAAACATACATTCAAACTGACTTTAACAGGACCTTTTATAAGGACAACAGTAAAGCAGCTAACTTTATAAACAGTGTTTGTGCAATGAAATAAAACGTCAGTGTCTTTTCACAAATAAACTTTCTCTGAGATTGGCAGGGCCAGTCATTCCTGTTACTTTTACTTTCTTTTACTCTCATCATGCCATTATTTATTGTAAAAATGAGAAGTGTAATGTTTTCTTGATTTATGTTACTTTTGAATTACTTCTTTCCCTTTTTCTTGTTCCTCAAAGAAAAGGTTAAAGCAAAGACATTTGGACTGAGTTTTCAACATGAAGACATTTTTGCTCTTGTCCAAGAGATTTTGTTGATTCTAAGTTCCTCAAAGTTGTTATTTTAAAACGGATACATTAGTTTTAACATATAGTTTGTGAATACCTGCTTCTGTCACTAAAAAAAAAAACATTTCAGCTGTAAGACTTGGGGTTTGAATCTGCACAGATGAAAATCAAATGATCGTAATATTTTAGTTTAGCACAGTCTTGGTTTTTCATAGTTAGGGATTTCATAGTTTTCTGAATAAATGTGTCTTAAAATGTGAGCTGATCTTTATCTAAGTCAAGGGTATTCACAAACATAATGTGTTTAAAAATATTTACACAAGAAAATTCTGATCTCTCATGTCTTAATTGAACACACTCATTGAACATTCAAAATGGCAGCGGAAAAAGTAAGTGAACCCTTAGAATAAATTATTGGTGTACCCCTTAGCTGTGGATCAGACCTGCACATTGTGAGGAGGAACTTTAGCCCATTGTTCCTGCATAATGGCTTTAGCTCTGTCATATTCTTTGGACGTCTCATGTGTTTGGCCCTCTTCAAGTCAATCCATAGCATCTCTATTGGGTTGAGGTCTGAGCTCTGACTTGGACATTTCAAAAGGTAGATTTTTTTTTTTCAGAAGCCATTCTGTTGTGGACTTGCTCTGGTGTTCTGGGTCGTTGTCCTGTTGCATCACCACCTTCTCCACAGTTTCATCTGACTTACAGACATCCTCACATTATCCTGAAGATGGAATTCATCTTCCCCTCAATGATTGACTCTGGCCAGGCTCTGATGCAGCAAAGCAGGCCCAAATCATGATGTTTCCTCCACCAGACTTTACAGTTGGGATAATGTTTTTATGATGATATGCTGTGCACTTTCTACGCCAGATGTAGCGCTGTGTGTTTTTTAAAAATAGATTATTCAGTCCACAAAACATTTTGCCAATACCCTATGTGGAGTGTCAATGTGTTCATTTGCAAACTTCAGGTGTGCAGCAATGTTCTTTTAAGCAGTGGCTTCCTTCCTGGTGTCCTGCTGTGGATACCCTGCTTGTTCAGTGTTTAACGTTTTGTAGACTCATGAACACAGATGTTAGCAAGTTCCAATGATACCTTCAAATCTTTGGCTGTCATTCGGGGTTGTTTCTTTACCTCATTGATGAGTCTTCGTTGTGTTCTTGGTGTCTTTTTGACACTTCTTGGTGGAGTAGGAACAGTCCCAAAGTGTCTCTATTTGTAGATTGTTTGCCTAACTGTAGACTGGTGAATTTCGAAAGTCTTTGAAATAACTTTCTGACCCTTTCCAGCTTTTTGTAAAGCAACAATTCTTGATCGTAGCTCCTCTGAAAGCTCTATTTGCCGAGGCATGGCTCACATAGGCATGTTTTTCTTCTACAGAGCAAATTTCAAAGGTTTGAGGGTTTATATCAGTCAAAGTAGTTGTAGTCTACACCTCCAAATGTAGGAGACTCCAGGTGTGCTAAAACCTGACTCCAATTACCTGACTCAAGGGTTCACATACTTTTTCTACAATCACTATGAGTTTTTATGGTTGTACATATAGCTGTACATATAGCCCTTGAGCATACTGCCACTTCACCGTGCGCCCAGAACGTGCTTTTAGCGTATCGGACATCTGTTTTAAGCCTGCGCTGGCGCTTTCCAGAGCGCCCTTCACAATGCACAATTCCTAATTTGTCCCACCGAGAGCAGAGACTACATTACCCATACACCCTTGAGTTTTACAATTGAAAAGCGCATGCCTCGCTTTTGCAGCTGTCAGTGTCAACAATTCAACGTGGCCGGAGAGGGTGTGTGAAACACGCACACTCGGTAAAAATACAAATACTGTGAACAACCTTTTATATGTTCTCCTGGCTTCAGACTCTGAGCACTAAAAGAACACGGTCAGAATCAGATGAGTCGCTGGCTGACACCCCAGCTACTGTTCTATGGTTATGTTATGTTTTATCATTTATTTTATGTACGTTTTGTAAAAAAACCTTTTGCAAATTTTATTTATGTTTAGTAGCTCTTTCTAGCTCAAGCAAATCCACAAACTAATAAAAGGATTTTTTTTTAAGGTCGTCTGTTGACTGCTGTATATAAAACCCCTTCAATATAATTGTTGTTACCTCAGGGGATGAGGGGAGTCATCAAAAAAGAAATATAGGCTATAATAGAGTACAGGCACCTCTTTTGGTCCACTTAAAGCACTGTACATAGTTAATTATGTTGTGTTGTGCAGTATTATGTTTTTCGTGTTTTTCGTTCTTTCTGCAGTGCACAAATGCCATGCACTGCTAACATACAACCGACAGGCATTATTGGACATCGCCAACTCACGAAACTTTGTTTTTAGTGGTTCTATTCCGCTGGAGCTGCAGCTCATTGTTCGCCCATACCACCAAAACTTTTACCCGAGGGCCACGAAGCACCGGTCTCGAGTGAGTTCGCTGACCCCAGGAGAGTGCCGGAGGCAGCGCAAGCGAGGCAAGAGGAGGGCTACATGCTAGGCTAAAAGCTCGCGCTAGCCGACCACCACCGCTACCCAGCCTCTTGTTAGCGAATGTCGTTCCCTGGAAAACAAATTGGACGAGCTACGAGCCAGGATTTCAACCCATCGGAAATCAGAGAGTGCTGCGCCCTGATTTTCACCGAGACCTGGCTCTCAGACAAGGTCCCGGACAACGCCATTCAGCTACAGACTCACTCGCTTCACCGAGGCGACGAGCAGCGGCATCCGGTAAGTCTAAAGGCGGGGTGTGTGTGTGTTTGTAAACAACTCGTGGTGCGAAGATATACAGACTGTTGACGAGCACTGTTCACCAGATGTGGAGTTATTACTGCTAAAGTGCCGTCCGTATTATTTACGAGGAATTTACTGCTGTGTTTTTGGCGCTGTTTACATCCCCAGCGCGCTGACGCCACAGCAGCACTCAGCAAACTCCATGACGCGTCATCAGCGCGTTAGAAACGGCTCATCCTGGCGCTGTTTTTATTGTTGCTGGTGACTTCAACCACTGTAGTTTGCGGACTGTATTCCCCAAATACCACCAGCATGTTGACATTCCCACCCGTGATAAAAACACTCTTGACCACGTCTACAGCAACATACGTGGTGCATACAGGGCTGCACCCCGCCCCACTTCGGACACTCGGACCACATCTCTTTGTTCCTGTACCCTGCTTACAGACAAAGACTGAAACAAGCACACCCTGTCACCAAACAGATCAAACTCTGGACCCGGAGAGCGAGATCACCCTGCAGGATTGTTTTGCACTGACAGACTGGGATGTGTTTAAAGCTGCAGCCACTGTGGAGGACTCTTCCATCAGTGTACAGGATTATGCTGAGTATGTGTCTGGGTACATCAGCACTTGTGTTGATAACATCGTGCCCACCATACAAATCAGGAAGTTTCCCAACCAGAAGCCCTGGATAAACAGTCAGGTACGTCACATGCTGCGTGCTCGCTCTCTTGCATTTAGATCAGGCAATGAGAACGAGTACAAAGCTGCAGTATGGACTGAGAAAAGCCATCACAGCGGCCAGAGGCAGTACAGAGAGAAGCTGGACAGCTTCTACTCTACTGCGGATTCAGGGCGGATGTGGCAAGGCCTGCAGCACATCACAGACTACAGGACCACCACCAACAACATCGCATCAACAGACAGCCTGCCGGATGACCTCAACAATTTCTACGCCCGCTTTGAGGCTCCCAGCAACACTGCAGAGAGGAGCTCACACACACCTGGATCACCCAACCCCTCCTCCACCAACCATCTCAACAACACAGGTACACAGAGCTCTGAGGAAGATCAACCCCGCAAAGCAGCAGGACCAGACAACATTCCTGGGCGGGCCCTCAGAGCATGTGCCAACGAGCTGGTTGATGTTTTCACCTCCATCTTCAACCTCTCCCTCAGCCAGCGCATTGTACCACCATGCTTCAAGACCACGACCATCGTCCCCTGCCCAAGAAGAACCCACCCACCTGCCTGAATGACTACAGGCCAGTGGCACTCACTCCAATCATTATGAAGTGTTTCGAGAGTGGTGCTGGCCCACATTCAGAGCAGCATACCGACACCATTGACCCCTGCAGTATGCCTACCGACCCAACAGGTCCACCTCGGATGCTATCGCTACTGCTGTCCACTACTCCCTGTCACACCTGGAGAACAAGGACTCATACATACGGATACTTTTATAGATTACAGCTCCGCCTTCAACACGGTCATCCCACACAAACTCACCCACAAACTGTCCACACTTGGTTTGCACCCCACCCTCTGTGACTGGCTCCTAGATTTCCTGACTGGCAGGCCTCAGTCTGTCAGGATTGGTAATAGGACTTCAGCCAGCACCATCACAAACATTGGTACTCCACAGGGCTGTGTACTCAGCCCCATCCTCTACACCCTGTACACCTACGACTGTGTCGCCTCTCACAAGGACAACATCATCCTGAAGTTTGCTGACGACACCGCAGTGATAGGACGCATCGCTGGCGGTGACGAGGCAGCTTACAGGAGGGAGGTGGCCAGTCTGGTGTCATGGTGTGAAGACAACAACCTCACCCTCAACACGGACAAGACAAAGGAGATGATAGTGGACATGAGGAGAGAGAGAGAACGCCTCAGCCACTGTTCATCCGGGAGCTTGAAGTGGAGAGGGTGAGCAACTTCAAATACTTGGGTGTCCACATCAATGAGGACCTCACTTGGACACCTCACGCAGCTGGTCAAGAAGGCTCAACAGCGGCTGTATTTTCTGAGGAGGCTGAGGAAGTTTGGCATGTCGCCCAAGATCCTCAGCAACTTCTACAGCTGCACCATTGAGAGTGTCCTGACCAGCTGCATCACTGTGTGGTACGGCAGCACTTCTGTCATGGACCGCAAACGCCTGCAGAGAGTGGTGAAGACTGCGCAGAAGATCACCAGGACTCCACTGCCCTCTCTGCAGAGCATCTACCACCGCAGAGTCCACAGAAGAGCTGCTTCCATCCTCAAAGACCCTCCCACCCCCAACATGGTCTGTTCACACTTCTACCCTCAGGACGGAGGTACAGAAGTGTGAAATGCAGGACTTCCAGAATGAAGAACTCATTCTTTCCCTCTGCCATAAGACTCCTAAACAGCAGATAGGAGTCTACATTCCACAATCACAACATTACATGAACAATTGTTACCTACTGCACTACCTCACTTTACTTTACACCGTCACTTTACTTTACACGTCACTTTACACCATCACAACTGCACTACCTCACTTTACTACTTTACTCCTTTTGCCCTCTTGTATTTTTTTTTTTTGTATATTTGTATTTTTTGTACTGCATTATTATCACTTGTATATTTGTCTTATTTTTTATTTTTACTTACTTGTGTGACATTTTACTGTGGACGGCAAAGTAAGAATTTCATTGTACAGGGAAACATGCTTTCTGTCTGTACACATGACAATAAACACTTTGAATCTTGAATCTTGAATCTTGAATTATTGTTTGCAAGGTACATCAACATACATTGTACATATAAAGAATCCTTAATATATTTGTAAATAAATATATGTTTTGCATTTTTGTAGTGGGTAGATCATTTTGACTTGGTCATTTTATAAGTAGCTCGCGTGCTGAGAAAGGCTGATCACCCCTGCCTTAGAGGAAGATCAGATTACATTTTAAATTGAAATTCCCAAAGGCTTACATACTTTTTCTTGCGACTGTATAATCTATATTCACATAATCTGTATTTTGTCCATTTTTATATATAACACATTATATTCACTCACATTCTGCTGCTTTTGCTTCAGTTCATTTTTTTCTTCAGACAGGTTTTGCAGTCACATGTTCACATTTGTTGTCGACACCTGAAGGGGCTGCGTCCAGAACCACAAACATGTTTACTTTAAAATAATTTGGGATACTGATTGTCTTGGGTAAAATAAGTAAAGGGACTTTATCAAGTTTAGTACACTTAATAGATTCAGTTGAAATAAGTAGGTTTACTCTGTAATTTTAAAAATGTGAAGTATTTTAGTCAACTTACCTTTTTTAAGTGTTCAGAATGCAGTAATAATAAGTAACATACACTTAATATACTAAACAAAATGAAGTAAGCTTCACCTAATTTCAACAACACATATTGTAGAACATTGCTATGGGCTACATCTAAAAACAGGACTCAGATCCAGGTGGAAGTCCAGAAGAACTCGAGTGTGACTTTATTACTTTAAATATCAGTGTTCTCATTTCTCAGAACAATATTAATCACAATTATGTATTATGTTTCTAAACGTTTACCCCTTAAATGCGTGTTTTTGTAATTTACAACTTGATTTCAAAATAAGACAAAAACACAAAAAGTGAATAGTTTTCCATACGATAAATGCAAATTTGATTTTTTTTCCTGTGGAAGATTATCAGAATCTGGGATTGTCAAAAATTAAGATCAAGTTTGATTTTGTATCATTTTTATTTTTTGTGTCTTGTCAGAGCCATCTCATAAATGGGGCAATAGCGCCATCTGCTGGTAAACAATAGAATCTAAAATGTCACTTCCTCTTTATCATAATTGAAAAAAACTGATAAAAAAATAATCAAATTAATGGCATTTAAAAAGTCTTGTTTTAATGAAAGTTAAGGGCAAAAAAAATGACAAAGGACGATGGGTGTTACTATTTTCACTACACAAAAAAAAAACAACACTGAAATTTATAAAAATCATCAGCACCTGCTTCAAAATGTATGCCATATGCACTAACACAGCCACAGTTCTCCACAAAAACCAGATGTGAAATCTTGTTATAAGAATTCTATATCCTTATATTATCCAGAGAGACACGGAGACAGATTATATTATAAAAGCGAAAGGCCAGGTTTTATTCTTGCAAGAATGAAGCAAAGACACGCATATAATCAAAGGTACAGAGTGCATTTTGCTTAAAGAAGAGATTTTATATCAATGCAGTGGGGGCTGTTAGTGGGAGGTGTATCTCTCCCCCCCTCAAGGCCCCAGCTCCAGGTGCAGAAGTCCCCCGGCAAACCATGTCTTTAGTTCTGTCTACTCCATGTTTGGACTAACATGGAGGACATGACATGATTTGACATGACCTGTAGAGAACTATGAGCACCCAGAAACTATAAACAATAAAAACAATATTGATGGGTCGTTCGCGAGTGAGTCGGCTCCCATCTTTTAAGTGAACGATGGGAGCCGGCTCACATATCTGAAGAGCCGGCTCTATGTTTTTTTGTATATAGCTCATAGTAATTAAACCATTATGTAATAATAATATATTGAATTATTTTAATTTAGTAAAAAAAAAGACTAATAATTCAATGAACAACATAAAAATATAATTATTTAAGCCTCATTCACTGTCTATTCCTGTTAATCATACACGAGGTGTCAGCCAATGATATTGGAAGGGAGGGCTGAAGGCGCTGGTTCTACACACAACCTACACCGGTTTATGAGAACTATGCACCAACTGTGAAGCTAGTGGAGCTTCGAGAAACTAGTGACGGGCTGGAGCACCTGGAGCCAGCACCTCCACAGTTGGAGATGTAATCACTCAAGTAGGCCTACTCCTCAACCCACAGCAACGCAGTCTTCTATAAAGGACCTGTTAATGCAAAAGTCAATGTCTGTAGCGAAAAAAAGGCCGGATTGATATTCCATTGGCAAAAAATTTAAATGCAAATGTTCAATAGCATTCTTTTTTATAACAAATTAATGCATTTTTAAAGAAATTGTGAGACATTGTGAGTATGATTTCATTTAATAATTTAATTAGAACTGTTTTACAGGTATTGCATTCAAAGTCATAGTTAAAACATTTATTATTTAAAGAGCCGTTTGTGAGCCAAAAGAGCCGGCTCTTTTAAGTGAGCTGAGTCAAATGAGCCGGCTCATGAAAAAGAGCCGAATGCCCATCACGAATAAACAATATAATAATAAAAATTATTATAACAAACCTAAAAAGCACTAGTGGTGGAAGAGTTAATAACAAACCAAAACACTGTGATTCCAGAAGCTTCCAGAGATTATTATAGCCTAGTATTGTCCAAAATTTAGATCAAATTTGATTTTGTATCATTTTTATTTTTAGTGTGTCAGAGCCATCTCATAAATGGGGCAATGACGCCATCTGGTGGAAAGAAAATGGTAGAATCTAAAATTCTACTCCCTCCCTAACATGAAAATGAAAATTATGAAAAATAAATTGGCAGTGTATTCAAAAAGTCTAGTTTTAATGGGAGCCAATGGCCCCTAAAATGCACTAGCGGTGGAAGAGTTAATAATGGACCAAAACACTGTGATTCCAGAAGCTTCAGGACCACACACCTCTTACACGTCATCCATCAGCTCAAATGTTTTCAAACTCAAACAATAGATTTTATTTCACTTTTACTTTGGGGTTCTCAGTCATTCCTTTTGTGCTCTATTTTAAAAGTGTTTACTTGCACTAAACAACTTTATCAGAGAATGTTTTATTAATAAATAACTCATTTACATATTTTAAAATGAAACTGTTTTAGAAATAATATATAACACAATTAAAACTATAGATTAGTTTCAAAGGTAATTTTTGACAAAGGTTTACTAAAAACAAATTAGTATTAAACACTACTTTTGAAAGAGGAGTTTGTATTTGATTAGATTTTAATAAAACATGTGCATTTCATCTGTGTTTGTTGTTTGTACATAACGGACAAAGACAGACCTTCTTCAAACATGAAGTCCCAGCTTGTTTTTAGACAGTATCACCATTTTAAAGGAAAAGGAAGTGATTTCTGGTATTTAAAGTTATAGTTTATTGGTGAAGAATAATATCCATCAGAGCCTGAGCAGACACTGTTTCTCTAAATATACTTTTCTAAACTAGTCCATGTCCTTCATACATATACTTTGACTTGTTACAGTTTTTCTTTAGACCTCAGTCTTTTCTAAAATCTTCTATTGCAATGAACACAAAGCCCTGTGTAACATGTCTTCTTCCAAAATGTAGTCGATTAAATGGATCTAGTTAAGCTCAATCTTTTTCTCACAGATCCAGAAATGATTGTCTTCACAAGGAGCGTCGTGTAAGCTGTTTTCAATCTCAAAATGTCTTATTTTTCCACAGTCTTCATCTTTGCCAAAATCACTGTTTGGCTGACCAGGACTCAGAAGCTGAAAGTAAACAGAACAAAAAATCAAATACTGTATGTTGATATTAAAACATAAACACAGAATCAAGTTGTTGAGATCAAACAGAGACCTTGTGTTCAGAGTCCCATCCACCCATCTCCATTGTCCCTCTGTCTCTGAGTCCGTCAGTCCAATCCAGGCTTCCGATTTAAACTTTAAGAAGTCCTTGACACAGAACAGTGTTCATATTAAGAGACATGTCACAGAAATGTGCTTCGGGCGAATTTAAATGTACCATGGTATTATGGCAAATGTTAGACACAAATTGCAACTTAGTTAGTGTTTATAGTGTATATAGAGTTTAATCGGCACTCTTTATCTTTACTTTTTCTGTTCTTATTCCAAATCTTGTCAATATACTTTCAATCTGTCTTTGATTTCTGTAAAGAACTTTGAGTTACCCTTGTATGAACTGTGCTCTAGAAATAAAGCACAGTTCAAGGCAGAAAAACTCAGTGTAGTCAAAAGGGAAAGAACGAATAAATAGGGATATTTTTTAATTCACTTTTGGACGAGACCAGTTCTGTTGAAAACTGACTGTATTTACAGTTTTTTTCCAAATGCTTAGAAGTAAATGCTCAAATTAAAAAACTTGACACTCAATGAACAAAAGGTCATCTCAGAGTGACACAACTACACACACGTTCTCAGCATCACACATTCAGTGTTCGACACATCAGTCAGAACTGTGAGACTGTGTTTGTAAATTTTCTTAAACTGCCAACACAGCATCATTTTTAACATCAATCATCATCTATTAATCATCTAAAAATGAGTTTGATGCTGTAAAATACTGAGATAACCTTTTGCTCATTAAGTGTAATTTTTTTTTTTAATCTGTGCATTTATTTTGACTTTAGAGTCCAAGCAATTACCAATAATCTGTAATGTTGGATCCTGTAATCTGATTGGACAGAAGAAATCCAGACTCATTAGACCAGGTCATTTTCATCTGTTGTGTCTCTGGAGCTCGAGACAGTAACATGGCCCTCGTTTTTACAAAACCCCAGTGATGTTTGTGTGAAGGTTTTGTAGATCAGTCCATCTGACCTAACAACACTGCCACATTCAAAGTCACCTACATGGCCTTGTTTTGAACTTCAGCAGATCATAAATAATACAGTTGTCCCATTAGATACTTGGAGTTAAACAACAGGGCAGTTAAATAGATGGACACATCATAAATGTGACACAAACCTGCTCTTCTTTGCTGTTGATAATCACCAGGTCTGCTCCTCTTTGTCGACAGTCGTCTCTACTTTTCTGCCAGGACTTCCTGCTTCGTGAAATGAAATACACACTCTGGGCAAAATGAACCCATCCTCTTTGAGAATATTCAGCTGTAAAAAGATGTTGGAAATACATTTGAGGTATGGGTTTATGAGTTTTGAATATTCAGTGTTTGTGCTCACTGTAGTTCCACAGGATGTGTCTCAGCTGGTCTCTCTCTGCAGTCAGGCTTTGTAACAGTTCTTCAGTATGAGATGCATTGGTGTCAGAGTGATGCCCTGAAAAACACACATGAAGCTTATCTAACTACAGTACAAGGTACATCAAGCACGTTGTTCCTGTTTTTACTTACAAAGAGCAAGACGCAGATAAACATTGAGACTAGCTTGAAGTATGCACAAGAGTCCAGCTCACGACAACAAGTGTGAAGAGGCTGTTCCCTGTGAGCAATAATCCAGTCACAATGAGTCAAAAACACACAAATACCTCATTCAACATCACTTTTAACTCGACTAAAATAAAATCTTACCAGAACGTCTTCTGCTGCGTTTGACACTTTTATTGATATTATAACAATCTGGCTCTGCTGCCTCTGCCATCTTCAGATGAAATGAACCAAAAAGAGTTGAACTTACTATAATGTCACATGTCACTTCCGTAGATTTAGATTAGATTTTGTCAAGATTTAACTCAAGGGTGAGTAAAATATAGAGCATACAGTACAAGTCTAACAAGACTTAGACGTAGATGCTACTTTAACATTTTCTCACAGAAACATAATATTCTGTCAGAAAACCTACATTAAAGTGACTTTAACAAACATCACTGCAACAAACTTCAAAACAATTGTCCATAGACTTCTGTCACTGTTAAAAGGACATTTCAAGTTGTCAAGTTATCTTTTCCAATAGTCTTGGTTCTTTGGAGCTTTTTTTAGACCTTTAGTTCGTTCAAATGCAACAATTCTTATTTTGTCTTTTCTGTCAATCAAATAATTGAGAACACACATTATTTTTTCTTCTGCCAGTGACTTTGTGGAATAAAAGTGTCCCAGTTGTGGAAATATGCTCTCATTAATCTTGTGTACCCACTGCATCAGTTTGCAGGGGGTGAAGGTGGCTCAGTGGTAAAACAGCTGTCCTTCAACCGGAAGGTAGGTGGTTCGATTCCCGCTCTCCCCACAGTTCATACTGTCGTTGTGTCCTTGGGCAAGACACTTAACCCCCCTTGCCTCCAGTGGTGTTCCAGCTGTAACACTGGTGAATGGAACCTTAATGTAAGTCGCTTTAAAATTAAAGCATCTGCTAAATGTTAATGTATTTTTAGCCCTTACTTCCTCAGACTTATGCACTTATCTTTTCTGTGGGTTCATTCTTTATATAACCATCACAAAAACTAAAGTTACGTTGATTCTCTGCACAGTTCAGGTTTTCTACAGAGGTTTAAACTAATTTCTGCAGTATAAAAATATATGTTTATTGCACATACAGGAACTTCTTTTTCTTACCTACTGCGACTGTAGAGTCTTGTTTACTGCAGGAGCAACATGTTCAAGGACCTTATCATTTAGTGAGAGTCTCAACAGTGGTTTTAGAAAAGCATGACCCTGCAGCCATTAACTTTTATTACTTGTTTATTGAATTTGGCACAAAAACATGATGTAGCCCTGCTTCTTTATTGAAATGTTTATAGTTCAATTATTAATAACTACAACTGGCTCAAGGGATGGTCCCTGCAGAGATGAATAAAGTGTAACATATGTTCATTATTTAACACAACACAATATGTAAGTCTGTGATCATGGTGGTAGTTCACTAAATACCAGCGTATAATTCTGACTGCAGTTACTGTGTTTAGATATAATTGTATTTTTACTATTCTTTTTATTACATTTTTAAGTTTTGGAACACAGCACTTTTTAAACAAATGCACTTTGCTGCTCAGGTCTCAGTCTCTTTAGGACAGACATGCCCAAAGTCCGGGGCCAATCATGGCTCTAGGAGAGATTTTATGTGGCCCTCAGCTTCAGAGATAAAATGTACTGTTTATGGCCCCAACAGCAGCAGCTTTATACAAAACCCGTTCAAATCCAACTAAAACCTACACCTGCACAATAGAATCAAAGATCGCCCCTTGAAATTTTCCTTTCTTCAGATGCGCCCACTTTTAAGAAGTTTGGACACCCCGCTCTAGGGCAAACACTTCAGCCATTAGAGATCAACAACAATTTGGAGATAATGGGATCTAGTCCCTTTGAGGAGTTTACATTTAGAACAGTTTTGAGAAGCTCCTTGAGTGAACTTACTGTAGATGTAGGAGCGATGGAAACACTGTGTATAGTATCTATTACAGAATGATATTCTAGAAGGCAGCGGCAGGATTTCCTCCCATGATTGAGTTTGTTGTTTTGAGCAGTTTTTTATGACACACTTAAGTTATTACTGCTTAACCCTTTCCTTTTTGTGCAAACAGTATAAGTCATCAACACCACATGGCAGTTTTGTGGATTGAAGTATCTCCAAAGCATAAATTAGCTCAAAAGTGTTTTAGCAGAGCTTCAGAGGCAAATTACTCTTCATACATTTTTCCATCTATTGACACACAGAGAAAATCCATCATTAAAATAGCAGATAGCAGAATAGCAGCTCAGATAATCCAACACTTACAGCAGCCATTCACTGACCAACTATGAAGGTGTTTCTCAAGATTCCCAGCTAATCAGAGGTTTAAAGAGTACCTGAAAGCCATACTTGAGTAAAAGTACAGATTCCTTCCTGTAAAAATGACTCACTACAAGTTACAAGTCACCAATTTAAATTCGACTTGAGTAAAAGTCTTAAAGTATCCCATTTTAAAAGTACTTAAGTATTTTACTCGTACTGAATGTTGGCTCAAAGATGCACTAGACCTCAACACCAAGAGATATTGTAGGTCAGTGAAAAACAAGAAAGTTTATTTATGAGGTTTTACTTCCTAATATAGAAAAGAAATTGAACACCTCAATATTTCGACACGGCAGAACAAAAACACAGATTAAACAAGTTTGTCCAAGTCAAACTCAAGTGCTCAAAAAAACACAAGTTAAACATAAAAAAAGGTATTTTCAGTAAAATGGACAAACAAAAACAAAATAAAAAAAGTTGAATAAGGGCTGGCTCTCAGGGGCCCAACTACCCAGTGCCAGAGGGCTATGCAGCAACAATTTTGGCCAGTTCTCAGCCCAATACTAGTAACAATGTTGCTACTAAACATTCTAGAGCACTCTCTAGTTCGTAATAAAGTGTAACATTAGCCATGTGTATATTAAATACATATATAATAATAATAATATATAATAATAATAATAATATATAATAATAAATATATAATATATATATATATGTTTAAAAAATATAGCACAGACCTTTATAGAGAGAGAAAGAGATGTGAGCCTGTAATTAGACCCAACAGATGTAACTATAGACTGTATGTCTGACAGCACAGCTAACATCAACAGCTAATGCTTAAACAAAATCTATTAATGGTTCCATGGTAAACCAGACTTATTGCATAAGTTATGTTTTTCAGCTTCTAGTCATTTATTGTGCACTCTACCTTATATTTACTAGTATTTTACCTTAATAAAATTGAGATATGTCATGCATAGGATTGGTACCATAAGGTTTAACCAAAATCTAAATGTAGCTTGTAGCATCATTAACTTAATTAATAAAGTTAGCAAACACTAACCAGTCTGTTAACATTAAGCCTCCAAGTTTGGAGCAAATCTTTGCATGATATCTTGGTAAACCAGAGATATTGCATTACCTGTTTTCCAAATGATTGTAATTTATTGATCATGGCATGCTGCCTTATATTTTCCAGTTTTCAGCTCAGTAACTTGGTTTTTCCACATTAAGCTAGCATTAATTTAAACCCCATTTGGCTGCTATATTTCCAGTGTTAGCAAACGCTAGCTAGTCTGTTAACATGAATATTGCAAGCCTCCAAACACAGACGTCAAACTTTAAATCCTACACGCCATCTCCTTTTCCCTCTTTCTTTTTCAGCTATTTTGCTTTATCCATCTTTCAAAGACAACTGTGTGCGTACTGTGACAACTGTACGTACCTGCGCCGCTCTGCGTGCTCACGGTCCCCGCCAGCCACGGCCACTCACTATATTTCATTCCAATGAGGCGCCTACTGTAGCCACAGCAGACAAAGTTGACTTGACGTGCACAAACACAATGTAGCGAGTAACGCTAAGTGTCAGTTAAATATAGTGGAGTAAAGAGTACAAGTATTCAATCAAAAATGTAGTTGAGTAGAGAGTAAAAGTTGCTTATATTTTTGATACTCAGAACAAGTACAAAGTAGCCAAAAAATTAAGTACAGTAAGTACATTTACTCAAGTACTTTACACCTCTGCAGTTAATGGTCCTGTGCTGAAGGTTATTACTGCAGGTGTGATTTTAAACTGTTACTGTTATTTTAAAGACAACTCAGAGTGCCATAAAGTTAATTTTTAAGTTGAATGGCCCTCTGTACAGGGCAAGTGTAACTCTGAATCCAAAACTTTGAGCCCTATAGAAGTCTACAGTGTTGCATGTTAGAACATACTCTTTATCCAAACCACCATCTTAGCCACTGTGCATGAGCAGCAACGGCTTAATACTATCTAACAAAGCTCAAGTTATAGCTGATGGGAACTCAATGAGCGTGGTAAATGTAACTGTTTTTAAACTTGCACAAATTGACTTTTGATTGTAAATATTGTTATTTGCCTGTTTAATAATGTCTTAATGCTGTCGTCTTGTCCAGGTCCCTCTTGAAAAAGAGATTTTTAATCCCAATGAGGTTTTTTACCTTATTAAATAAAGGATCTAATAAAAATAAAAATGGGTAGCTACTCTTTGTGTGTATTTGCACTTTTTTTTGCACAAGGTTGATATGTGTTGATTTAAATAGATGAATAAACATGTGTGTCCTATGTGGACATTTTCCTTGTAGATTTTAATTTTAAATGTGTGCCAGGGCACTGGAGAGGAGAATTCTGCCAATAGTTGAACCTCAGATTCAGGAGGTCCCGGTTGTGGCACACTGGAGCAGCTCTAGACCCTCTCCAGCTGTTGGAGGATTAATGGGAGTTTGCCTAATCAGTTCACATGTACTTTGTGGATAAGGCATTAGACTCTGTCCCTCGTGGTGCCCTTTTCATTCTTTATGAATATGTCCGGTTTGAGAACCACAGAATCTTGTTTCTTCTTTTTGCAGATGATGATGTCATGTTGGCCTTATCAAGTCAGGACCTTGAGCTGCACTGGGACGGTTTACAGCTATAGGGAAGAAGAGACAATCTAAAAATTTATTAAGGCCGAAAGATTGGTTCTTTTAGAGATTGGTTTATTCCAGATCTGCGTTGCGACACTGACAAGCAGAATCTGACCATGAGTGCAAAACAACAAGTTCTTAAATACCTTCTGGACATTGTCATCCTTATCCGGCTATAGAGAGGGGTCCTTATTCCCAGGAAACCATAAACATATTACATACAGGCATATTGATAGGTTTATAATCACTCACTGGGGGCTTGGAGCTTTGCTTCCTGGAGTCATATACATTGACCACACACAAGACCACCACACGAGAGGAGAGCCCATGTAATAAGATCAAACATTTAACATGCATTTCCTAATGACATAAATATTATATGATATCAGCAGCCGACTGTGATGCGGCTGGATGAGGACCAGCAACTCCAAGTCCGAGACCATGGTTCTCACCCGGAAAAGAGCCCCCTGTTCCCTTCAGGTTGATAAAGAGCTCATGAGGATTTCAAACATTTTTGGGTCTTGTTCACGAGTGAGTTAAGGAGGGAGCGTGAGGTTGACAGAAAGATCGGTGCAGCTTCTGCATTGATGCAGTTGATGTTCCATGCATGTCCCACCGGGAAGAGGCCCTGAGTAAGACCTAAGACACGCTGGATGGACGATGTCTCTTGGCTGGCCTGGGAACGCCCCGGTTTTCTCCCAGAAGAGCTGGAGGAAGTGTCTGGGGAGTGGGAAGTCTGGGATTCTCTGCTTAGACTGCTGACCCCGCGACCCATCCCCGGATAAGCAGAAGTCGATGGATGTAGATATTCTTTTATGAGATCAAAAATAGCGGACAAGCTTCTACTGTTAAAGTGAATGATTGATAAATTTCCATCTGTTTCAACATTTTGATTAAACTGTTCCTCATTATAGTAGCTACAGTTATCAATAGATATAAAATGTTACTGTCCAGGTCTATATGCTAATCAAACTCTTACATTTTGTGTTCCCTGTAAGTCCAAGTGTTCAGTTCCAGACTGTATTTAGTCGTGTGCATATCATTATTGTCATGTTATTATTTTATGTTATGTTTTGCGATGTCTTTATTAAAATCAATGAATGAAGTCTTTTCTTTTCTGTCACAGAGGAAATGACAGCGCAGCCTAAACAGAGTCCCAGAATGAATGCTTGTGACATTTATTGAAATAACTGCTCAGTAGAACACTTGTACACAGTTATCAAATCCATCGGATGGTATTGTTAGACAACGCTTGCGGTTAACAAATATTACGGATACCCCGCTCCCCTCTCTCCTCTTATACCTGAGTGACAGTGAATGAGTGCCACCTTTGAAACTAAGTGCTGTCACCGCCTAGACCCACGTGACCCACACATCACCCTGGCAACCAGACAAAAGCAATCCGTGAGCGAATAATATATCATTCTGGCTCCTACAGTCCTATAACCGGAAGGTTGGCGGTTCGATTCCTGCTCTCCCCATAGTTCATACTGTCGTTGTGTCCTTGGGCAAGACACTTAACCTTTCATGCCTCCAGTGACACAGCACTGGTGATGAATGTGTGTGATTGTTGGGACAACGGATGGAAATGAGCCTAAAGGCTACAATCTGGCAGGTTTACATTCATGTGGCTGTGTCTCATGTTTGTTCATTAACATGCACTGTCCCACATATAATATATTATTAATAATAATAATATATTAGTAAAGTACACTTAATATATTGAGTTGAAATAAGTAGAGTTTACTTGGTCATTTTAAACTTATAAAATGTAAAGTATCTTAGTCAACTTACCTTTTTTAAGTGTTCAGAATGCAGTAATAATAAGTAACATACACTTCATATACTAAACAAAATTAAGTAAGCTTTACTTAATTTCATATATATATATATATATATATATATTTTTATTTAAAATCTATAAAAACAGCAGCAGCACAACTATTTCTATCCAAGTATAATTTAACATTTTTGATAAAAAACGCAGAGACAGCTGTTTCATTTAAATGGAACTAGAAGCCTCGCCATTTGTGTTGTGTCTGTTTCTTTATTATGGCTTTATAATGTTGGAATACCGGATGGAGATTTAACATGTATATCCTAAACATCAGAGGGCCTTGTATAGTTAATCTTTAATAACTTGATAAATGTTTAGATATTTGTAGATAATGACCAAGGTGGAGCGAAAAGAAGTATGAATGAGAAAAAGGGCAGCCCAGGTGAAAATAAAAAAGAGAGGATATTGATCTCATTTAATTTTTACAACGTAATGTGGATGAATGAATATTTTTCAACAAGGTTCAAGATATTAAACATGGTCCAGTCCACAGGGCAAAATACAACACTGCAAACATATAGAAGACACTTGGTTTGGGTTAAAACACTTTACACCCATTATTGACAGAACAGTCATCTTATGTCTCAATGTTTTAGATTTCTAAAATCAGTACCAAGCAGTGTGTTTCCACAACTCACTAATGTAGTCAATAATTCCTTACAGTCTGGAACATTTCCAAGGGCCTTAAACCCAAATGGCCCTGACATGTGGGGTTCCACAGGGGTCTATCTTGAGACCCTTTTTATGCAATCTCTACATGCTTCCTTTAGGCCAGTTAATATGCAGCTGTGACGTATCATACCATAATTATGCAGATGACACTCAGATTTACATTTCACTCACAGCAGGTGAAAATGGACCAATCCATTCATTGTGTCACTGTCTCCAACTGAACAGAAACAAGACTGAACTAATCATCTTTGGGCCAAAGAAACAAAGAGAAAGTGTCAGCAGTCACCTCAAGTCTCTTTTTCTAAAATCTAAAAAACAGGAATATCCACAGTCACCTGCACCAGCATCTTGTGTGGGAGCATCACCACCTGGATGGGAAACTGCACCAGGCAGGACTTCTTGGCCCCTAAAAGGGTGGTTCGTTCAGCTGGTTCAGTGTTTTATCGGCACTTTTTATTTTTACTTTGTCTGTTTTCTCATTCCCCATCTTGTCTATGTACTTTGTCTTTGATTTCTGTAAAGCACTTTGAGTTACCCTTGTATGAACTGTGCTCTAGAAATAAAGCACAGTTCAAGTCAGAATAACTCAGTGTGGTCAAAAAGGGGGAAAAACAAAAACAGGGATGTTATTGAAATTGTATTTGCATATTTTTTTTTGCAATTGCTTGGTGAGAGTATATGAAAGATACACCTCCCATAGCTTTCACTGCAATGATTTAAAATCTAATGTTTTGTTTACTTCTTGAAGCAAACCTTACCCTGTACCACTTGTGTCATGTTTGTGCTTCATTCTTGCAAGAATTAAACCTGGCCATTGCTTTTTAAATTATACTCTGTCTCTCTGGATAATATAAGGACAAAATAATTATTACAATTATATTAATAATAATTATTACAATAATTATAACACTTGCTTCTGTCACTAAAAAAAAAGACTGTAAGACTTGGGGTTTAAATCTGCAACTTTACATCTGACAATAATCTAGATATTGAAAGATCTATAAAGACTGCAGTAATGCAGGAGACACACTTTCATGATTGTAAAGACTGAAACTAAAATGTGAACTTTATCTTGGAAGAAGAAATGTATTCAAACAGCATCTTTAGATTATTCATAAAGTTTCTTTTCACAAATAAAAAAATGTTCAGCACTGCACGATAAGTCATTCCAGTTGTTCAACTCTTCGTATTTTTTTTATTTTAGCACAGTCTTCGTTTTTGTTGTTATTTGGTTCTCCAGAATACCAAAAGCTGAAACAGATAAAGAAATCAACAAATTAGCTCAACATTTAATTAGGTAACACATTAACTTGACACTGAAATAATAAATTAAGTGTGAACCTTGTGCCGAGTCGTGAGCCGTCCACCCATTTCCAAACGCCCTCACTCTCCTGATCAGTCAGTCCAATCCAACTATGTTTTTTAAATGTGTTTGCAAATTCCTAAAAGAGAAGGAGTGAGAGAGCAAATATAATATCAGAAAGTTCTTGATCTACAGTAACACAACTACAGACCTGCTCCTCTCGGCTGTTGATGATGATCTGCTCCTCTTTGCTGACAGTACTGTCTGCTGTCCTGCCAAGACAGCTTTCCAGGAGAGAGATAGGAAGCATCGCGAAGTTGACCCATTTTTCATTAGAACATGAATCTATGAAAGGGTTTACAATATCACAAGAGTTAACAAACAAATAATATATAATCTATATTCACATAAACTGTATGATTTTTATCTATTTTTATATATAACACATTATACTCACTCAAGTTCTGCTGCTTTTGCTTCAGTTCATGTCTTTCTTCAGACAGGTTTTGGAGACTGAGTTGAAGGACTGGGAAAGACCAAAACATATTCTTTTATTGATTTTCCACTGACTCCACAGAAAGTTTACATTTATATTTAGCTGACGCTTTTATTCAAAGCAACTTACATTAAGCTTCAAATCACCAGTGTTATATGTGTCTTGCCCAAGGACACAAAGACAGCATGAACTGTGGGGAGAGCGGGATTCGAGCCACCAACCTTCCAGTTGAGGGACAACCGCTCTTCCACTGAGCCACTACGCCCCCTGTACTAACTGATTCTCTCTTTTACTCACAGGACTTCTTTTTCTGGAGCTCATCTCTTTCTTCAGACAGGTTTTGATGACTGATTTTTTTTTATTACTGCAGAGGAAAAGTACTCACAGACTACAAATGGTCCAAAATACAACCGCCAGACTTTTAACAAAGACCAGGAAGTTTGATCACATTACTCCGGTCCTGGCTTCATTACATTGGCTTCCTATTCATGTTAGAGCAGATTTCAAAGTTCTCCTGTTAACATATAAAATCCTTTGTGGACGCGCCCTCTGACCTATCTGACCTCATCACCCGGTATACTCCAGCTCGCACTTTCGCTCTCAGGACGCTGGCCTCCTTCAACTTCCTCGAGTAAAGAAGAAGTCTGCTGGCTACAGAGCCTTTTCTTATAGAGCCCCATTTTTATGGAATGGGCTCCCGGTGGAAGTGCGGCGAGCTGACTCTGTTGAAGTTTTCAAAAGCAAACTCAAAACATACTTATTTCACCAAACGTATGGAGACTGATTGATCATAGGTACACGTTTACACTGGTTGTAGCTGTAGGTACATGTTTACACTGGTTGTAGCTGTAGGTACATGTTTACACTGACGTTTACACTGGTTGTAGCTGTAGGTACACGTTTACACTGGTTATAGCTGTAGGTACACGTTTACACTGGTTGTAACTGTAGGTACACGTTTACACTGGTTGTAGCTGTAGGTACACGTTTACACTGGTTGTAACTGTAGGTACACGTTTACACTGGTTGTAGCTGTAGGTACACGTTTACACTGGTTATAGCTGTAGGTACACGTTTACACTGGTTATAGCTGTAGGTACACGTTTACACTGGTTGTAGCTGTAGGTACACACTCAACCTCTTTTATTATTATAACACCTCCCTATTGTGGCAGTAGTATTTAGCACTTTTTTTCTTTTCTACTTCCTCCTAGGGTGGACGCACAACTCTGACCTGCTGGGTGATGTGTACCCCAGGAAGGCTGAGGTGTGTGATCCCCTTGTAGTTGTAACACACTCTCACTTATAACTCTGTTAAAAGTAATAATTTAATGTACAAAGAAAAAGTCCACATAGGACACACATATTTATTCATCTATTTAAATAATAATAATAAAAAAAAACATGTTAAAATTGTGCAAATAATGCAAACACACAGAAAGAATAGTTAAGCATCAGGTACAACTTGAGCTTTTTTAGATAGTATTAAGTCATTGCTGCTCATGCACAGTGGCTAAGATGGTGGTTTGGATAAAGAGTATGTTCTAACAACACTGTAGACTTCTGTAGGGCTCAAAGTTTTGAATTCAGAGTTATACTTACCCTGTACAGAGGGCCATTCAACTTAAAAATGAACCTTTTATAGCACATGACTATTAACTGGGAATCTTAAGAAACACGTCCATATTTGGTCAGTAAATGGCTGCTGTAAGTGTTGGATTATCTGAGCTCTGCCACAAACTCAAGCTGCAAACCCACACGGAACTGATTATCTGTCAGTTTGCAGAGCTGTGTTGATCTGTGAGATAAATGTCCTCACGAGATGGTAACTGTGTACGACTGATGTAAATACACTTGTTTTTATTCATAGCCAGTATTTTCATGTCATTATTATAAATTTTGTCAAATATAATGAAGCATATAGTGTTCCATTACCTTTTACCCGGGATAATAACATGCTATTGACTGTTATTTTAATAATGGTATTTCTCTGTGTCTGTCAAAAGGAAAAATAAGAATGAAGACTAAGTTGCGTCTGAAGCTTTGCTAAAACACTTTTGAGCTAATTTAT
This sequence comes from Perccottus glenii, assembly GCA_024416835.2. Taxonomy (NCBI): domain Eukaryota; kingdom Metazoa; phylum Chordata; class Actinopteri; order Gobiiformes; family Odontobutidae; genus Perccottus; species Perccottus glenii. Next base: position 3,498,282 of record CM044555.2, on the reverse strand, counting down.
GTTTTGGAGATACATCAATCCACAAAACTGCCATGTAGTGTTGATAACTTATACTGTTTACACAAAAAGGAAAAGGTTAAAAATTAATAATGTGCGTCATTAAAAAAAGATACAAACTAAACACTTAATATGGAGTGAAGTGAAGTGTGAACTGCAACCTAAAAATAAAAGTTAAAGAAGTTTGAAAAAGGAAGAAGCATCACACTTTACATTTAGTTTGTGAAGCTGCAGTGAGTAGATGATGGATGAGAAAACAAGTGAGCGTATGGTTGGAATAAAAGGGGATTTAGGAACCGCTCCAGAAGTCTAAATGAAACAAACACTGAAGAGGCAGCTGCAGAGTCAAGTGAGACAAATAGTTTTAAACTTCATTTTAGTAACATTTGATCTGCAGTGTTTTTTTTCTTCAACAGGAGGAAAAGGGATTAGACTGGTCTTTGTTGGCCTCGGGCTCCTGTTCATCGTACAAGCTTCTCTGAACGTTTACCTGCGTCTTTCTCTTTGTGAGTACTTTATTCACTGTGTCATGTGATCTCAATAAGTTTAATGTTTCACTGTAAATTTTAACAAGTTTACTTTTTGGGAAACTGATTACTTTGAGTAAAGTTAAGGAACTTGCACTAAACTTAAATGATTTATTATGTCAAGTGGTTCTTTGTAATTGCTTTGAGTAATTGCTAAGATTCTTGATTTCTTAATATGGACTTGAGGATTTATATGTAATGGTGTTTAATATAGATTACGCAACTTTATTGTGTAATTTTTATTCAATTTAGCTGTGATTAAGTGTTAAAATAAAAGACAGCCTTAGACAAAGATGAGTGAGTGGGTCTGAGACATGAGTCACAGAGAAACTGTGGAAAAAAATGTGGTTAAAATTATGTTATTTATTTTTTACGTTTGCGTTTAACGTGTTAATCCTAATTAATGGCGTTAAAGTCCCATAATTAATTAATCTTAATTAACGGGTTAAAGTCCCGGCCCTAATATATATATTTATAACTTTTGTCCTTCACCCTCCGCGGGTGGTCTCATCCTTTGAGCTCGGGTCCTCTACCAGAGGCCTGGGAGCTTGAGGGTTCTGCGCAGTATCTTTGCTGTTCCTAGTACCGCACTTTTCTGGACCGAGATGTCTGGTGTTCTTCCAGGGATCTGCTGTAGCCACTCTTCCAGTTTGGGGGTTACTGCCCCGAGTGCTCCGATGACCACAGGCACCACTGTCGCCTTCACCTTCCAAGCCTTTTCCAGCTCTTCTCTGAGCCCTTGGTATTTCTCTAGTTTCTCATGTTCCTTTTTCCTGATGTTGCAATCACTTGGTATTGCCACGTAAACCACAACGGCCTTCCTCTGCTGTTTGTCCACCACCACAATGTCTGGTTGGTTCGCCATTACCATTCTGTCAGTCTGAATCTGGAAGTCCCACAGGATCTTGGCTCGGTCATTCTCTACCACCTTTGGGGTGTTTCCCACTTTGACCTCGGGGTTTCCAGTCCATACTCCGTACAGATGTTCCTGTACACTATGCCAGCCACTTGGTTATGGCGCTCCATGTATGCTTTCCCTGCCAGCATCTTACACCCTGCAGTTAAGTGTTGGATTGTCTCAGCCTGTTTGCACAGCCTACACCTTGGGTCTTGTCTGTGTGGTAGATTTGGGCCTCTATTGCTCTGGTGTTCAGGGCCTGCTCCTGTGCAGCCATGATGAGTGCCTCTGTGCTGTCCTTCAGTCCGGCCCATTCTAGCCATTGGTAGGATTTCTTGATATCAGCCACTTCAGTTATGTTCGGTGGTACATCCCATGTAGGGTTTGTCCTCCCATGATGGTCCCTCCTCCAGCTCCTCTTCCTCTGTTCCCCATTGCCTGAGACATTCACTGAGCACGTCATCTGTTGGGGCCTTATCTTTGATGTACTTGTGGATCTTGGATGTTTCATCCTGGATAGTGGCTCTCACACTCACTAGTCCACGGCCGCCTTCTTTACGGCTAGCGTACAGTCTCAGGGTGCTGGATTTGGGGTGGAACCCTCCATGCATGGTGAGGAGCTTTCGTGTCTTAACGTCTGTGATCTGTATCTCTTCCTTTGGCCACCTTATTATTCCCGCAGGGTATCTGATCACTGGCAGGGCGTAGCTGTTTATTGCCCGTGCCTTGTTCTTGCCATTGAGCTGACTTCTTAGGACTTGCCTTACTTGTTGGAGGTATTTGGCAGTTGCTGTTTTCCTTGTTACCTCTTCGAGGTTGCCATTTGCCTCTGGTATTCCAAGGTACTTGTAACCATCCTCAATGTCTGCTATTGTTCCTTCTGGGAGTGAGACCCCTTCTGTGTGGACTACCTTCCCTCTCTTTGTCACCATTCGACTACACTTCTCAAGCCCGACTGACATCCCAATGTCAGAGCTGTAGATCCTGGTGGTGTGGATCAGTGAGTCAATGTCCCGCTCGCGCTTAGCGTATAGCTTGATGTCATCCATGTAGAGGAGGTGACTGATGGTGGCCCTATTCCTGAGTCGGTATCCATAGCCAGTCTTGTCGATTATTTGGCTGAGGGGGTTCAGGCCTATGCAGAACAGCAGTGGGGATAGAGCATCTCCTTGGTATATGCCACATTTGATGGATACTTGTGCAAGTGGCTTGCCATTGGCCTCAAGGGTGGTTTTCCACAGCCTCATTGAGTTTGCAATGAAGTCTCTTAGAGTCCTGTTGATGTTGTACATCTCCAAGCATTCAGTGATCCATGTCAGCTCTGCGACTAACTGGCCACTGTCCAGGGTGTACCCCGCCTCAGGCCCAAAGCTGCTGGGATAGGCTCCAGTCACCCGCGACCCCTAACGGGACAAAGCGGTAGAAAATGAATGAATGAATGAATGAATGAATGTGTGTGGCATTGAGTCATATGCTTTTTTGTAATCAATCCAGGCAGTGCACAGGTTGGTGTGTCGGGTTCTGCAGTCTTGGGTGACTGTTCTGTCAACCAGGAGTTGGTGTTTAGCTCCTCTGGTTTCTTTGCCGATGCCCTTCTGTGCTTTGCTCATGTATTGATCCATGTGCCCACTTATCTTAGCCGCAATGATGCCTGACATGAGCTTCCATGTTGTGGAGAGACAGGTTATTGGCCGATAGTTGGATGGGACTGTACCCTTTGTGGGATCCTTCAGGATCAGGATTGTACGCCCTTCGGTAAGCCATTCAGGGTGCATCCCATCCCTTAGCAGCTGGTTCATTTTTGCTGCAAGGCGCTCGTGGAGTGCAGTGAGCTTCTTTAGCCAGTAGGTGTGGATCCTGTCAGGGCCCGGTGCTGTCCAGTTTTTCATACCTGAGAGTCTTTCTTGGATGTCTGCCGCTGTGATGGTAACTGGATTCTGTTCAGGGAGGTTGCTGTGGTCCTCTCTCAGAGCCACCAGCCACTGTGCATCGCTGTTGTGTGATGCCTCCCTCTCCCATATACTTTTCCAGTATTGTTCAGTTTCCAGCCTTGGAGGGTCTGCTCTGCTGTTATTACCCTGCCATTGAGCGTACACTTTTGCAGGTTGAGTTGCGAACAGCCGGTTTATTCTTCTGGCTTTGTTCTCTCTTGTGTACCTCTTTAGGCGGCTGGCCAAGGCTTGGAGCCTTTGTTTGGCAGTTTCAAGTGCTTCAGGTATGGGCATCTGGTTGAACCTCTTGGATACCTGTTTTCTTATTGCACCTTTCTTGGCCTCTGTCAGTTGGCTTACTTCTCTACGTGTCTGCTTGATCTTAGCCTCCAGCCTTCGTTTCCATGGTAGGTACTGTTTCTCATGGCTCCCATGGTTGCTCTTATAGCCAAGCATCTCGAGGATCACTGCTGCGGAGTTGTATAGCAGCTCATTGGTTTCAGTGATGGATGTGGTAGGGATTGCACTCAATGCTGCATTCACATCTTCTAGGAGACTTTCTGATGGTACTTCACTTAGCCGTTGTAATTGGCGTCGGGGTTGCCTTGCATTCATTCTCGCCATGATCTTGTCTTTCAGGTCAACGTTATTGTTGGGGCTTCATACCCAATCCCCGGTTGGGGAGCCCCTGTTGGCTCCCCTCTGACCTTGCGTCCTGGCTCCCCCTTGCCGTAGCATTTGTGTTGTATCTCGTCAATCTCAAGTTGTGATAGCAGCTGCCGCTTGTGGATGTTGGAACACTGAGCTACTAGTTGCTTCGATGTAAGCCTGGATTGTGGGTTTCGTAGTAACCATTCATCCCACATTCTCTTCATGTAACCCCTCTGACTAGGGTTACTGGAGTAGTAGCATTCCAACAGAGCCTTGTTATCGCATCTCGCCCATCTCCGTCTTGTTCCAGTAGCCCATTTGTCATCAAGTTGCTCTGGTTCCCCAACACCTGACGCAGACCTTGTTTGGCCGGGCGTCGTCTGATCCGGCTTCTCATAGCATTTATTGTCTCTCATCATCATTATGAGGTAGGCAGTAGCGCGAAGGGTCTTGCCTAAGGACCCACACTGGATAGCACCCGAGGGGATTCGAACCTGGGTCCCCGTGTGAAAGGCCATGTCCTTACCAGCTGAGCTAACCAGCCGCTATTAGCCGCTAACTATACATATATATATATATATAAACTATCTATCTATCTATCTATCTATCTATCTATCTATCTATCTATCTATCTATATATATATATATATATATATATATATATATATATAAACTATATATATATAACTATATATATATAATGTGCAAAGAGTGGTTAAAACCCCCTTATGGATAGGACAATATCAAGGACCGTGACGTCGCCCGGTATGGCGCAATCGGGGCCCCACCCTGGAGCCAGGCCCAGGGTTGCGGCGCCTGGTGGCCGGGTCTTTCCCCACGGGGCCTGGCCGGGCTCAGCCCGAATATTTTCTTATTCCACATCTTGTCTATGTACTTTAACTTTGTCTTTGATTTCTGTAAAGCACTTTGAGTTACCCTTGTATGAACTGTGCTCTAGAAATAAAGCACAGCACAAAAAAAAAAAAAAAAGCCTCAAGTGAATTTTGCTGCCAGTAAGCCAGTATGCGTTTTACACATCAACACTTAAGTAAATGGTCTTTTCAAGATTTGTTTCTTTTTTAAAACCTACAAACTTTCTGTAACTGTAACCGCATTAATGTAAAACTGTTGTGTACACCTCTCCTTTAAAACTTGAGATATGTAATGTAATAACATTAAGCAGTATAAAAATATACCTTCTAAACGTCTTAAAACATGTATGACATGTATCAGTCACATTATTTTGAACCATTACAAATGCAACCATTACATTACATACTTTCTGTAACCTTAACCACAGTAATGTGGTATGTACAACTTTTCTACAACTCTTTTAAGACTTGAAGTTGAAGAGAACAAAAAACTTAAGAACACAGTTCAATTGCTTGGGGTGCAATCAATGAACAAAGTTTGATATCAGTGCAAGTATATCAGTACCTCAATATTTATAAAACAGAAACAGCTCTGTCAACAGAAAATCTGAAAGACCAGTTTTGAATTTGAAGTCTGTTTCTTGGTCTCATTTACATATAACAATGTGTTATAATAATTGTATTATTATAATTGTGTATATTGTTCATAGTTAGTAGGTGCTCATAGTTCTCTACAGGTCATGTCAAATCATGTCATGTCCTCCATGCTAGTCCAAGCATGGAGTAGACATAACTAGATAGACATGGGTTGCAATGGTACTTTTGCACCTGGAGCTGGGGCCTTGAGGGGAGTGTATGGAAGATGCGCCTCCCACTGACAGCCCCCACTGCAGTGATATAAAATCTCATGTTTTGTTTACTTCTTTAAGCAAAACGCACTATGTACCTTTGATATATCTGTGCAATTTGCTTCCCTTCACAGGTGTTAACCAAGATGATATAAGTTCAAAGAACTATGTTAATATTAGCTCTTACTGGTGGTGGCTATATTATTGTCAAAACTCCTTTTCTGAACTGGTATACTTGTTGTAGTTGGCTTCCATCCAAATAAAGAACAAACAAACAAATCAGAACGTTATCTGACATTATAGACCCATAGAAAGTGCCTCCTAGGTTTTCGTCAAACGAAACCATAAAAGCCCTTAAAATGATCAAACCATAAAAATGAAACAGAAGATAAACCCTGTTTCCACAGATATGGTCTGCTGGAAATCTATTTTAATCTGAAAAGGTTTAATCAGACTAAACAGTGCTTCTCCAGAAAAGTCCTGTCAACTTTCTTTATTTCATTATTTGATTTAAACTTTCTAACTGTATTAAACCCTGTTGTTATTAGTATTAACCAAGCATCCCTTCAGCACTTTAACACAGTTTTGTTTAAATCTTCTTCTCCCCCCTTTTTGAGACGTGGGACAACCATGGCTCAAAACACCACAAAAATTAAACAAAATAAAATAAAAGATAAAATAAAATCAAAACAGAATGTTTTTTTCGAATTACCACCTTAAATTGTTATTTCATTAATTAGCATTTCTAATTATTCATCTTCTTTATGTTTTCCAAATAGCATCCCTTTTGTTTATGTTATATTTAAAACTTCACTTTGTTTAGTTCAGTTTTATTTTTAGTTACCATTAGTTGTAGGTCTTTACCTGTAACTGTAATTGGTATCTTCCACAATTTGATAAATTTTAACTCAGTTGATGCAAACATAAATAATTTATATAGATCAGAACTGGTTTCTCATGATCTATTTTCACAAACTCTTAAACATTCACCTTTAATTCACAATTTATTTCACATGTTCTTTTGAATTAAAATATTCTCAAAATATTGTTAATTTACTTAAATTACTTTCCTTTAGAAAGAAAACACATTTTTCTCTTACTTCAAAACAAAATTTCTTAATCACCCTTGGGTCAGACCCCTCCCTCTGGGGTTAAACCAGTAACAGCAGCATGTCCCAGCTGCTTGAACACACCACAAAGCCTCTGCTCTGTTCACTCTGCTTTCCTCTAAAACACCATCACCTCCGTGATTGTCGTTTTTTGTTTAAAGGAAAGACCAAACATAAAATCAACAAATTTCCTCTTAAATTCTGCTTTATTTTTAAATAAAATTTCTTCAAGATTGTGTTCAGTATAGATTTGTTCTATACTGTCTCTGTAAAACTCAGTTTTACCACCAGGTGCTAAATACAATAAACCAGTTTGTTTTTGTATTTTTCCCATATTAGTTTAAACGTAACATAAAAACATTTTATCAATTATTATTTTTATGTTTCCACTAATTTATCATTCAGATGCCACATAAAGAATTCACCTCACTCAATGTTAAACAGAACCTTTAAACATCAAGTGTAAAATCAAAATAACGTGTCTCTCTTTATTTATTCAAATTCACCAAAATTGTAATCAGTAATTATCATTACTGTTCATTTAATAAAATGTAACATCTCAACCTCTTTTTTTCTTTTTCTTTAGGTTACAACGACCTAAAGTTTGATCAAAACCAAAAACAAAACAAAACTAAACGTCTGTTCAAAAGGACCTTGTGTTAGTCCCTGTACTCAAAAAAAAATAAAAATTTTAATCACTTCAAACAGTGATAAAAACCCAGTGAGCCATTGGCATATGCTCTTAAACTTTAACAATTCACCTTGTTAGTTTAACAATTATCTTTTATTCACTTATTTCTCATTAACTTTCAATTTTTCAAATAAAACCTTTAAGATCATTTTAACAGTTTGAACTGTTTTAACATAGATATGTTTCTAATCACCAAAACCAGATTAGATATAGATGACACTATACCTTAGTTATAAAGTAACAAAATAAATAAAATAATGATTATTATTTATTTTGAACTACCTTCATTTAAATTTTTCCAATTACTTAAACTTTAAGTTTTTCAAAAACCATATTCAATCTCATTAATTCAATCGTTTAGTTTACCAAATCATGTTTCATAGATTCAATAAAACTCAAATGTGGACTTTATTCATATCAACAGACCTGTCAGAAGGTCAAACAGTTTTCATAATTAAGTATCATAAACTTTATTTAACACATTAGTTCAGTGCAATCTGTTTCTGTCACTGACATTTCTAACTCAGTATTTTTCTCAACATTAAAAGTTTGTTTAATGTAAAGGCTCCCACAATGTCTGTGGAGCTAAAAACAAAAACCCAAAACAAAACATTTCTCACTCTTGGGAGCAAAAGGAGGGTGCTGTGAAGCCCCTGTTACATTGAATTACATAGAATGTTATCTTGTGTTTAAACATTCCTGTGAATCCAAACAGTGGTTGCTTTGAATCCACTTTCTCCATTTTCACACTTTGTTAGAACCAAACCAGAGAAATACATAAATGTTTCTTTTCTTTATTTAGGTTCTGGTAACCTTGTTTTCTTTTAAATATGAGCTTATGGCCCATAACTATAAAGTTATATTATCTTTATAAACTTACTCTACGCAATTCAATTTTAAGACGCATATTTAAATTCTTCCAATTACAAAGTACTCATTTTTATTCTTTTATTGGCGTTATACCGTGTGTTTGAACCACACTGATATTAAGGACCTCTATTAATTCTCGTATTAATAGATACACAAAATTGTTTAGCAAAATATCAATCACTAATTCTATTTTAGATCCAAGTGTTGGATCTTTAACTTCTTCAAACCTTTAATGTTCACACGAACGTGTCACATAAAATACAAAACCAACTCTGTTCTTTAACAGAATACTCATTATTTTCTCTCATAAACCAAAATCACATCCTTCTCTGTAGATGTGTGTCTCATGTGTCCGTGTTTGTGTTTGTGTCTATGTGTCTGTATTTACATGTCTTTATGTGTTTATGTACCTGACCTGTTAGTTGAAGCGGTCAGTTATCCTCGTCTCTCTTCTGGACCCAGTTTCGACCTCCTCCTCCTCTCAGTGCCCTCTCGTCTGTCACGCCCACCTCCACCTCGCTCTCAATTGTACATTACATTCATATTAATTTCAAGTTTCATCCAATTTGCAAACACACTTTACCTTTTTGGTCAATCTCAATAGATCAAAATTTAAAACAAATAAACGTTAGTGTGAATTTGTTTATCTTACCGCTTCCGTGTTTTTTTTTTTCTTCTTTCTCAGCCTAAAATCCGCAGGTGGGAGGCGGGGTGCAGATAAAGCTTTGGAGAGAGCACTGTTTTCCGGAGGGAGGAAGGCCGATACCTAGAGGCTCCCAGGAACATTTAAACAAAATACAAATGATTAGTGTTTTGAAGTACATGTGTGTACTTCTTTCAAAATCACTTCTCTACTTCTGTTTTTTCTCAAACTAGAAAAATAGCTTATGGAAGCTACCTTTCTCTCTCATGTTGTTCAAACTTTCTTTTTTAAACAAAAACATTACTTTTGTTCTGATTCACATCATTAGACTCATTCTTCATCCAACAATGGCCCATTCATAACACATTTATTCTCTCAAACACACCTGTTATCTTTAACTTTTTAGGTCAACAATTCTCAGTATTGCCAACAATTCTCAGTATAAGCCCCGTCACTTTCAGTGGGCTTTTTCCTTTTTTCTTTTTTCTCTCACCGCGTCACCAGCAGTGAACATTTTTCAGCAAAAGCTCTCGTGGGCTTTTAAAATCTCATTTCTCATCTGCAGGAATCACTTCTACGTAGGCAGGCCTTTTTATAGTCACATTGACTTCGGACTCATTAATCTCACCTTTTGTTGTAAGTATCTTGATAATGGTCGGACCTATTCATCTCACTTTTGTTTTTAGTAAGTTTCTTGATAATAGTCCATACTCGAGTTTTCCTGTGCATCCCACGCACCATTAAAACCAACAATACTAGCTATGCAAGGCAGTTCGATTGTGGCGTATTACGATACGTGATTATTAATCTAAGAGAAATTCTTGTGCTCTCTAGACAAGCTCTTTAGACCCCATACCTCTTATTGTAATTAGGCGCTCTATCTCGCATAGAGGTTCGCACTTGTCACGGCCAAATGAACTAACGTGCGGGTCCGTTTCAAGAAACACCTGAAGACTTACAAAGCATAAGGTATCTATCAAACTAAAATCCAGCAAGACAACAAGCTTTAACACAGATTAACATCAGAATATCCCGTTTAAAACCTCACCATAAGATTGACAATTAGGTTCTCGATCAAAAACACATACTTTTTTCGGCTTTAAATCTCACCATAAACCATATAGGCAGGGTCTCGACAAAGCGGATCTCACCATTTAAGGAATCTCGATCTTTCAGCGTTTAAGAATCTCCTATGCTGGCCAACTTCATGGAAAAACATCAACTATTGGTGATGTAACTTACATGCAGCTCACTCAGCACACGCCAGATTTCCAAAACTACTACTTCCGGAAGCTTTGGTAATTACAAACTCACACACACACACACCAAAAATAAATTAAACAGCTGTTTACCTGAATTTTCAGTCCAATAGTCCAGTTGTTCCGCAGCCAGACTGTCTTTTCTGTCCTCTCGTCTCTCTGCTCTTCTCTTTTTTCCAGTCCAGATCTCGTCATCGTGCCTCACACACACAGAGGGGATATCTGGCCATTACTGCTAAATAGCACAGCTTGGGACTTACAAGAAATGCTTTCTTTGTGCATTTCTCCGTGCACGTCAGCTCACCTCTTTGTATGAGAAACAACGAATATTGAGATCCGGGTCACGGCACCAAATGTTATAAGAATTCTATATGTCCAAAAGAATTCTATATCCTTATATTATCCAGAGAGACACGGAGACAGATTATATTATAAAAGCGAAAGGCCAGGTTTTATTCCTTGCAAGGGAAGCAAAGTACACACAGATATATCAAAGGTACATAGTGCGTTTTGCTTAAAGAGGTAAACAATACACGTCGTTTTATACCCAGTATTACTCCTACGCAGTCTGCGACCTAGGTCGTGATGGCCTGCATGTCATAGCATGGAGCAGACAGAAGAATCATATCTAAACTAAAACATAGACACTAAATGAAAACTCATACAATTCCCATAACAACAACTGTTTTCAGAAAAGTGGCCAGACATCACTTACTTGCTCAATAATACGGTCAACAAAAACTTTTTGCCTTTTAAAGAGGCTTTGGTCTGTTTAGTAAATTTAACTCAAATATACTCTTAAAGAGCATGCCTTCTAATTGTTCAATGCTGCTTTCCATCAAGTGTTTTTTCTAGAAACAAAATATTACACACAAATTTAAGCATCAACATGATGCTGATAAATTAAAGTATTTCTTTTTAGTTCTTGTTTTAAGTAGTTGTGCAACAAAACAACTGTCAAATAAACTACTGAACTAAACTTGAATTGCTGAACAGCTAAACATTTTTTCCTGGGTAATGTAGGCCTACTCTACCCTAATGATGTCACCAAGAGCAAACACAGCTTCAGAGAGACCTGCTGCAAGAAAGATGTGGTTGCTAAGAGCTTCCTCTCTGCATTTTAAGCACTGTGATGAAGTAGCCATCCACTGATCAACACAAAGTTTGCATCCGATCAGGCTTCTACAGCAGGTGGCAAATACTGGTTGATCAATGGGTCCTAAAAAACAAAATGTTACCAAAAAAAAAAAATCAGTTATTGTGCAGAGATGGGGTGTTTAAAAAAGGCAAACTTTATTATCCAACTACCTGGAAAAAGGTACATAAAGGGGCAGTTTCCAATTCCTGGAAAGGGTTTAGATTAATCCAGGACTAGGCCTTAGTTGGCATTGATATATGTTAAGACATACAATTACAAGATGTTTTTAAATTTAGGCAGCTCAAACATGCATTTTCTGGGACTAGGATAAGCCCTGTCTGGGAAACCACCCCATAAACACAAATAATGATTATCTCATGCTATCAAAGCCCCAAAATAATTACTCATGTTGTTATAAACTCTTTTGTGATTTGTATTCATTTTCAGAAAGCAAATTAAATTTTTTATGAAATGCAAGCGGTTTCTGTCCCTCATTTTAAAGTGAATACATCCAAACCCTTCCATTAGTTTATAAAGATATGGTAAACCTCTTACCTTTGCAGACTATGCAAGTGAAAGCTGCTTTTATTTTCTCTGTTTGGACTTCAGTCAAGGTTTTGGCAGGTGTTTGACTGGACAGCTCAGAAAGCTCTTTGATAGTTGAGGTAACTTGCTGAAGGCTCTGTGACGCCAGCACCACTTCTTCTATCTTATCATAGACATCTTTTAGACTTGATGTTTCATCATCTTTCCGACTTGAGCTAAATTTAGTTTAAAATAAATTAGAATTGACTTGTGCATTTAAAAAAAATATTTACTCACAAATACTAATTCTGTACCTTCTTTTCCTCTTGCTGCCTTGAAATTCTGTGAAGTCGTGCTCTGCAATGGCAAATACCTTGCGGGCATTTTGCTTCCAGTAGATGGATCCTGAGTACGTGGAGGTGACATGCCATGAAAAATTGTCATATTACTTTTGATGTTTAAAACAGATTAAAAATGCAAACAAATTGACAAATATGCACCTTTAGTTCCTTCAGAGTCAAGTATCTCATTGCCCTGGGCATCGGTGAGAATTACAGGATCATAACTGCCAAGAGCATCTTGAACTTTCCCAATAATGCCATGTACTGTAGCCTCACATTCCATGAAACGAACTACCACCATCCTGCTTGGCCTCAGTTTGCCGTTTACTAAATCAGCTATGTAAATGGATCTGGAGACATAATGCACATGACAAATTCAGAATTTAATTTCTCTTTCACACACACACACGCGTGCGTATAAATCAATAAATTTGTAGGCGTTTTTGTTAATAAATTATGCTACATGGAGCCAACTGAACCTGTGTGCTTTTCGACATTTTGGTGCCCATGATACAAATAGTAGTGTCTAAAATAAAATAGTAGTGTCTTTTGACTGTGAAAATTATCAATATAAATGAAATATAGCTGTTTTTAAAAGCTTTACTGAGAATCTTTCTAACATAACATGCATAAATAAAATAACGATAAGTTACCTCTGAAATGATCGAGTCATGGCAGCTTTCGGAGGTCCTGCAACAGCCGCCGCAGGTGAACCAGCAGCTGCAGAGGGTGGAGTATTGTGTGTAAAGGAGAAACGCTGGGAGGCTGTTGGGGTTGAGAGGGGTGTTCCTGGGGTGAGAACCCCTTTCTCCACTTCATCCCCATGGACCTCATAATGCCCACGTGCAGTTAAGTCTAGGGTACTGAAGTAACCCGACTGTGCCGGGAAAATTGCTATATTCGAATCATCTGTCAAATACAGAGTCTGCGATGAAACCTTAAAAACAAAAGCAAAGTCAAGGTTAATAACCACAAATCCATGTGAAAACACCACTGTCTTTATGACTGATTTATGGCCGAATTGTTTTCATTTCATATTTGATTACACTTTGCCAGTACAGGGTTCCCACTCTTTTCTTGAAAAGATTTTCCAGGACATTTTCAAGACTTTTTCAGCTGCTACAGTGCGAATCAAGTCATCACAACTAAGGCTGGGCGATATAGCGTTATTATCACATCGAGATATATTTTGAAACAGATGTGATATTGTACCTATACCGTTATATCTGTATTATAGTTGTGCAAAAATTGTTGTCTTTCACAATGCCATCTGCTTTCCTCTACTTGCAATGCCACACTACTAAAACAGAAGTTATTTACTACTTTAGTTTATACACTGCTATTTTACTTGCTGATATCAGTTTAAAAGTACAAACTCTCACAGTCAAACTGTAACGTTAGAAAATATTAACTATTATCGGGACTTCTAAATGACTTGCATCTGCTCGCACCAAGGCACATTACCTATCTGGTATACATAATGGCATAAACTGATGAGTTATGTGTTTTTGACTCTTTATTTTGATTTATCAAATCTTTGTAACCGTTTTTGTCAATTATATTGCTAAAATGAATAGACTTTTTGTATAGCTAAATGTGTTTAAATGCAAAATCCCCAATTTCCCCATTTTCCATGTGTTTTCCAGGACTGGAAAATTGGTCTTTCATTTTCCAGGTTTTCCAGGACGCGTGGGGAACCCTGCAGTATCGACACTGTTTGCTTACATTTATCTATCCAGCATTGATTAGCTAATTTTCTCTTATTGATTTTTTACTGTAAAGCTAGTTTGAAACATGTAACGTTAGTAATAAAGCTGAACGAAAAAAAGTTACCGTGCATTTTGAAGATCATGTGTTTTTTCTCTGTAAACTAATAATACTGATGTTTGTACTCACCTGAAAAATTCGACCTATCTTCTCCACGCTCATGTCATCGTCCTTCAACGTTACCCTTTTGCTTCCTTTAAAAAGAACGTACTGCTCCATCTTTTTGCTGAACTAATCCTGCACGCATATGCCTGCACGTGTACCGGTTCACCTTAAACGTAATCAACGTGGCGACGAAAAGGTCATCAAATAAATGTTCCGGGTCAACTCAAATAAAATGCAAGAATCAAAAATTGCATTTTTGTAAAACTGAAAAAATAGTTGTATACCAATAATTTGATTTTCATTTATAAAATAATTTTTAATAAGAAAATTTACTTTGTTTGTGGTTAATCTCTCCATTAACTTGAAAACAAATATAAAGAAAGGAACATTTTTTGTTTTTTATATAGTTGTTAAAAAAAGAAAAACGAATGGACGCAAAAGTACACGGACCCTAAACCCAGCGAGCCATTGGCATATGCTCTTAAACTTTAACAATTCACCTTGTTAGTTTAACAAATATCTTTTTTATTTACTTATTTCTCATTAACTTTTAATTTTCCAGATAAAATCTTTAAGATTGTTTTAACAGTTTGACCGGTTTTAACATAGATATGTTTTTAATCACCAAAACCAGATGTAGTGACCAAGAACACAGGTCCCAGTCATAAACCGCATCCCCCACGGTCAACTGGAGTTTGCAGCACTAAAATTGTCAAACCCCGGCAATTTAAGCTGTAATCCACCTTTTCCAAACCCAGGAAATGTTTTCTTTTGCCAGCCAAAAGGACTTTTAAACAGACCCAGATGGCGCCCTGTCATCCCAATTGTAAATCTTTTGAGATAAAACTGTTTATCCAGCTCTCCAGAAACTTTTTACGACCGTTCCATTTGAACATTGGAATGCGCTTTGATCCAACCAGGATTTGAACGATTTAGGCGATACAATACTGCCCCCTAGCGACAGTATGGAGGAACTCTGCTAAATACTTCAAAACTGATTTAAACTTCTCTGTAAACGGAAAGTTTACAAAGGAATTGGACTTCTCATAAATGAACATGTTTGCCTAATAAAAAGAAAATGTTTAAATGATTGGATTAACGTGTCCCTTTACAGGATCGCTGCCGGACAAAGGACAACAAGACTCTTATCTTTCTTTTCAAGGTTCCCAGCATGCATTGTTAACAAAGTGAATTAAATACATGCTCCCATAATATGCTCAGAATTGTATTTGTTAGGAACGGATTCTAAAGTACACACAGCAATGTGGAGGTATATGTGTTTAACTATATTTAATATGTGGCTTTGTGGAGAATGGTGTTTGAATTTAAAATTTCATTCCCGTTCCCCCGGAACAGAAACGCCCCGAAGACACACCCCCTGCGAGCAGAACAAAACTCTGGCGCACGCAGAAAATCGCTCTCCTCTCCGGCTCCTCTCTCTTCGCCTGCAGCTTAGCTTCTGAAGCACTTCAGTTTAAACTTTCTCTTACGCCTCAGGCGTTCCTTAGATTTTTCTTCGTAACCGAACTTACTTTAATTTTCTAGACCCGTTGCCACCAAGCAACGTGCTTTTTATATATCTTCAACAGCCATGCATTAATGATTTTTGTAAAACTCTCGTGACGTAACCTGCACGAGGAAGAAGACATTTTTGTAGTTCTCGAGACATACCGAGAACTCCACGTGGGCCACAGACGCTTTAAGCCAGAGGAAAACGACTCCTGAGACTCTTTCCAGTGATCAATTTTTGTGTTAAAAGACTCTTGTCCCAACAACGGGTAGGAGCCTGCCTTACACTCCCAGACCGTGACAGAACGCCTTCTCGACCCTAGCCCGGAGCTACACGGCTCCTTTGGGGATCAGTTTACACGTGCCGCCATCTTGTCGTCACCAACAACCCGCTGGAGCAGCCGCTAAAGTTCCGGAGCACCACTTTGGATCTTTGGACTGAATGCTGAGGTTCGCAAGACGACTAGAGTGAGTTAAGCACGTGACACTGAAGTTTGGCGTTATAAAACTGTACACTGTCTTGAGTAAAGGTCCATTCAGAACTCCATTTATGTCCATGTCCATTCATCTATCTCCTACAAACCCGTCGTAATAATCCGGTAATTAAACTCCCCAGCCGAGTTCTAATTAGTCAAAACATTCTCCTCCACAAAGTTAGATTCAGTAATTTTGTTGTTTTTCATTTTGTTTTTAACCATTATTCCCATTATATGTCAATAATTCATCCTTTGTGTCCTTTCCCATCCATAATTTTAATCTTGTACAATCTTTAATAAAACCCCATAAAATGTTAAAGATTTGATTTGGTTTTCTTTTGATTATTTCAGAATTATATCCGAAAACAGGGTTAGAATTCTCTTCCTTCAGATTAATTGAGACTTAATCAATATAATCAGTTTCCCAGAATCACCTGGGTGGTGCCCCTTTACGAGACAATTTTGATAATAAAAATATTAATTAATAATTTACCCAAATTAATAAATTAATATGTCTTATTACATCATATATTATAGCTCATACACTACACAGATTACCAATTTACATTACAGTTTAAATTTTTATTGTATAGATGACACTATACCTTAATTATAAAGTACCAAAATAAATAATGATTATTATTTATTTTGAACTATCTTCATTTCTGTTTTCCAATTACTTAAACTTTAAGTTTTTCAAAAATCATATTCAATCTCATTAATTCAATCGTTTAGTTTACCAAATCATGTTTCATAGATTCAATAAAACTCAAAAGTGGACTTTATTCATATCAACAGACCTGTCAGAAGGTCAAACAGTTTTCCTAATTAAGTATCATAAACTTTATTTAACACATTAGTTCAGTGCAATCTGTTTCTGTCACTGACATTTCTAACTCAGTATTTTTCTCAACATTAAAAGTTTGTTTAATGTAAAGGCTCCCGTCTGTGGAGCTAAAAAACAAAAACCCAAAACATTTCTAGCTCCTGGAGCAAAAAGGAGGGTGCTGTGAGTCCCCTGTTACCTTGACTTTCATAGAATGTTATCTTGTGTTTAAACATTCCTCGTGAATCCAAACCAAAACATTCACAATTTGTCAGAACCAAACCAGAGAAATACATAAATATTTCTTTTCTTTATTTAGGTTCTGATAACCTTGTTTTCTTTTAAATATGAGCTTATGGCCCATAACTATAAAGTTATATTATCTTTATAAACTTACTCTGTGCAATTCAACTTTAAGACACATATGTAAATTCTTCCAATTACAAAGTATTCATTTTCATTCTTTTATTGGCGTTATACCGTGTGTTTGAACCACAATGATATTAAGGACCTCTACTAGTTCTCGTACTAATAGATACACAAAATTGTTTAGCAAAACATCAATCACTACTTTTATTTTGGATCCAAGTGTTGGATCTTTAACTTCTTCAAACCTTTAATGTTCACATTTCTATGTCACATAAAATACAAAACCAACTCTGTTCTTTAACAGAATACTCATTATTTTCTCTCATAAACCAAAATCACATCCTTCTCTGTAGATGTGTGTCTCATGTGTCCGTGTTTGTGTTTGTGTATTTACATGTGTTTATGTGTGTGTATTTACATGTGTTTATGTGTTTATGTACCTGACCTGTTGAAGCGGTCAGTTCATGAGGTCATTCCCTCGTCTCTCGTCTGGACCCAGTTTCGACCTCCTCCTCCTTCTCTCAGTGCCCTCTCGTCTGTCACGCCCACCTCCACCTCGCTCTCGTCTCCATGGCAATTGTGCATTTTTCCTCAGAGAAATATATTACATTCATATTAATTTCAAGTTTCATCCAATTTACAAACACACTTTACAAATACATTTTTTATCAATCTCAATAGATCAAAATTTAAAACAAATAAACGTTAGTGTGAATTTGTTTATCTTACCGCTTCCGTGGTTGCTGCTGCTGGTAACTGTCTGCAGCTTTTTTTCTTTTTTCTCAGCCGAAAATGAGCAGGTGGGAGGTGGGGTGCAGAGGAAGGTTGGAGAGAGCACTGTTTTCCGGAGCGGGGGGAGGCCGAGACCTAGAGGCTCCAGAAAACATTTAAACAAAATACAAATACTGGATAAACAGTCAGGTACGTCACATGCTGCGTGCTCGCTCTCTTGCATTTAGATCAGGCAATGAGAACGAGTACAAAGCTGCGAAGTATGGACTGAGAAAAGCCATCACAGCGGCCAAGAGGCAGTACAGAGAGAAGCTGGACAGCTTCTACTCTACTGCGGATTCAGGGCGGATGTGGCAAGGCCTGCAGCACATCACAGACTACAGGACCACCACCAACAACATCGCATCAACAGACAGCCTGCCGGATGACCTCAACAATTTCTACGCCCGCTTTGAGGCTCCCAGCAACACTGCAGAGAGGAGCTCACACACACCTGGATCACCCAACCCCCTCCTCCACCAACCATCTCAACAACACAGGTACACAGAGCTCTGAGGAAGATCAACCCCGCAAAGCAGCAGGACCAGACAACATTCCTG
Organism: Perccottus glenii; assembly: GCA_024416835.2. Taxonomy (NCBI): domain Eukaryota; kingdom Metazoa; phylum Chordata; class Actinopteri; order Gobiiformes; family Odontobutidae; genus Perccottus; species Perccottus glenii. The sequence continues at coordinate 3,479,599 of CM044555.2, read as the reverse complement.
GGCGGGCCCTCAGAGCATGTGCCAACGAGCTGGTTGATGTTTTCACCTCCATCTTCAACCTCTCCCTCAGCCAGCGCATTGTACCATCATGCTTCAAGACCACGACCATCGTCCCCTGCCCAAGAAGAACCCACCCACCTGCCTGAATGACTACAGGCCAGTGGCACTCACTCCAATCATTATGAAGTGTTTCGAGAGAGTGGTGCTGGCCCACATTCAGAGCAGCATACCGACACCATTGACCCCTGCAGTATGCCTACCGACCCAACAGGTCCACCTCGATGCTATCGCTACTGCTGTCCACTACTCCCTGTCACACCTGGAGAACAAGGACTCATACATACGGATACTTTTATAGATTACAGCTCCGCCTTCAACACGGTCATCCCACACAAACTCACCCACAAACTGTCCACACTTGGTTTGCACCCCACCCTCTGTGACTGGCTCCTAGATTTCCTGACTGGCAGGCCTCAGTCTGTCAGGATTGGTAATAGGACTTCAGCCAGCACCATCACAAACATTGGTACTCCACAGGGCTGTGTACTCAGCCCCATCCTCTACACCCTGTACACCTACGACTGTGTCGCTCTCACAAGGACAACATCATCCTGAAGTTTGCTGACGACACCGCAGTGATAGGACGCATCGCTGGCGGTGACGAGGCAGCTTACAGGAGGAGGTGGCCAGTCTGGTGTCATGGTGTGAAGACAACAACCTCACCCTCAACACGGACAAGACAAAGGAGATGATAGTGGACATGAGAGAGAGGAGAACGCCTCAGCCACTGTTCATCCGGGAGCTTGAAGTGAGAGGGTGAGCAGCTTCAAATACTTGGGTGTCCACATCAATGAGGACCTCACTTGGACACCTCACATCACGCAGCTGGTCAAGAAGGCTCAACAGCGGCTGTATTTTCTGAGGAGGCTGAGGAAGTTTGGCATGTCGCCCAAGATCCTCAGCAACTTCTACAGCTGCACCATTGAGAGTGTCCTGACCAGCTGCATCACTGTGTGGTACGGCAGCACTTCTGTCATGGACCGCAAACGCCTGCAGAGAGTGGTGAAGACTGCGCAGAAGATCACCAGGACTCCACTGCCCTCTCTGCAGAGCATCTACCACCGCAGAGTCCACAGAAGAGCTGCTTCCATCCTCAAAGACCCTCCCACCCCCAACATGGTCTGTTCACACTTCTACCCTCAGGACGGAGGTACAGAAGTGTGAAATGCAGGACTTCAGAATGAAGAACTCATTCTTTCCCTCTGCCATAAGACTCCTAAACAGCAGATAGGAGTCTACAATCACAATCACAACATTACATGAACAATTGTTTACCTACTGCACTACCTCACTTTACTTTACACCGTCACTTTACTTTACATGTCACTTTACACCATCACAACTGCACTACCTCACTTTACTACTTTACTCCTTTTGCCCTCTTGTATTTTTTTTTTTTTTTGTATATTTGTATTTTTTGTACTGCATTATTATCACTTGTATATTTGTCTTATTTTTTATTTTTACTTACTTGTGTGACATTTTACTGTGGACGGCAAAGTAAGAATTTCATTGTACAGGGAAACATGCTTTCTGTCTGTACACATGACAATAAACACTTTGAATCTTGAAATGATTAGTGTTTTGAAGTACATGTGTGTACTTCTTTCAAAATCTCTTCTCTGCTTCTGTTTTTTTCTCAAACTAGAAAAATAGCCTATGGAAGCTACCTTTCTCTCTCATGTTGTTCAAACTTTCTCTAAACAAAAAGATTACTTTTGTTCTGATTCACATCATTAGACTCATTCTTCATCCAACAATGGCCCATTCATAACACATTTATTCTCTCAAACACACCTTTTATCTTTAACTCTTTAGGTCAACAATTCTCAGTATAAGCCCCCTCACTTCTCGTGGGCTTTTAAAATCTCACTGCTTCACATGCAGTGAACAATTTTTCCAGCAAAAGCCTCTCACCTTCAGTGGGCTTTAAAAATCGCCGCTTCACATGCAGTGAACACTCTACGTAGGCCTACGTCTTCCTATACGTCACGTCCAACGCGACTGGACTCCAATCTCACCATTAACCATAGGTTTCGGCAGGGTCTCGATTAAAGAGTCAGCTCGAGCTATACCTTGCGCATATCCCACACTTCCCGTGTGAGTGTCGCACCATAAACCGACATTTGTAGTTAGATCAGACAGTTTGAATGCGGCGTATTAGGATCCGGGAATATTAATCTAAGACAAATTCGGGAAGCACAAGACAAGCTCTTTAGACCTCATACTCCTTCTTATAATCAGGTGAACTATCTAGTGCCATAGAGTCCGCCCTCGTCACGGCCAATGAACTTATCGCGCGGGTCTGTTTCAAGAAACACCATAAAGACTTACAGAGCATAGGGTATCTATCAAACTTAAATCTAGCAAAACAACAATCTTTAACACAGATTAATCTCAGAAAATCCCGTTTACAATCTCACCATAAACCATATAGGCAGGGTCTCGACAAAGCGTTATCAGCGTCTGGCGATCTCCTACGTTTGCCAACTTCATGGAAACACATCAACTAGGGTCATGTAAATACATGCAGCCCGCTAAACGTCCGCACTAATCCCAAACTAGCTACTTCCGGAAGCTTTTGGTATTCACAATCATACACACACACACCAAAAAATTAAATTAAACAGCTGTTTACCTGAATTTTCAGTCCAATAGTCCAGTTGTTCCGCAGCCAGACTGTCTGTTCTGTCCTCTCGTCTCTCTGCTCTTCTCTTTTTTCAGTCCAGATCTCGTCATCGTGCTTCACAAACACAGAGTGGAGGTCTGGCCCTTACTGCTTTAACAGCACAGCTTGGGACTTACAAGAAATGCTTTTTTGTGCATTTCTCCGTGCACGTCAGCTCACCTCTTTGTATGAGAAACAACGAATATTGAGATCCGGGTCACGGCACCAAATGTTATAAGAATTCTATATCCCTATATTATCCACAGAGACATGGAGACAGATTATATTATAAAAAGCGAAAGGCCAGGTTTTATTCTTGCAAGAATGAAGCAAACACACACGGATATATCAAAGGTACATAGTGCGTTTTGCTTAAAAAAGTAAACAATACATGTGGTTTTATACACAGCAGTACACAGTGTTAAGGAGGAGGAGGATGTTCACTCCTCCACAGTCTGCGACCCAGGTCGTGATGGCTTTTGACTAGGGCCTGTTTGTAATAACATAAGCAGACAGAAGAATCATATCTAAAAACCAAAACATAGACACTAAATGAAAACACATACAATTCCCATAACACTGCCCCAGGTGTGAATGTGTGTGAATGGGGTGAGTGGAAGCACGATGTAAAGCGCTTTGGGTGCCCGAAATGGGTGCAAAAAAGCACTATATAAATGCATACCATTTACCATTTACCATTCATTGGTTTCAGTGATGGTTGTGGTAGGGATCACACTCAATGCTGCATTCACATCTTCTAAAGAGACTTTCTGATGGTACTTCACTTAGCCGTTGTAATTGGCGTCGGGGTTGCCTTGCATTCATTCTCACCATGATCTTATCTTTCAGTTCAGTCGATGTAATGCTCAGCGTGTTTGCACTTGTTGGGGCTTCGTACCCAATCTCCGTTTTGGAAGTCGCCGTTGGCTCCCCTCTGACCTCTTGTCCTGGCTCTTGTTATTACATTATTGGAGAAAAGTTATTACCTTATTGGCTAATGTATTTTATTACATTATTAGCAGGTATTACATTATTGGTTGCTACAGGGCAGTCTTTGTGTGAAGCAAAGAACTTCATTGTTCAGGGAAATGTATTCATGTATTCACTTTAATGTGCCTCTGGTGTCTTCATGATTTGGTTAAACACAAATGTTTACAACACACCTCACAAGTTGATGATAGTAATCTCTACAAACAAGCTGGGTTTAACATTAGCCGTCATAACTTTTGTTAAAGTGGCACTGTGTAGCTTTTATAATAATAATAATAATAATAATGATAATAATAATAATAATAATAATAATAATAATAATAATAATAAAAAGAAGAAGAAAATGAACTGCTTTGAGCCCTACTTCCTTTTCTACAACCTTTTTTTTTAGATCATCCGTCGTGCATTGTGGGTAGAAAAAAGGCCTTGAAGGGTCCGCAAATGCATCCTGGGTATTTTGGCCAATTGAAGGTCTTAATCCTTTGAGGACCCAGAGAGTCCCCCTGAGAGTCCTCCAGAGGACAGGGCCTGGAGACTGGGAAACAGCCTTAGACACAAAGACTAAATGTTGTAATCATTATAAAGTGCACTTTAGTAAATAATGTGTTGATTCAGACACAGACAAGTTGTTTTTTCTGACTTGTTCATGTGTGTCCTGCTTTTGACTCAGAAAGTCTTGCTTTTTACAAACTTTCATGATAGACTTTACAAAAAGTCAGGTTCAACATAAAGCTTTCCTGTTTGTCCCATGACTACACCTTTGTTTTTCTGAACTATATTTGACTTGGACACAAATAGATAGAACAAATTTGCCTGTGACAAATGACCTTGAGACTGAGGACAGCATCAGGTGTGACTGGAAACTGGAGTCCTGACTCCAACGGAATCACCAGGAAATGGATTAAAGAACTTTAGCCTGGTCTAGGAGCAGGTTAAAGGTTAAAGGTCAGACCCTATATTTGGTCAAACACACAACAGCACTCATTTTACATTTGTCACTCATTTACAAATGGTTCACATGAGACTATGTTTGTTAAAATATTTAATAATATAGTTGTTTTTCATCAGCCAATTTCTCAGAGTTTCTGGATTAAAACGACCTACCATCAGCGTATTTAAATAGGTTTGTATTGGTTGGTCTTTCCTCCTCCACAGATCTCTTTGTGATGTTGGTAAAACACACTTAATGCAGCACAGTTTGTTCACTCCTTTAATTATTCTCACATTTATCTTTCTGCTTTGTCAAACACAGCTTATTTCCGCATATTTCTTTCTTTTTCTCTCACAAAACTACAATGTTAAAGAGACGATGGATGTTTATTTGGCGTAGTTTCTCATTGAGGCTCGATTCAATCAACGCTCGACTTCAAGACGTTTTTTCTGAACGTTTCTTTAAAAAAGGCCTATCAGCAAATTTAAATATGTACTGCTCGTTCTCCTCAGTTCACTTTGAGACGATTAAAAACACATTTAATGAAGTAAAAGGTAATAGCCTCACAGTTCTCTTGGTCACTTTCTTATATGTTAAGAATATAATGTTTGATGGATCCACTTTAGCCCTGACTTCTGACTTGGTGCTAACATTAGCTGGAATTTGGGCCATGTTTTTCTGAAGGTACTTGTTTTCAGTGTTGATGCTGTTCACATAAACAGGAAAAAACGATTTAAAGGATGAACAAAATTATTTTCTGAGATCACATTTTGTTTTGAGTTCATAAAGTATTTATTAAAACTCTCCACTAGCCCAGTCTGAGCCAGGCTGCTGCTGAATCTAAAGTCATATAAAGACTACATTAAAGGAACTCAACAAGTCTTTAAGAACATGCAAAACTTAAACACTCCCTTGTTTGGATTTGCACATTTAACTTCCTCTTGCTTTTAAATAAACAGGACGCCCTGATTTACCAGAGCTGTCTCGTTGATGCTGGAGTGAGTATTTGGAGAATTCAAGTCTGCAATCTCTTAAACATTAAACATTAGATCTATATTTAATATCTGATTTTAACAATAGTGCATGTGATGTATTTAAATGAACGGGTCTGATTGTTTTTGTTGCAGTATTTAATTCTGCTTTGGTGCTTTCAGCTTTAATTTAGTTTTTAAAGGTTGAAGCAGAAATGAAAGATAAAGTGCTTTTGGTTTTCCTGCTCTGTGGTAAGAGTTTAAACTGTTAATTTTTTTACCCAGATCTTTTATTTATTTTTTTTCAAAATTGGACCTAGCTTCTGTTTTGAGGAAATGAAAAACTGTCTAAACTCATTAAGTCTATGATTACTTTTTAGGGCTCTGTGTTGTTCCACATATTCTCGCTGTAACTCATGAGTACTACTTTGTGAACCTGACATTGACCTGGCCTGAGGCTCAGCAGTTCTGCAGACAACACTTCACTGATCTGGCCACTGTCACGAGCAGCAAGGACATAAAGAGACTGAACAGACCTGGTTCGATCACAGGAGACGCATGGATTGGACTGTTTCTAACTCCTGTGTTCTGGAAACAAAACACTGACCCTAGCACCTGGATCTGGTCTGCCACTGGAACAGTCAGCCCCAGTGGATACAGCAACTGGTACTACGGAATAGGCAATTTTGGAGGCCAGTGTGGTTATGTCGATCGCAATGCATTTTGGGTTGACAATAATTGTTTAACCCGTCTCTCCTTTTTTTGTTACACAGGTAAGTTTTTGTAGTTTCTTTTCTTTCTCGTCTTTTTTAATTTTATTCACAATCCTGGTCCACTTTATTCACAAAGACCTTCTTTTCAGGATTAGACCAAACAGTTTTTTAAAGAGATTAAATTTCATTCAGACTGATCAAGTTTTAGATTTAACATTAAACCTGAAAAAAACAGTGGTGGACAGTAACGAAGTAAATGTAATTCGTTACTGTACTTAAGTAGTTTTTTCCAGTATCTGTACTTTACTAAGTATTTCCATTAAGGGATACTTTTTACTTTAACTTCACTACATTTCAACGTCAAATATCTTACTTTTTACTCAAGTACATTTTGCAAAATTAGTCGTTCCTTGTGTTTCCGTTAAATATTTTTGTAGAAGAAGACCTCAAAGACGCGTCTCAGTGGGAGTGTCAGGACCGGCTCAATGGAAGCCTCATTCTCTACACGCGAGCTGATAAACATGAAAATAACAAATAAAAAATACACCTGTGATGAAGCTTTGGTATTAGTAATGGCTGACTCTGATTCTGAGGGAGAACATCTACCTTTAGAGTCTTTTCAGCCGAGTGAAAGTGAGAATGAGCGAGAGTGAGTGCGTCTGTAACTTGGACAGCGGCGCCGCTGCTCGTGCCTTTCTCAGCGTCTCTCATAAAGCACACGCTGTTTTTCCCACATTTTACCAAACATCAGTGAAAGAAACGGGAGGAAACTAGTCGCTCTGGCCGCGGTAGTGAAGGGGAGTTTGGGAAGGGAAGCCTTGAGCACGTAGCACCTGCAGCTTTACCTTTAGCACCTGCAGCTTTACCTTTAGCACCTGCAGCTTTACCTTTAGCACCTGCAGCTTTACCTTTAGCACAGGTGATAGAAGCCGGGGCGGGTGTACTGCCGTGGCCGCGGGAGTGACAGGGATTTTGGGAATAATGCGGCTTCTATTGACAGCTGTTTGGGACAAATACGTGTTGGTCATCCTGACACTTTACCCAGTCGAGGAGGGAGAGGCAGAGTAAACATAGTCAGCGAGAATGCACTAATCAAAGCAGCGAAAGTAATAAAAGTGATGGCTGTGTGCTGTGCTTTATGAGAGGTCCCACACTCTAAAAAACTACTAACTATGCCACATAGATGGATAAGAAAAGATTAAGCAACTGCAACCACACACATACAGTACATGTGTATATTTCTCAGATCTATTTGCATACGTTTTACTAGTTATGGTATATGAGAAGTTGTAGTTATTCTTTATTTCAGAAAAAGAAAAAAAAAACTATTCTAATATGTTCATTAGTGTGTATGTACTGAAAAAAACAAAACCGCCAATATATAATGTCATGGTATGCAAATTAGATGCAAATTAGATGCTTAAAATTTATTTACTTAAATACTTTGGGTCATACCTGACATTTTTCTAGTTTAGAGTAGGACTCTATCTCGTATCATTTTCAAACCACAGCCTTTTGAAATTTGGATCTCAAAAATCTGTATTTTTTAAATAATTCCTGGCGCCTAAAGGGGGCAAGAGACTGACAAAAATTATAAGGGCATTATAGCCTAGTACTTGGATACTTAAGTACATTTGAAGGCAAATACTTTTGTACTTTTACTCAAGTGAAAGTTAAAAGGGAGTACTTTTACTTTTACTGAAGTAATATTTTACCTAGTGTATCTGTACTTTAACTCAAGTACTTGGTTTGTGTACTTCGTCCACCACTGGAAAAAAAGAACCAGTTCACCAACACAATACTTACCTTATCTTAATATTTACTTACCACAACACTTTCTTTTTTATAAAAAATGCTTGATAATAAAGACTGGGTGAAGTCCTAAAGGTACATTTTCCAGTGAGTGTGTTTGTAATTCTCACTTTAGATACATTTTTACTCATCAGTAGTGTCTGTTTTTATTATTATTATTACCATTCAGTTGTTTTGTATTAATTATTACCCCTGATGTTTATTTAACTTTATCTGTCATTTATACATTATATATACATTTTTACAGGTTCAACTGGGAAAGTGTTTTATTTTGTCACTACTCGACTCACTTGGTTCGAGGCGTTGGAATACTGCAGAGGAAACTACAAAGACCTGGCCATGATCGAAAGTGCTTCTGAAACAGGCCGGGTGTATAATCTTATGAATGGAACCATAACTGACGCTTGGATTGGTCTGCATCGAGAGCCCTGGAGCTGGTCTGACGGCAGCCTCAGCAAGTTCACAAACTGGACGAGTGGACGACCACAAGGTTTGAATGGTTCCAACTGCACTGTGGAGGATTCAGCTCACGGTTGGAAGGATGTAAGCTGTGATCTGAGACTTCCATTCTTCTGCAAAAACGGTAACTCACCAACAACTGAAGCTTTTTATTGTCACTATCACAGCTTCTGAATCTCTTAACACTTTAGACATTATATTCTTCAAATAAATTTATATTCAGTGCTTTTGTTGCCCTTTAGCAAAGAGGTCCACTGTTGTGAAGATAAGTTTCAGTTCTGCTGGCGACATGTCTGATCCAAGAAACTACGAAAAGATTTTACAACAGGTATGTTTTCTGTCTAAAACACATTAGCATCAATTTAAAGGCTCATCATTAAATCACCATATTTTCTTTATATCTTTATATTTTTTATTGTGGAAAAAAAAAATCTGTCTTTGACACAGTTTCTCTATATTTTGTTTTTCCTCAGGTTGAAGAAAAGCTCCAGAAAACAGGAAGCTCTGACGTCAGCGTTAAGTGGAAGACTCCCCCCAAAAAGCAGACTTCCTCTGAATCTAAATCTGAGTTCTGTGAGAAAAACATCCCATAAACGGAGAGTTGCAGTGCATATGACAAGCATTGTTTAATAAAACACACTTTTCTGTATCTCTACTGTTTCACTTGAAGCTATTGTTGGATGTATCTCAGTTTTAACTTAAAGAAACCCATTATAGCCCAGCCTCGGGTCACCTGAAGTTTGGAGAGCTACAGACACACTAACCAGGCAAATCTAAACTATTTGAATTAAATATATTTATTTCCATTCTTTAGTTCATCCTTTGTATTCCTCAGTCCTCAGCCCTGAGCCCCATTTTAACATCTGCCACTGTTTTACACCTGACATTTTATTACATTCAGCTGATTTAAAGGAGTTCAGAAAGTAAATGTTGTTTTTAGTTGTTTGGAAATGACTCGCCTTTAATTTGTGTCATGTACTTATTAACATGAGGTTTGTTGTTTAGTCATTATTATTTTTATTATCTATATTGATTTAAGCTTATATCTTACACTATTTGATATTTTGTGAAAACATACTTTATGTTATAATTCCTTTTTTAGATTGTTTACTATTTTAAACATTTAGAATCTAAGATGCTTTTTTGTTGTTTATAATTTGATAAATTGCAAGGTTGGGGGTATTTAATATTTTTGCAGTGTTGTTCTCGTGTTCCGACTGGTTTGATAAATAGATTTATTTTGTCCAAAAGCATAAAAACTGTAGGCTCTTAATATTTAAAAGTGATAATCATGTGTTTACTATTTTAATGGGTTAGGTATATATATATATTACATAGAATTTAAGACGTAAGAGGAAGGACACAATAAGAAGAAAATGAATAGATGGATTATGCATTTGTTTTTGTACAGAGTTTTTTTGTGCAGAGTTTTTGGAAAATTGTGATCAAAAAGTGGTAAAACCTACAAAAGTGTGTGAATAAACCCTAAACAATATAAGTTATGTTGGCCAAATGTTTGTTTGAAACATTACACTGTCAAAATTCACATAGATATAAAAATATAAAACATCACATATTAGTCATGGTTTATACTTTTTACAGGTTTAACTTTGTTTTTTATGTCTGTGAAGGTTCTCAGTCATCCAGGACATATTGAAAAAACGGTTGAAGTAAAAGCATCTGGACTCAGTTTTCAAGGTGAAGACGTTTCGTCTCTAATTCCAAAAGACTTTATTTATTCTGAGATCAACTGTAAGAGAGCTGAGCTTATATCTCTAGAGGGAGGGGCTTAACCTGAAACCAAACCTGATGGACCAGGCTGTTCTGGGGCCTGTTTCAGAAAGGAGGTTAAGTGAAAACTCTGAGTATGTTAACCCTGAAATGAGGGAAACTCTGGGTTTTCCGTTTCAGAATGGGAGGTAAATCAACCCCAAGAAAGCAGAGTAAGTCAAGCCCGTTTCTGAAAGAGAGGTAACTTATACTCAGAGTCAGTTACCATGGTAACTTACTCTGTGAACCTAACCTGGTCGGGAGCAGGTTTTCTTCAGTAAACCCAGAGTTTATTTCGGTGTCCTCCCACTTTTTAAAGAGGAAGTGGTATTAAAACACCTCATTCATTCTTTCGATACATTCATTCATTGCGCACATTTCAGTCACGCAGAGCGGATCAAATTAAAGTGAATGAAATGGCATGTCCTTTTATGGACGATCCTGTGGATGAAGAGGCTGCATTAATCCGTAGGGAGTTACATTTACGTCGGGAGAGGATTTTGAGGCCCAGAGTGGATTTTTTGTCATATCCATATTCATTTTTATTTGAGCGGTACCGTTTTTCTTTACAGTCAATAAGATACATCCATAATCTCATCCATCCTTACATCAGAAATATCAGCCATCGCGGCGTGCTCTTACATCCGAGCAGATGCTTTGCGTTGCATTACGTTTCTTTGCAAATGGTAGTTTTCTGTATAACATCGGGATGCAGAACATATTAGTAAGGCTACTGTTTGCAGAGTTGTAAGGAAAGTGTGCCTCGCTCTTAAGCGCTTTTTGAGAATTTTTGTGTTGTTTCCTGGGCACAAACCTGTCAGAGCCATCAAAGAGGAGTTTCACAGGATTGCAGGTCAGTGATGTATAAATCGGTTTAAATGAGCTAACCTGATAAATGATTAAGAGCATCTTGCTGCAACCCCTGGAAGTAAACTAATAATTAGAATTCCTTTTAGGATTTCCGAATGTGGTTGGATGCATTGATGGCACACACATTCCCATCATTGCACCTTCCGAAAATGAAGCTGACTATGTCAACAGGAGGTCCATCCACAGTATTAATGTGCAGGTACACTGACAGCCTACTATTTCTAATGGTGAAAGACTACATCACAATACTATAACATGTCTCATTCTTTGCACTGTCAAGATCATATGTGATGCTGCACATCTCATTACAAATGTGGAGGCCAAGTGGCCCGGTTCTGTTCATGACTCACGAATGTATCGTGAATCAACCCTGAGCAACACACTGGAAAGGGGTAAGTAAATGCACGTATTTCAATGTATGCACTACACACTTACAGAGACTTCTCTATGCAGCTCTAAAGCAATGTGAACAGAAGAGATTGATGGCTTTCTGCTGGGAGATAGGGGCCGCTTCAATGTGGCACACTGCAGGACGAGAGCCCGGGTGGAGATGACCATAGGCCTGTTGAAAGCACGTTTCCAGTGTCTACGCCACCTCAGGGTAACCCCTGAAAGGGCCTGACATTATTGTGGCATGTGTTGTTCTCCATAATATTGCAATAATTAGAGGGGAGCAACACCCTGCCCTACAAATACAAGACCCAGAGGAAGACCCCATCAACCCGGCAGATTTCCAGAATGGAAGGGCAGTCCGGAATATGATATGCCGCAATGTCTTCTCAGATTAATACACATTATATCCACCACCACCACAACCAACCACAAAATAAAATAAAAATGAATAAACACAAAATCACAGCAATTTATATGGTGTTCTTTATTTCCTACACATTCAAAAAAAGAAAAGAAAAAAGGTTTTTATATATTTCCAATACTTCTTAGAATTCACGTGTGACCATGCACTCACCTCTAGCTTTAGTTTCAGAATCTCGATTTCTAGATCTGCCTTTTGGATCTGGGTCCAAGTAAACAAGTTCTTTGCTGTTTCTTTCTATTTTTTTATAAGAAGAAGTCTATATAACTCCTTAACTGGCAGCTGAAAATACAGTACATTACAGTTACATCATGTAGTTCTAAAATTCTACAGAATTAAACTGTCGCATTTACTGAAAATCACTGAACTGTGTTCATCTGTGCACCAGAAGTTGATGGACCGTCCTCCTGCTGTTCCTCCACACTCTGGGGGTGAGAGATAAGAATGTCCTTTTATACTTGGATATAAACTTAGATTGTATAGGCTACTCCACATAAAAAGGTGAAGAAATGTGAATGTGTAGATTGTTTGATAGACACATAATATTAACATTACCTCTGTAGGCCTCTCTGTGGCAGCAGAAACGGTTTCTTCATCCCCATCATCCTGTGAAGATGAGCGTTTGAGTACACTTTATAACACTATTTGTCATAATTTGTGTTGTATTGAGTCGGCTACTTACAACTGCCTGGGGTTCTGTTGGGACAGGAGGCTCCAAAAGACAGATTTTACCATCAGAATCTATTGGGACCAACGAAAAACCCATCCCAAAGTAAAATAAATGGAAAGATCACAAATAGCCTATAAAAAAACCACATAGGTAGACCTCATACATTTTATGAAGGCACTTGAATCTTCAGGAGTGACTGTCCCTGATGAAGTCCCTCCAGGAATTCCTCAGCCATTGGCCTTCCAGCATTCAGGCTCAGGGCCATCTCCTCTGCATTTGTCAGAGGTGGTGGTGCAGGTCCTCCCCGTTTGCGAGCCTCTGCCTTCTTTCTGTTGGCTGTCAATTGAGAATGAACATTTAGACATATGTCAAAAATGCTGCTGCACTGCTAGACACTGGATGCTATTCAGTTATTTAATATGTCAAATGTTAGTAAAGTCAGGTAGACTACAACCATGATATGCTCAAGCCTTACCTGATTGAATTACGTTTTTATATTTCATTTTCAGCTGCTGCCATGTTCTTTTAACACCTGCAGGATTGCACCTACATGAAAATTAAAATAAGGTTGAATTAATGTAATAATTACTATCTCTATAAAGTATTGGTCTACTTGTTACTAATTACTTTCTAAATCCCATATCAACATCAACCACTTGAACAATACAAAGAGAGACAAGAAACTGCACTTTTAATGCTTTCAAATAAACATACAATTGCATGAATTAATCTTGAAAAAATATATCTTTTAAAATTTGATGGTAAATCCACTATTATTTTATACAGAATTGCTTTATAGTCTATGCAGCATTTAATGCAATTACATCAGATTTTACTTTAAATTACGGAGTAATCCCTTTAATTATATTACAGAACTGTAACTAAAAACTTTAGTTAACTTTAGTTAGTTAGAACTAAAAAGTTTTTTTAGATTACTTAGTAATTAATTACACACACAACACTGTATAACAGTAATTCAAATGTAAACTTACGCATTGACTCGAGCAGCTATTTTCTCCCACGCTAACTCTCTGTCCTTCGCAGCTGCAGCGTGTTGCTTTTTTAAAATATATGTTCGTACTCTCCATATGCTTGCATAAGCACATCCAGTTCTGCTGGTGAAAAATATGAAGACCTCTTTTTGTCTGGCGCCGTTGCCATGGTGACTCATAATATCTGCGCTCCATTGATAATGGCTTTTTATAGTTGTGGTGCACGCGCTTAACTCAGAGTCAATCAACTTAGAGTTGATTGAACTAACCAATTTCAGCTGATCTGTAACCGAAAACTCAGAGTTTCCCATCTCAAGGTAAGTCAACTCAGAGTTCAAGTTTTAACTCAGAGTTGGTTGAACCTCCTTATTGAAACAGGCCCCAGGTCTCATGGGTCTTGGCTCTAAAAAGAAAGTGTGACACCTGATGTGAGAGTCGTTAAGGCTCAGGAGAGTCGTTAGTGACACTGATCCATTCAGGTGCTGTGTTTGTTGTTCTAGGTGCACCCTAATAATATACGTCAAATAAACAATAATATAAGATTGACCTAAAGAGTTAAAGATAAAAGGTGTGTATGTGAGAATGAAAGTGTTGTCGATGGGCCATTGTTGAAAGAAGAATGGGTCTAATAATGTCAACCAGAACAAAGGGTTTATGGTTTTTGCTTGTAGCAAATTTTGAAGATTTATTTGGAAAGCGGTGACTTCCAACAAGATGAAAAAAGAAAAATAGTATGGAAACAGATTGAGATAACAGCAGCAGAGAAGAGATTTAAAGAAGTACACACATGTACTTCAAAACACTAATCATATGTATTTTTATAAATGTTTCCTGGGAGCCTCTTGGTCTCGTCCTCCCTCCGCTCAGACACCAGTGCCCTTCAAACTCCTCTGCCCTCCACAACCCACCTGCTTCTTTTCTGCTAAAATAAGCTGCAGACGAACAGCAGGAACACAGAAGCAATAAGATAAACGAATTCAGACAAACTTGTATTTTTAATTACTCATTCTATTGAGAGAGACCAAAGACGTAAGAGCCTGTATAATAATCAGTTCAGAAAATTGTATGAAATCTAAAAACTATATGAACAACATTACCATGCACAATTGCCATGGTAACCAGAGCGAGGTGGAGGTGGGTGTGGCAGACGAGAGGGCACTGAGAGAGAGAGTGAGGAAAGAGAGAGCAGGGGCCTGTTTCAGAAAGGAGGTTAAGTGAAAACTCTGAGTATGTTAACCCTGAAATGAGGGAAACTCTGGGTTTTCCGTTTCAGAATGGGAGGTAAATCAACCCCAAGAAAGCAGAGTAAGTCAAGCCCGTTTCTGAAAGAGAGGTAACTTATACTCAGAGTCAGTTACCATGGTAACTTACTCTGTGAACCTAACCTGGTCGGGAGCAGGTTTTCTTCAGTAAACCCAGAGTTTATTTCGTGTCCTCCTTTTAAAGAGGAAGTGGTATTTAAACACCTCATTCATTCTTTCGATACATTCATTCATTGCGCACATTTCAGTCACGCAGAGCGGATCAAATTAAAGTGAATGAAATGGCATGTCCTTTTATGGACGATCCTGTGGATGAAGAGGCTGCATTAATCCGTAGGGGAGTTACATTTACGTCGGGAGAGGATTTTGAGGCCCAGAGTGGATTTTTTGTCATATTCATTTTTATTTGAGCGGTACCGTTTTTCTTTACAGTCAATAAGATACATCCATAATCTCATCCATCCTTACATCAGAAATATCAGCCATCGCGCCGTGCTCTTACATCCG
>CM044555.2:3379110-3459110 GCA_024416835.2 Perccottus glenii | reverse complement strand
TTACTATTTTCACTACAAAAAAAAACAACACTGAAATTTGTAAAAATCATCAGCACCTGCTTCAAAATCTTTGCCATATGCACTAACACAGCCAAAGATCTCCACAAAAAAACAGCTGTCAAACATAAAATGCACTAGGGATGGAGGAGAGTTAATAATAAACCAAAACACTGTGATTCCAGAAGCTTCAGGACCACACACCTCTTACACTTCATCCATCAGCTCAAATGTTTTCAAACTCAAACAATAGATTTTAGTTCACTTTTACTTTGGGGTTCTCAGTCATTCCTTTTGTGCTCTATTAAGTAAGTGTTTACTTGCACTAAACAACTTTATCAGAGAATGTTTTATTAATAAATAACTCATTTACATATTTTAGAATGAAACTGTTTTAGAAATAATATATAACACAATTAAATCTATAGATTTGTTTCAATCGTACTTTTTAACAAAGGTTTACTAAAAACAAATTAGTATTAAACACTACTTTTGTATTTAATAAGATTTTAATAAAACATGTGCATTTCATCTGTGTTTGTTGTTTGTACATAACGGACAAAGACAGATCTTCTTCAAACATGAAGTCCCAGCTTGTTTTTAGACAGTATCACCATTTTAAAGGAAAAGGAAGTGATTTCTGGTATTTAAGGTTATAGTTTATTGGTGAAGAATAATATCCATCAGAGCCTGAGCAGACACTGTTTCTCTAAATGGACTTTTCTAAACTAGTCCATGTCCTTCATACATATACTTTGACTTGTTACAGTTTCTCTTTAGACCTCAGTCTTTTCTAAAATCTAATATTGCCATGAACACAAAGCCCTGTGTAACATGTCTTCTTCCAAAATGTAGTCGAGTAAATGGATCTAGTTAAGCTCAATCTTTTTCTCACAGATCCAGATATAATTGTCTTCACAAGGAGCGTCGTGTAAGCTGTTTTCAATCTGAAAATTTCTTATTTTTCCACAGTCTTCATTACTGCCTAAATCACTGTTTGGCTGACCAGGACTCCAGAACCTGAAAGTAAACAGAACAAAAATATTAAATACTGTATGTTGATATTAAAACATAAACACAGAATCAATTTATTGAGATCAAACAGAGACCTTTTGTTCATCCGAGTCCCATCCACCCATCTCCATTGTCCCTCTGTCTCTGAGTCCGTCAGTCCAATCCAGGCTTCCGATTTAAACTTCTTTAAGAAGTCCTTGACACAGAACAGTGTTCATATTAAGAAACATGTCACAGAAATGTGCTTCAGGCGACTTTAAATGTAGCGTGTGGTATTATGGCACATGTTAGACACAAATTGCAAAACTAAAAACTCACGTGACAACATCTCAGAACGTGTGCAAAAGGAAGCACTTTGAAAAAACTCTTTTGACAAATTTATAAACCTGTGCATCAGTGTTTGCCACTGATGTGAAACATCTATAGCATGTGCACTTGTCAAAGTCACACATGACATTCATCTGAATCTGACGCTGGTCTCTGTCTTAGTTCTGTTGGACTTGAGTGCTGCGTTTGATACAGTGGACCATGAAATCCTGACACAAAGATTAGAGGAATGGATAGGTATCACTGGAACTGCCCTTAAATGGTTTCAGTCCTATCTTGAAGACAGGAAGTACTTTGTTTCGGTTGGTAACTGTGTGTCAGACCAAATGGCCCTGACATGTGGGGTTCCACAGGGGTCTATTTTGGGACCCTAATTATTCAATCTCTACATGCTTCCTTTAGACCAGTTAATACGCAGCTGTGATGTATCATACCATAATTATGCAGATGACACTCAGATTTACATTTCACTCACAGCAGTTGAAAATGGACCAATCCATTCACTGTCACTGTCTCCAACTGAACAGAGACAAGACTGAACACCTGCCTCTGTAGCTCCGCCTACTTTCAGAAAAAAACAACTGGGAGTGTTTTAACTGGACTCTTTGTCTTTTCATTTTTCTATTCTGCATTTTACTTTTTCTGTTTTCTTATTCCAAATATAGCACAGTTCAAGGCAGAAAAACTCAGTGTGGTCAAAAAGGGGAAGAACCAAAAAAAAAGGAAATTTTTTAAAATCACTTTTGGACGAGACCAGTTCTGGTGAAAACTGATTGTATTTACAGTTTTTTCCAAATGCATAGATTCTAAAGTCAAAGTAAATGTACAAATTAAAAAAACTTGACACTCAATGAGCAAAAGGTCATCTCAGAGTGACACAACTACACACACGTTCTCAACATCAATTTTATAGTGTTCGACACATCAGTCAGAACTGTGAGACTGTGTTTGTAGATTTTCTTAAACTGCCAACACAGCATCATTTTTAACGTCAATCATCTAAAAATGAGTTTGATGCTGTAAAATACTGAGATAACCTTTTGCTCATTGACTGTAAATTTCTTTTTAATTTGTGTATTTATTTTGACTTTAGAGTCCAAGCCATTGCCAAAAATCTGTGATTTTGGATCCTGTAATCTGATTGGACAGAAGAAATCCAGACTCATTAGACCAGGACATTTTCATCTGTTGTGTCTCTGGAGCTCGAGACAGTAACATGGCCCTCGTTTTTACAAAACCCCAGTGATGTTTGTGTGAAGGTTTTGTAGATCAGTCCATCTGACCTAACAACACTGCCACATTCAAAGTCACCTACATGGCCTTGTTTTGAACTTCAGCAGATCATAAATAATACAGTTGTCCCATTAGATATTTGGAGCTAAACAACAGGACAGTTAAATAGATGGACACATCATAAATGTGACACAAACCTGCTCTTCTTTGCTGTTGATAATCACCAGGTCTGCTCCTCTTTGTCGACAGTCGTCTCTACTTTTATTCCAGGATTTCTTGATTTGTGAAATAAAATACACACTCTGGGCAAAATGAACCCATCCTCTTTGAGAATATTCAGCTGTAAAAAAATGTTGGAAATACATTTGATGTATGGGTTTAGGAGTTTTGAATATTCAGTGTTTGTGCTCACTGTAGTTCCGCAGGATGTGTCTCAGCTGGTCTCTCTCCAGTGGTGGACGAAGTACACAAACCAAGTACTTGAGTTAAAGTACAGATACACTAGGTAAAATATTACTTCAGTAAAAGTAAAAGTACTCCCTTTTAACTTTCACTTGAGTAAAAGTACAAAAGTATTTGCCTTCAAATGTACTTAAGTATCCAAGTACTAGGCGATAATGCCCTTATAATTTTTGTCAGTCTCTTGCCCCCTTTAGGCGCCAGGAATTATTTAAAAAATACAGATTTTTGAGATCCAAATTTCAAAAGGCTGTGGTTTGAAAATGATAAGAGATAGAGTCCTACTCTAAACTAGAAAAATGTCAGACCTGACCCAAAGTATTTAAGTAAATAAATTTTAAGCATCTAATTTGCATATAATTTGCATACTATGACATTATATATTGGCGGTTATGTTTTTTTCAGTACATACAACCTAATGAACATATTAGAATAGTTGTTTTTTCTTTTTCTGAAATAAAGAATAACTACAACTTCTAATAAACCATAACTAGTAAAACGTATGCAAATAGTTATGAGAAATATACACATGTACTGTATGTGTGTGGTTGCAGTTGCTTTATCTTTTCTTATCCATCCATGTGGCATAGTTAGTAGTTTTAGAGTGTGGACCTCTCATAAAGCACAGCACACAGACATCACTTTTATTACGATCGCTGCTTTGATTAACGCATTCTCGCTGACTATCGCCTCTCCCTCCTCGACTGGGTAAAGTGTCAGGATGTCCAACACGTATTTGTCCCAAACAGCTGTCAATAGAAGCCGCATTATTCCCAAAATCCCTGTCACTCCCGCGGCCACGGCAGTACACCCGCCCCGGCTTCTATCACCTGTGCTAAAGGTAAAGCAGCAGGTGCTAAAGGTAAAGCTGCAGGTGCTAAAGGTAAAGCTGCAGGTGCTACGCGCTCACGGCTTCCCTTTCCAACATCCTTCACGACTAGTTTCCTCCCGTTTCTTTCACTGATGTTTGGTAAAATGTGGGAAAAACAGCGTGTGCTTTATGAGAGACACTGAGAAAGGCACGAGCAGCGCGCCGCTGTCCAAGTCACAGACGCACTCACTCGCTCATTCTCACTTTCACTCGGCTGAAAAGACTCTAAAAGGTAGATGTTCTCCCTCAGAATCAGAGTCAGACATTCCTAATACCAAAGCTTCATCACAGGTGTATTTTTTATTTGTCATTTTCATGTTTATCAGCTCGCGTGTAGAGAATGAGGCTTCTATTGAGCCGGTCCTGACACTCCCACTGAGACGCGTCTTTGAGGTCTTCTTCTACAAAAATATTTAACGGAAACACAAGGAACGACTAATTTTGCAAAATGTACTTGAGTAAAAAGTAAGATATTTGACGTTGAAATGTAGTGAAGTAAAGTAAAAAGTATCCCTTAATGGAAATACTTAGTAAAGTACAGATACTGGAAAAAACTACTTAAGTACAGTAACGAATTACATTTACTTCGTTACTGTCCACCACTGTCTCTCTCTGCAGTCAGGCTTTGTAACAGTTCTTCAGAGTGATGCCCTGAAAAACACACGTGAAGCTCATCAAACTACAGTACAAGGTACATCAAGCACGTTGTTCCTGTTTTTACTTATGTAAGGCAGTGACTTTATTACGCCGCCAGGTGGTGCATGGGTATCACATATTTCTTTGGAATTAGGCTGTTGAGGTCCTGTTGTGTCCAATTCCGGCCACTGAAGCTATAGCGGTGTCGCAAGGACAGCCATTTTGTCTTTATGTTTTGTCCTTACTCCCGTAAGGCTGCCAGGTTCTGTGAACACCCAAACTGCATATAGTCTGCAAGCAAGAAAATAAAGTGCTTGTCGTGCATTCCACAATCCAAACTATCACTGTGTCCAGCTTCCTTTCCTCAGCATCGCATCTTGCTGCTCACCAATAAGAAAACACAACGCAGAGAGACCACAAAGCAGGGTGTTCAGAGAAGAGAGGGCCAACACAGGAATAGACTAGAACCATTGGCTGGTCTGGGTTACACTTACAAAGAGCAAGACACAGGTAAACATTGAGGCTGGCTTGAAGTATGCACAACATAATATACATATATATATATGTATATATATATATATATATATATATTCACATAAGCTGCATCATTTTTATCCATTTTTCGCAGCTTTTGCTTCAGTTTATCTCTTTCTTCAGACAGGTTTTGGAGACTGAGTTGAAGGACTGGGAAAGACCAAACCACATTCTTTTATTGATTTTCCACTGACTCCACAGAAAGGCTGCACGGGCATTGATCCCACAACCTTCATGGTGTGTTAAACTGTACTAACAGATTCTCTGTTTTACTCACGAGAACACTTTTTCTGGAGCTCATCTCTTTCTTCAGACAGGTTCTGGAGACTGGTTTTAAGCACTGGGAGAGACACCATTAGTGAATTAAAGACAAGGCTGTTACATTTGTTTAAAGAAACTATTACCACATCCTTTACTATATTTTTATTTCAGATTTTTCTAATATAATAAAATACATAATAAATATGTATTATTGTAAAAAGTAAAAATGTATAGAATGCCAAAAACACAGTTTTCTTGAGCATTGTGTTTACACAGTGAGTTTATTTTATTTTATTTTATTTAACTCACGGGAATTAATTTTCTGGAGCTCATCTCTCTCTGCAGTCACATTTTCATATTTGTTGTCAACACCTGAAGAGGCTGCGTCTAGAACCATAAACATGTTTACCATAAAGTTAAGTTTACTTAAAAATAATTTGGGAAACTGATTTTCCTGGGTAAAGTAATTAAAAGGACTTTGTTTTATCAAGATTGTAGCCACTTATTGTTTGGTTAGTTTAAGACTGTCAGAGTTCCATTTCTTTGTGTAGTTTGTTTTGTTAGGCTGCATGTAAAGGCCTCTCTGTTTGATTTGATTTTCACTTAAAGTAATTTAAAATATTGTGTTCATTGTTGTCTGAGGGACTTTGTACCAGACGATAATGGTGTAACTGGGATTAATTGAGAGGAAATCAGTAAAATATTAAACTGGGGTGTAAAAAAAAAACAAAAAAGACTTCAGTTTTACTATTTCCATCCTGGGTAATTACTTAAAGCAGTTACATGGAACAACTTGACAAAATAATTTGAGTTTAGTGCAAGTTCCTTAACTTTACTCAAGGTAATCAGTTTCCCAAAACTTTTTAAGTAAACTTGTTAAAATTTACAGTGAAACATTGAACTTATTGAGATCACATGACACAGTTAATAAAGTACTCACAAAGAGAAAGACGCAGGTAAACGTTCAGAGAAGCTTGTACGATGCACAGGAGCCCGAGGCCAACAAAGACCAGTCTAATCCCTTTTCCTCCTGTTGAAGAAAATAAACACTGCAGATCAAATGTTACTAAAATAAAATTTTAAACTATTTGTCTCACTTGACTCTGCAGCTGCCTCTTCAGTGTTTGTTTCATTTAGACTTCTGGAGCAGTTCCTAAATCCCCTTTTATTCCTGACCATACGCTCACTTGTTTTCTCATCCATCATCTACTCACTGCAGCTTCACAAACTAAATGTAAAGTGTGATTCTTCTTCCTTTTTTTACACTTCTTAAACTTTTATTTTTAGTCTGCAGTTCACACTTCCCTTCACTCCATATTAAGTGTTAAGTTTGTTCCTCTTTTATGACACACTTAAGTTATTACCATTTAACCCTTTCCTTTTTGTTCAAACAGTATAAGTCATCAACACTACATGGCAGTTTTGTGGATTGATATATCTCCAAAACATAAATTAGCTCAAAAGTGTTTTAGCAAAGATTCAGATGCAACTTACTCTTTATTCTTATTTATTTTATCTATCTTTAGCTCCGCCTACATTTAGTGAAGACAACTGACAGTGTTTTATCTGCACTTTTTATCTTTACTTTGTCTATTTTCTTATTCCACATCTTGTCTATGTACTTTAACTTTGTCTTGGATTTCTGTAAAGCACTTTGAGTTACCCTTGTATGAACTGTGCTCTAGAAATAAAGCACAGTTCAAGTCAGAAACAGTCAAAAAGGGGAAGAACCAAAAAAACAGGGATGTTATTCAAATTGTATTTGCATTTTTTTTTGCAATTGCTTAGACTCTAAAGTCAAAGTAAATGCACGAATTTAAAAACTTGACACTCAATGAACAAAAGGTCATCTCAGAGACACAACTACACACACGTTCACAGCATCACACCTTTTGTGGAACACTACACTTTCAGGCTATGTCCACACGAAGCCAGTGCATCCCCTATCCGATCTTGAGACGGCGTCGTCTCAAGAAAATATTTGCGTACACACGGCCGGCTGAAAACGATGTAGTATATATGCCCGACCAGTATGGGGCGCTGTAATTCTGCCACAGATATACACTATACACGAAGAAGAAGACTTTGAGCATGCGCATAACCTTGCGCGCTGCAGAAGAAGACGAAGACCTAAATATTTATTTTCTAATAAAAGCAAGTTCTCAAATTGTTGCAGTCATATATTTAGAGTGTAGTAATTGGTGCCCTCATGTTTGTTGTTTGCTCTTCAATATACGGAGTTCTGAGTGCTTTGGACATGCGGACATTCTCTCTCCATTCATTTTCTCCAGGTTGCTCTCCTGGTTCTCTTTCGCGGTGGATCTAAGAGCATGTGGCGTATGGTGTTGTCCATTATCACTTGTTGCTCACCACAACTGCATAGAAGCAATAGATTTTGCTGTAATAAAGCTAGTAGGCTTAGTAGCTTCTGCAGCACGAACTCAATTATGTAGTCCGCCATTATTGTTGTTGCTGTTACGTGTGACAAGGCCGACACGTGATGCGATGACATCATCGTTTTCACAAAATATACGGATTGGCTGTACACACGACACCGCAAGGGTGTCGCAAAGGTGTTGTCGAAAGATTTATCCACTTTAGAACCCTGTTTCAAAAAATAGCGGATTCAGTCTCCCAAAACACCGGATCCGTGTGGACGAAAGGCCAATACGATACAAAATGTATATGGATACAGTGATTTTTGTCTCCGTGTGGACAGCCCCTCAGTGTTCGACACATTCGTCAGAGCTGTGAAACTGTGTTTGTAGATTTTCAGATGACTTCTTGCCCTTTTGCTTGTTCCTCAAAGAAAAGGTTAAAGCAAAGACATCTGGACTGAGTTTTCAACATGAAGACGTTTCTGCTCTTGTCCAAGAGACTTTATTAATTCTGAGTTCCTCAAAGTTTTTATTTTAGAATGAATGTTAGTTTCAAGATATCTTTTGTGCAAACTTGCTTCTGTCACTAAAAAAAAGACTTTTCAGCTGTAAGACCTGGGGTTAGAATCTGCACAGCTACAATTTTAGATTTTTTTATTTTCACCAGAGACACAACTTTACATCTGACAAAAATCTATAAAGTTATTAAAAGATCTATAAAGACTGCAGTAATGCAGGAGACACACTTTCATGATTGTAAAGACTGAAACTAAAATGTGAACTTTATCTTGGAAGAAGAAATGTATTCAAACAGCATCTTTAGATTATTCTCTAAGTTTCTTTTCACAAATAAAAAAATGTTCAGCACTGCACGATAAGTCATTCCAGCTGTTCAACTCATCGTAATTTTTTAGTTTAGCACAGTCTTCGTTTCCGTAGTTATTTGGTTCTCCAGAATACCAAAAGCTGAAACACATAAAGAAATCAACAAATCAGCTCAACATTTAATTAGGTAACACATTAACTTGACACTGAAATAATAAATTAGGTGTGAACCTTGTACCGAGTCGTGAGCCGCTCCACCCATTTCCAAACGCCCTCACTCTCCTGATCACTCAGTCCAATCCAACTACGTTTTTAAATGTGCTCAAATTCCTAAAAGAGAAGGAGTGAGAGAGCAAATATAATATCAGAAAGTTCTTGATCTACAGTAACACAACTACAGACCTGCTCCTCTCGGCTGTTGATGATGATCAGATCTGCTCCTCTTTGCTGACAGTACTGTCTGCTGTCCTGCCAAGACAGCTTTCCAGGAGAGAGATAGGAAGCATCGGTTGACCCATTTTTCATTTGAACATGAATCTATGAAAGGGTTTACAATATCACAAGAGTTAACAAACAAATAATATATAATCTATATTTACAAACTGTATGATTTATATCTATTTTTATATATAACACATTATACTTACTCAAGTTCTGCAGCTTTTGCTTCAGTTTATCTCTTTCTTCAGACAGGTTTTGGAGACTGAGTTGAAGGACTGGGAAAGACCAAAACATATTCTTTTATTGATTTTCCACTGACTCCACAGAAAGGCTGCACGGGCATTGATCCCACAACCTTCATGGTGTGTTAAACTGTACTAGATTCTCTATTTTACTCACGAGAATATTTTTTCTGGAGCTCATCTCTTTCTTCAGACAGCTTTTGATGACTGGTTTTAAGCACTGGGAGAGACACCATTAGTGAATTAAAGACAAGGCTGTTACATTTGTTTAAAGAAACTATTGCCACATTCTTTAATATATTTTTATTTCAGATTTGTCTAATATAATAAAATACATAATAAATATGTATTATTGTAAAAAGTAAAAATGTATAGAATGCCAAAAACACAGTTTTCTTGAGCATTGTGTTTACACATTTATTTTATTTTATTTTATTTTATTTTACTCACGGGAATTAATTTTCTGGAGCTCATCTCTCTCAGCAGTCACATGTTCATATTTGTTGTCGACACCTGAAAGGGCTGCGTCTAGAACCACAAACATGTTTATTATAAATTTATATTATATTATATATATATATATATATATATATATATATATATATACAGTGCCTTGGGAAAGTATTCGGCCCCCTTGAACTTTGCGACCTTTTGCCACATTTCAGGCTTCAAACATAAAAATATGAAACTGTAATTTTTTGTGAAGAATCAACAACAAGTGGGACACAATCATGAAGTGGAACGAAATTTATTGGATATTTCAAACTTTTTTAACAAATAAAAACTGAAAAATTGGGCGTGCAAAATTATTCAGCCCCTTTAACTTAATATTTTGTAGTGCCACCTTTTGCTGCGATTACAGCTGTAAGTCGCTTGGGGTGTCTCTATCAGTTTTGCACATCGAGAGACTGAACCTTTTTGCCCATTCCTCCAACAGCTCGAGCTCAGTGAGGTTGGATGGAGAGCATTTGTGAACAGCAGTTTTCAGTTCTTTCCACAGATTCTCGATTGGATTCAGGTCTGGACTTTGACTTGGCCATTCTAACACCTGGATATGTTTATTTGTGAACCATTCCATTGTAGATTTTGCTTTATGTTTTGGATCATTGTCTTGTTGGAAGACAAATCTCTGTCCCAGTCTCAGGTCTTTTGCAGACTCCATCAGGTTTTCTTCCAGAATGGTCCTGTATTTGGCTCCATCCATCTTCCCATCAATTTTAACCATCTTCCCTGTCCCTGCTGAAGAAAAGCAGGCCCAAACCATCATGCACCACCATGTTTGACAGTGGGGATGGTGTGTTCAGGGTGAGGAGCTGTGTTGCTTTTACGCCAAACAAAACGTTTTGCATTGTTGCCAAAAAGTTCGATTTTGGTTTCATCTGACCAGAGCACCTTCTTCCACATGTTTGGTGTGTCTCCCAGGTGGCTTGTGGCAAACTTTAAACAACACTTTTTATGGATATCTTTACGAAATGGCTTTCTTCTTGCCACTCTTCCATAAAGGCCAGATTTGTGCAGTATACGACTGATTGTTGTCCTATGGACAGAGTCTCCCACCTCAGCTGTAGATCTCTGCAGTTCATCCAGAGTGATCATGGGCCTCTTGGCTGCATCTCTGATCAGTCTTCTCCTTGTATGAGCTGAAAGTTTAGAGGGACGGCCAGGTCTTGGTAGATTTGCAGTGGTCTGATACTCCTTCCATTTCAATATCATCGCTTGCACAGTGCTCCTTGGGATGTTTAAAGCTTGGGAAATCCTTTTGTATCCAAATCCGTCTTTAAACTTCTCCACAACAGTAACTCGGACCTGCCTGGTGGGTTCCTTGTTCTTTATGATGCTCCCTGCGCTTTAAACGGACCTCTGAGACTATCACAGTGCAGGTGCATTTATACAGAGACTTGATTACACACAGGTGGATTCCATTTATCATCATTAGTCATTTAGGTCAACATTGGATCATTCAGAGATCCTCACTGAACTTCTGGAGAGAGTTTGCTGCACTGAAAGTAAAGGGGCTGAATAATTTTGCACGCCCAATTTTTCAGTTTTTTATTTGTTAAAAAAGTTTGAAATATCCAATAGATTTTGTTCCACTTCATGATTGTATCCCACTTGTTGTTGATTCTTCACAAAAAATTACAGTTTCATATCTTTATATTTGAAGCCTGAAATGTGGCAAAAGGTCGCAAAGTTCAAGGGGGCCGAATACTTTCGCAAGGCACTGTATTTTTTAAAGATTATTTGTTCATAATTTGTTCACTCAGTCTTTAGAATGCCAAACTGGTTTTAAACATTTCCAAATATTAAGCATATTTCCAAGTATTTGAAGGTGTCTTCATGTTTTATGATGTTTACTATTTTAAAGTAATGATGTTAATAATTTTATTAGGAAAGGTCTCATAGTTCTTCTTTTAGTTCACGATCCTTCACTTAAAGTAACTTAAAATATTGTGTTCATTGTTGTCTGAGGGACTTTGCATGTACCAGACGATAATGGTGTAACTGGGATTAATTGAGAAAATAAGTAAAATATTAAACTGGGTGTAAGCTAACAAGAGGGTGTGGCCATTCTCAAAAAAAAAATAAAAAAAATAAATAACAACAACTTTAGTTTTATTTTAAAAATAACACATTATACTCACTCAAGTTCTGCAGTTTTTGCTTCAGTTCATCTCTTTCTTCAGACAGGTTTTGGAGACTGAGTTGAAGGACTGGGAAAGACCAAAAACCAAAATATTCTTTTATTGATTTTCCACTGACTGACGGCAGTAGCACAGTGGGTAGAGTGGTCGTCTTTCAACCGGAAGGTAGGCGGTTCAATTCCCACTCTCCCCACAGTTCATACTGTTGTTGTGTCCTTGGGCAAGACACTTAACCCACCTTGCCTCCAGTGACTGTAACACTGGTATTTACATTAGAACAATGTAAGTTGCTTTGGATAAAAGCGTCAGCTAAATGAATAAATGTAAATGTAAAGGCTGCACGGGCATTGATCCCACAACCTTCATGGTGTGTTAAACTTTATTAACAGATTCTCTGTTTTACTCACGAGAACACTTTTTCTGGAGCTCATCTCTTTCTTCAGACAGCTTTTGATGACTGGTTTTAAGCACTGGGAATGACACCATTAGTGAATTAAAGACAAGGCTGTTACATTTGTTTAAAGAAACTATTACCACATCCTTTAATATATTTTTATTTCATATTTTATTTTTTGTCTAATATAATAAAATACATAATAAATATGTATTATTGTAAAAAGTAAAAATGTATAGAATGCCAAAAACACAGTTTTCTTGAGCATTGTGTTTACACAGTGAGTTTATTTTATTTTATTTTATTTAACTCACGGGAATTCATTTTCTGGAGCTCATCTCTCTCTGCAGTCACATTTTCATATTTGTTGTCGACACCTGAAGAGGCTGCGTCTAGAACCACAAACATGTTTATTATAAATTTGAACAAGTTAAGTTTACTTAAAAATAATTTGGGAAACTGATTTTCCTGGGTAAAAAAATTAAAAGGACTTTGTTTTATCAAGATTGTAGCCACTTATTGTTTGGTTAGTTTAAGACTGTCAGAGTTCCATTTCTTTGTGTAGTTTGTTTTGTTAGGCTGCATGTAAAGGCCTCTCTGTTTGATTTGATTTTCACTTAAAATAATTTAAAATATTGTGTTCATTGTTGTCTGAGGGACTTTGTACCAGACGATAATGGTGTAACTGGGATCAATTGAGAAAATAAGTAAAATATTAAACTGGGGTGTAAAAAAAAAAAAAAAAAGACTTCAGTTTTACTATTTCCATCCTGGGTAATTACTTAAAGCAGTTACATGGAACAACTTGACAAAATAATTTGAGTTTAGTGCAAGTTCCTTAACTTTACTCAAAGTAATCAGTTTCCCAAAACTTTTTAAGTAAACTTGTTAAAATTTACAGTGAAACATTGAACTTATTGAGATCACATGACACAGTGAATAAAGTACTCACAAAGAGAAAGACGCAGGTAAACGTTCAGAGAAGCTTGTACGATGCACAGGAGCCCGAGGCCAACAAAGACCAGTCTAATCCCTTTTCCTCCTGTTGAAGAAAATAAACACTGCAGATCAAATGTTACTAAAATAAAATTTTAAACTATTTCTCTCACTTGACTCTGCAGCTGCCTCTTCAGTGTTTGTTTCATTTAGACTTCTGGAGCAGTTCCTAAATCCCCTTTTATTCCTGACCATACGCTCACTTGTTTTCTCATCCATCATCTACTCACTGCAGCTTCACAAACTAAATGTAAAGTGTGACGCTTCTTCCTTTTTCACAATTCTTAAACTTTTATTTTTAGTCTGCAGTTCACACTTCCCTTCACTCCATATTAAGTGTTAAGTTTGTTCCTCTTTTATGACACACTTAAGTTATTACCATTTATTCCTTTCCTTTTTGTTCAAACAGTATACGTCATCAACACCACATGGCAGTTTTGTGGATTGATATATCTCCAAAACATAAATTAGCTCAAAAGTGTTTAGCAGAGCTTCAGATGCAACTTACTCTTTATTCTTATTTATTTTATCTATCTTTAGCTCCGCCTACATTTAGTGAAGACAACTGACAGTGTTTTATCGGCTCTTTTTATCTTTACTTTGTCTATTTTCTTATTCCACATCTTGTCTATGTACTTTAACTTTGTCTTTGATTTCTGTAAAGCACTTTGAGTTACCCTTGTATGAACTGTGCTCTAGAAATAAAGCACAGTTCAAGTCAGAAACAGTCAAAAAGGGGAAGAACCAAAAAACAGGGATGTTATTCAAATTGTATTTGCATTTTTTTTTTGCAATTGCTTAGACTCTAAAGTCAAAGTAAATGCACGAATTTAAAAACTTGACACTCAATGAACAAAAGGTCATCTCAGAGACACAACTACACACACGTTCACAGCATCACACCTTTTGTGGAACACTACACTTTCAGTGTTCGACACATTCGTCAGAGCTGTGAAGCTGTTTGTAGATTTTCAGATGACTTCTTGCCCTTTTGCTTGTTCCTCAAAGAAAAGGTTAAAGCAAAGACATCTGAACTGAGTTTTCAACATGAAGACATTTCTGCTCTTGTCCAAGAGACTTTATTAATTCTGAGTTCCTCAAAGTTGTTATTTTAGAATGAATGTTAGTTTCAAGATATCTTTTGTGCAAACTTGCTTCTGTCACTAAAAAAAAGACTTTTCAGCTGTAAGACCTGGGGTTAGAATCTGCACGGCAACAATTTTAGATTTTTTTATTTTAACCAGAGACACAACTTTACATCTGACAAAAATCTATAAAGATATTGAAAGATCTATAAAGACTGCAGTAATGCAGGAGACACACTTTCATGATTGTAAAGACTGAAACTAAAATGTGAACTTTATCTTGGAAGAAGAAATGTATTCAAACAGCATCTTTAGATTATTCTCTAAGTTTCTTTTCACAAATAAAAAAATGTTCAGCACTGCACGATAAGTCATTCCAGCTGTTCAACTCATCGTAATTTTTTAGTTTAGCACAGTCTTCGTTTCCGTAGTTATTTGGTTCTCCAGAATACCAAAAGCTGAAACACATAAAGAAATCAACAAATCAGCTCAACATTTAATTAGGTAACACATTAACTTGACACTGAAATAATAAATTAGGTGTGAACCTTGTACCGAGTCGTGAGCCGTCCACCCATTTCCAAACGCCCTCACTCTCCTGATCACTCAGTCCAATCCAACTACGTTTTTTAAATGTGCTCGCAAATTCCTAAAAGAGAAGGAGTGAGAGAGCAAATATAATATCAGAAAGTTCTTGATCTACAGTAACACAACTACAGACCTGCTCCTCTCGGCTGTTGATGATGATCAGATCTGCTCCTCTTTGCTGACAGTACTGTCTGCTGTCCTGCCAAGACAGCTTTCCAGGAGAGACGTGATAGGAAGCATCGCCGAAGTTGACCCATTTTTCATTTGAACATGAATCTATGAAAGGGTTTACAATATCACAAGAGTTAACAAACAAATAATATATAATCTATATTTACAAACTGTATGATTTATATCTATTTTTATATATAACACATTATACTTACTCAAGTTCTGCAGCTTTTGCTTCAGTTTATCTCTTTCTTCAGACAGGTTTTGGAGACTGAGTTGAAGGACTGGGAAAGACCAAAACATATTCTTTTATTGATTTTCCACTGACTCCACAGAAAGGCTGCACGGGCATTGATCCCACAACCTTCA
The DNA here is from genome assembly GCA_024416835.2 of Perccottus glenii. Classification (NCBI taxonomy): domain Eukaryota; kingdom Metazoa; phylum Chordata; class Actinopteri; order Gobiiformes; family Odontobutidae; genus Perccottus; species Perccottus glenii. The sequence continues at coordinate 3,443,647 of CM044555.2, read as the reverse complement.
TGGTGTGTTAAACTGTACTAGATTCTCTATTTTACTCACGAGAATATTTTTTCTGGAGCTCATCTCTTTCTTCAGACAGCTTTTGATGACTGGTTTTAAGCACTGGGAGAGACACCATTAGTGAATTAAAGACAAGGCTGTTACATTTGTTTAAAGAAACTATTAACACATCCTTTAATATATTTTTATTTCAGATTTGTCTAATATAATAAAATACATAATAAATATGTATTATTGTAAAAAGTAAAAATGTACAGAATGCCAAAAACACAGTTTTCTTGAGCATTGTGTTTACACAGTGAGTTTATTTTATTTTATTTTATTTTACTCACGGGAATTAATTTTCTGGAGCTCATCTCTCTCAGCAGTCACATGTTCATATTTGTTGTCGACACCTGAAGAGGCTGCGTCTAGAACCACAAACATGTTTATTATAAATTTATATTATATTATATATATATATATATATATATATATATATATATACAGTGCCTTGGGAAAGTATTCGGCCCCCTTGAACTTTGCGACCTTTTGCCACATTTCAGACTTCAAACATAAAAATATGAAACTGTAATTTTTTGTGAAGAATCAACAACAAGTGGGACACAATCATGAAGTGGAACGAAATTTATTGGATATTTCAAACTTTTTTAACAAATAAAAACTGAAAAATTGGGCGTGCAAAATTATTCAGCCCCTTTAACTTAATATTTTGTAGTGCCACCTTTTGCTGCGATTACAGCTGTAAGTCGCTTGGGGTGTCTCTATCAGTTTTGCACATCGAGAGACTGAACCTTTTTGCCCATTCCTCCAACAGCTCGAGCTCAGTGAGGTTGGATGGAGAGCATTTGTGAACAGCAGTTTTCAGTTCTTTCCACAGATTCTCGATTGGATTCAGGTCTGGACTTTGACTTGGCCATTCTAACACCTGGATACGTTTATTTGTGAACCATTCCATTGTAGATTTTGCTTTATGTTTTGGATCATTGTCTTGTTGGAAGACAAATCTCTGTCCCAGTCTCAGGTCTTTTGCAGACTCCATCAGGTTTTCTTCCAGAATGGTCCTGTATTTGGCTCCATCCATCTTCCCATCAATTTTAACCATCTTCCCTGTCCCTGCTGAAGAAAAGCAGGCCCAAACCATGATGCTGCCACCACCATGTTTGACAGTGGGGATGGCGTGTTCAGGGTGAGGAGCTGTGTTGCTTTTACGCCAAACAAAACGTTTTGCATTGTTGCCAAAAAGTTTGATTTTGGTTTCATCTGACCAGAGCACCTTCTTCCACATGTTTGGTGTGTCTTCCAGGTGGCTTGTGGCAAACTTTAAACAACACTTTTTATGGATATCTTTACGAAATGGCTTTCTTCTTGCCACTCTTCCATAAAGGCCAGATTTGTGCAGTATACGACTGATTGTTGTCCTATGGACAGAGTCTCCACCTCAGCTGTAGATCTCTGCAGTTCATCCAGAGTGATCATGGGCCTCTTGGCTGCATCTCTGATCAGTCTTCTCCTTGTATGAGCTGAAAGTTTAGAGGGACGGCCAGGTCTTGGTAGATTTGCAGTGGTCTGATACTCCTTCCATTTCAATATCATCGCTTGCACAGTGCTCCTTGGGATGTTTAAATCTTGGGAAATCTTTTTGTATCCAAATCCAGCTTTAAACTTCTCCACAACAGTATCTCGGACCTGCCTGGTGGGTTCCTTGTTCTTCATGATGCTCCCTGCGCTTTAAACGGACCTCTGAGACTATCACAGTGCAGGTGCATTTATACAGAGACTTGATTACACACAGGTGGATTCCATTTATCATCATTAGTCATTTAGGTCAACATTGGATCATTCAGAGATCCTCACTGAACTTCTGGAGAGAGTTTGCTGCACTGAAAGTAATTTTGCACGCCCAATTTTTCAGTTTTTTATTTGTTAAAAAAGTTTGAAATATCCAATAGATTTTGTTCCACTTCATGATTGTGTCCCACTTGTTGTTGATTCTTCACAAAAAATTACAGTTTCATATCTTTATATTTGAAGCCTGAAATGTGGCAAAAGGTCGCAAAGTTCAAGGGGGCCGAATACTTTCGCAAGGCACTGTATTTTTTAAAGATTATTTGTTCATAATTTGTTCACTCAGTCTTTAGAATGCCAAACTGGTTTTAAACATTTCCAAATAATTAAGCATATTTCCAAGTATTTGAAGGTGTCTTCATGTTTTATGATGTTTACTATTTTAAAGGAATGATGTTAATAATTTTATTAGGAAAGGTCTCATAGTTCTTCTTTTAGTTCACGATCCTTCACTTAAAGTAACTTAAAATATTGTGTTCATTTTTGTCTGAGGGACTTTGTACCAATGATAATGGTGTAACTGGGATTAATTGAGAAAATAAGTAAAATATTAAACTGGGTGTACTCTTAAAAAAAAAAAAAAAAAATTATTTCAGTTTTACTATTTCTATTCTGGGCAGGGCAATTACTTAAAGTTGTACGTATGTAGTTACATGGAACCACTTGACATGATAAAAAGTTCCTTAACTTTACTCAAGGTAATCAGTTTCCCAAAAGTGTTCAGTAAAACTTGTTAAAATTTACAGTGAAACATTAAACTTATTGAGATCACATGACACAGTGAATAAAGTACTCACAAAGAGAAAGACGCAGGCAAACGTTCAGAGAAGCTTGTACGATGAACAGGAGACCGAGGCCAACAAAGACCAGTCTAATCCCTTTTCCTCCTGTTGAAGAAAATAAACACTGCAGATCAATTGTTACTAAAATAAATTTGAAAACTATTTGTCTCACTTGACTCTGCAGCTGCCTCTTCAGTGTTTGTTTCATTTAGACTTCTGGAGCGGTTCCTAAATCCCCTTTGATTCTCAGTGGTGGACAGTAACGAAGTAAATGTAATTCGTTACTGTACTTAAGTAGTTTTTTCCAGTATCTGTACTTTACTAAGTATTTCCATTAAGGGATACTTTTTACTTTAACTTCACTACATTTCAACGTCAAATATCTTACTTTTTACTCAAGTACATTTTGCAAAATTAGTCGTTCCTTGTGTTTCCGTTAAATATTTTTGTAGAAGAAGACCTCAAAGACGCGTCTCAGTGGGAGTGTCAGGACCGGCTCAATAGAAGCCTCATTCTCTACACGCGAGCTGATAAACATGAAAATGACAAATAAAAAAGAACACCTGTGACGAAGCTTTGGTATTATTAATGGCTGACTCTGATTCTGAGGGAGAACATCTACCTTTAGAGTCTTTTCAGCCGAGTGAAAGTGAGAATGAGCGAGAGAGAGTGCGTATGTAACTTGGACAGCGGCGCCGCTGCTCGTGCCTTTCTCAGCGTCTCTCATAAAGCACAAGCTGTTTTTCCCACATTTTACCAAACATCAGTGAAAGAAACGGGAGGAAACTAGTCGCTCTGGCCGCGGTAGTGACCAGGAGGTTGGGAAGGGAAGCCGTAAACGTGTAGCACCTGCAGCTTTACCTTTAGCACAGCTGATAGAAGCCGGGGCGGGTGTACTGCAGTGGCCGCGGGAGTGACAGGGAGTTTGGGAATAATGCTGCTTCTATTGACAGCTGTTTGGGACAAATACGTGTTGGTCATCCTGACACTTTACCCAGTCGAGGAGGGAGGGGAAGGGGTAAACATAGTCAGCGCAAATGCGCTAATCAAAGCAGCGATCGTAATAAAAGTGATGGCAGTGTGCTGTGCTTTGAGAGGTCCCACACTCTAAAAAACTACTAACTATGCCACATGGATGGATAAGAAAAGATTAAGCAACTGCAACCACACACATACAGTACACGTGTATATTTCTCATAACTATTTGCATACGTTTTACTAGTTATGGTATATTAGAAGTTGTAGTTATACTTTATTTCAGAAAAAGAAAAAAAAACTATTCTAATATGTTCATTAGTGTATGTACTGAAAAAAACATAACCGCCAATATATAATGTCATGGTATGCAAATTATATGCAAATTAGATGCTTAAAATTTATTTACTTAAATACTTTGGGTCAGGTCTGACATTTTTCTAGTTTAGAGTAGGACTCTATCTCTTATCATTTTCAAACCACAGCCTTTTGAAATTTGGATCTCAAAAATATGTATTTTTTTAAATAATTCCTGGCACCTAAAGGGGGCAAGAGACTGACAAAAAATTTAAGGGCATTATAGCCTAGTACTTGGATACTTAAGTACATTTGAAGGCAAATACTTTTGTACTTTTACTCAAGTGAAAGTTAAAAGGGAGTACTTTTACTTTTACTGAAGTAATATTTTACCTAGTGTATCTGTACTTTAACTCAAGTACTTGGTTTGTGTACTTCGTCCACCACTGTTGATTCTTGACCATACGCTCACTTGTTTTCTCATCCATCATCTACTCACTGCAGCTTCACAAACTAAATGTAAAGTGTGATGCTTCTTCCTTTTTCAAACTTTTTGATCTGTTTTATGCTTAGTCTGAAGTTCACACTTCCCTACAGTCCATATATAGCATTCTGTATTAGGTGTTTAGTTTGTACCTTTTTTATGACACACATTATTAGGCCCGAGCCGGTGATGACCGGGAGGGCCTATTGTTTTTGCTCGGAATTTTTTTTTTTTTCTCCTCTTTCTTTTTCTGCACAATGATCCTAAATTTGACCCAGTGAACATGCACGAAAAGTCTTTTTTATTGGTCCAATTTTTCAAGCTCGGCGAAAAAAGTCGCGGAAAAAAAAATACAAAAATGACTCAGTGGCGCCCTAGAAAAGTCAAAATACATTGGGCTTATGGAAAGTGAAAGTAACTTTTTTCCAACGTAGAAAAATGAAACTTGGTACATCCATAGGACACCTCAGGGCAAACAGAAAATTTTATTACAGCCATACCGTAAACTCAACAGAAAATCTACTATGTTGGGTGGAATGCGTGACCACCTAAATCACACCCCTTGTGTCTAAAGGCTTTTCATCTAAACAGCTCCAAATTTGGTGAGTATCATCTAGACACGTGTGCCAAAAAAGTTATCAATTTGTTTTTGATACATTTGTGGCTGTGGTCGTAATGAGTCTGTGAAGAGGCAACCTTTGGGAAATAAATGCCATTTCCCAATTGCCAGGATCCTTCCTTTAGAGGAGGCCCCTCCAGAGCCACGGCTAGAGTCTTAGAAAACTCCTCAGAATCCTTTTATCATGAAGTTTACGCTTTAAAGCACGAAATGCACTCCTCCGAGTGCATGTGTCCCCGCGGTCTCAATGGAGGCGAGGGCCTTTATCGCCGCTTGCGGCTTTAATTAGGCCCGAGCCGGTGATGACCGGGAGGGCCTATTGTTTTTGCTCGGATTTTTTATTTTTTTATTTTTCTTTTCCACCTATGATCCTAAATTTGACCCAGTGAACATGAACAAAAAGTCATTTTTATTGGTCCCAGCCTTCAAGCCCGCGAAAAATTTATGTATTTAAAGTCGCGAAAAAAATACGAAAAATTACTCAGTGGCGACCCCTACAAAATCAAAATACATTGGGCCTATGGAAAGTGAAAGTAACTTTTTTCCGGGAGGGCCTATTGTTTTTGCTCGGATTTTTTTTATTTTTATTTTTCTTTTCCACCCATGATCCTAAATTTGACCCAGTGAACATGAACAAAAAGTCATTTTTATTGGTCCCAGCCTTCAAGCCCGGCGAAAAATTTATGTATTTAAAGTCGCCGAAAAAAAAATACGAAAAATTACTCAGTGGCGACCCCTACAAAATCAAAATACATTGGGCCTATGGAAAGTGAAAGTAACTTTTTTCCAACATAGAAAAATGAAACTTGGTACATCCATAGGACACCTCAGGGCAAACTGAAAAGTCAATGACAGTCACACCCTAAACTCAACAGGAAGTCCGCCATGTGGGGTGAAACGCTGCCACTAAAATCGCACTTGCGCAAAAGATGCAAATCATTGTGTTTTAATCTAAATGGCCCCAAATTTGGTGAGTATCATCTAGACACATGTGCCAACCAAAGTTGTGAGTTTGTTTTTGATATCTTATCGGGTATGGGTGTGGCAAGCCTGTAACGAGGTGGCCATTTTTGTGAAAATAAAACGTCTCTTAACTCTCAAACGCCTTCTCGGATCGAGTTGGACCCAAAAAGGCGTTTGTGCACATTCATGACCTGAACACAAAAATATGTAAATAAAAGGGTTATCTTTAGAAATGGCTCTCCAGCGCCCCCTACAAACTTATAATGGGACCCAAGAATTTAGTTTGTCATAGAGACATGAAATTTGGTACACACATCTCTTATGTCATGACGAGCATAAAAGCCAATGACAACCACCCCCTATCTATAAATGTGTTGCCATAGCAACGTCCCAAATATTTGGAAAAAGGTCAATGGGAAGTGAAAATTTTAGTTTGTCGTAGGCAAATGAAACTTGGTACACACATCCAGCATGGGCTTATGAACAAAAAGGCCAATGGGGACCACACCCTATCACACACGGGAAGGCGGCCATTTTGAATTGAAAATTTGGTCCGACTTAGAATACACCTCTTTTTTAAAAGTACACAGGAAAAAGCTGCTTCATTCCACAGACACCAAACTTGGGCAAAATGAGCTAAACACATGTATGTAAAATAGACAAGTGTTTTTCTAGACTTTTTTGCTCGAGTTATATTTTATTTTATTATAATTCGGTATATATTTTTTTATCATATTTTTTCTGCAAAATGATCCTAAATTTGACCCAGTAAACATGCAACTAAAAGTCATTTTTATTGGTCCCAGACTTCAAGCTCGGCGAAAAATTTATGTATTTGAAGTCAAAAAAATATGAAAAATGACTCAGTGGCGACCCTACAAAAGTCAAAATACATTGGGCCTATGGAAAGTGAAAGTAACTTTTTTCCAAAGTAGAAAAATGAAACTTGGTACATCCATAGGACTCCTCAGGGAAAACAGAAAAATGTATTACAGCCATATCGTAAACTCAACAGGAAATCTACTATGTTGGGTGTATGCGTGACCACCTAAATTGCACCCCTTGTGTCTAAAGGCTTTTCATCTAAACAGCTCCAAATTTGGTGAGTATCATCTAGACACGTGTGCAAAAAAAAGTTATCAATTTGTTTTTTGATACATTTGTGGCTGTGGTCGTAATGAGTCTGTGAAGAGGCAACTATTGGGAAATAAATGCCATTTCCCAATTGCCAGGATCCTTCTCAACAGAAAATGTTGGTTGGAATACATGACCACCTAAATCGTACACTTTGTGCTAAAGGGTTTTCATCTAAACAGCTCCAAATTTGCTTTAAAGCACGACATGCAATCCTCCGAATATATGTGTCCCCGCGGTCTCAAGAGAGGCGAGGGCCTTTATCGCCGCTTGCGGCTTTAATTATTAGGCCCGAGCCGGTGATGACCGGGAGGGCCTATTGTTTTTGCTCGGATTTTTTTTTTTTTTTTAATTTTATTATTTTTTATTTTTCTTTTCCACCTATGATCCTAAATTTGACCCAGTGAACATGAACGAAAAGTCATTTTTATGGGTCCCAGCCTTCAAGCCCGGCGAAAAATTTATGCGGTATTTGAAGTCATTGAAAAAAAACACTAAAATGACTCAGTGGCGAATTCTCTACAAAAGTCAAAATACATTGGGCCTATGGAAAGTGAAAGTAACTTTTTCCAACGAGAAAAATGAAACTGGACCCTAAACTTAACAGGAAGTCCGCCATGTGGGGTGAAACGCGCCCACTAAAATCGCACTTGCGCAGAAAGATGCAAATCATTGTGTTTTAATCTAAATGGCCCCAAATTTGGTGAGTATCATCTAGACACGTGTGCCAACCAAAGTTGTGACTTTGTTGTTGATATCTTATCGGGTATGGGTGTGGCAAGCCTGTAACGAGGTGGCCATTTTTGTGAAAATAAAGCGTCTCTTAACTCTCAAACGCCTTCTCGGATCGAGTTGGACCCAAAAGGCGTTTGTGCACATTCATGACCTGAACACAAAATATGTAAATAAAAGGGTTATCTTTAGAAATGGCTCTCCAGCGCCCCCTACAAACTTATAATGGGACCCAAGAATTTAGTTTGTCATAGAGACATGAAATTTGGTACACACATCTCTTATGTCATGACGAGCATAAAAGCCAATGACAACCACCCCCTATCTATAAATGTGTTGCCATAGCAACGTTCCAAATATTTGGAAAAAGTCAATGGGAAGTGAAAATTTTAGTTTTGTCGTAGGCAAATGAAACTTGGTACACACATCCAGCATGGGCTTATGAACAAAAAAGCCAATGGGGACCACACCCTATCACACACGGGAAGGCGGCCATTTTGAATTGAAAATGTGAACCGACTTAAAATACACCTCTTTTAAAAGAACACAGACAATAGCTGCTTCATTCCACAGACACCAAACTTGGGCAAAATGAGCTAAACACATGTATGTAAAATAGACAAGCGTTTTTCTAAACTTTTTTGCTCGAGTTATATTTTTTTTTATTATAATTCGGTATATATTTTTTTATTATAATTTTTCTGCAAAATGATCCTCAATTTGACCCAGTAAACCAACAAGTAAAAGTCATTTTTATTGGTCCCAGACTTCAAGCCGAAAAGTTTATGTATTTGAAGTCCCGGAAAAAAAACGAAAAATGACTCAGTGGCGACCCTAGAAAAGTCAAAATACATTGGGCCTATGGAAAGTGAAAGTAACTTTTTTCCAACGTAGAAAAATGAAACTTGGTACATCCATAGGACACCTCAGGGCAAACAGAAAAGTTTATTACAGCCATACCGTAAACTCAACAGGAAATCTACTATGTTGGGTGTATGTGTGACCACCTAAATTGCACCCCTTGTGTCTAAAGGCTTTTCATCTAAACAGCTCCAAATTTGGTGAGTATCATCTAGACACGTGTGCAAAAAAAGTTATCAATTTGTTTTTGATAGATTTGTGGCTGTGGTCGTAATGAGTCTGTGAAGAGGCAACTATTGGGAAATAAATGCCATTTCCCAATTGCCAGGATCCTTCTCAACAGAAAATGTTGGGTGGAATACATGACCACCTAAATCGTACACTTTGTGCTAAAGGGTTTTCATCTAAACAGCTCCAAATTTGCTTTAAAGCACGACATGCAATCCTCCGAATATATGTGTCCCCAGCGGTCTCAAGGGAGGCGAGGGCCTTTATCGCCGCTATGCTTTAATTAGGCCCGAGCCGGTGATGGCCGGGAGGGCCTATTGTTTTTGCTCGGATTTATTTTTTTTTTTTTTTTATCTTTCTTGTCGACCTATGATCCTAAATTTGACCCAGTGAACATGCACTAAAAGTCATTTTATTGGTCCCAGACTTCAAGCTCGGCGAAAAATTTATGTATTTGAAGTCGCCAAAAAAATACGAAAAATGACTCAGTGGCGACTACAAAATCAAAATACATTGGGCCTATGGAAAGTGAAAGTAACTTTTTCCAACGTAGAAAAATGAAACTTGGTATATCCATAGGACACCTCAGGGCAAACAGAAAAGTCAATGACTGTCACACCCTAAACTTAACAGGAAGTCCGCCATGTGGGGTGAAAGGCGCGCCACTAAATTCGCACCCTTGCGCAGAAAGATGCAAATCATTGTGTTTTAATGTAAATGGCCCCAAATTTGGTGAGTATCATCTAGACACATGTGCCAACCAAAGTTGTGACTTTGTTGTTGATATCTTATCGGGTATGGGTGTGGCAAGCCTGTAACGAGGTGGCCATTTTTGTGAAAATAAAACGTCTCTTAACTCTCAAACGCCTTCTCGGATCGAGTTGGACCCAAAAAGGCGTTTGTGCACATTCATGACCTGAACACAAAAATATGTAAATAAAAGGGTTATCTTTAGAAATGGCTCTCCAGCGCCCCCTACAAACTTATAATGGGACCCAAGAATTTAGTTTGTCATAGAGACATAAAATTTGGTACACACATCTCTTATGTCATGACGAGCATAAAAGCCAATGACAACCACCCCCTATCTATAAATGTGTTGCCATAGCAACGTCCCAAATATGTCGAAAAAGTCAATGGAAAGTGAAAATTTTAGTTTGTCGTAGGCAAATGAAACTTGGTACACACATCCACCATGGGCTTATGAACAAAAAAGCCAATGGGGACCACACCCTATCACACACGGGAAGGCGGCCATTTTGAATTGAAAATGTGAACCAACTTAAAATACACCTCTTTTTTAAAAGAACACAGACAATAGCTGCTTCATTCCACAGACACCAAACTTGGGCAAAATGAGCTAAACACATGTATGTAAAATAGACAGGTGTTTTTCTTGACGTTTTTGCTCGAGTTTTATTTTTTTTTATTATAATTTGGTTTTTTTTTTTTTGTATAATTTTCCTGCAAAATGAACCTCAATTTAACCCAGTAAACATGCAACTAAAAGTCATTTTTATGGGTCCCAGACTTGAAGCTCGGCAAAAAATTATGTATTTGAAGGCGCCGAAAAAAAAATATGAAAAATGACTCAGTGGCGACCCCTACAAAATCAAAATACATTGGGCCTATGGAAAGTGAAAGTAACTTTTTTCCAACGTAGAAAAATGAAACTTGGTACATCCATAGGACACCTCAGGGCAAACAGAAAAGTCAATGACAGTCACACCCTAAACTTAACAGGAAGTCCGCCATGTGTGAAACGTGCGGCCACTAAAATCGCACTTGCGCAGAAAGATGCAAATCATTGTGTTTTAATCTAAATGGCCCCAAATTTGGTGAGTATCATCTAGACACGTGTGCCAACCAAAGTTGTGACTTTGTTGTTGATATCTTATCGGGTATGGGTGTGGCAAGCCTGTAACGAGGTGGCCATTTTTGTGAAAATAAAACGTCTCTTAACTCTCAAACGCCTTCTCGGATCGAGTTGGACCCAAAAGGCGTTTGTGCACATTCATGACCTGAACACAAAAATATGTAAATAAAAGGGTTATCTTTAGAAATGGCTCTCCAGCGCCCCTACAAACTTATAATGGGACCCAAGAATTTAGTTTGTCATAGAGACATGAAATTTGGTACACACATCTCTTATGTCATGACGAGCATAAAAGCCAATGACAACCACCCCTATCTATAAATGTGTTGCCATAGCAACGTCCCAAAAATGTGAAAAAGTCAATGGGAAGTGAAATTTTTAGTTTGTTGTAGGCAAATAAAACTTGGTACACACATCCACCATGGGCTTATGAACAAAAAGCCAATGGGGACCACACCCTATCACACACAGGAAGGCGGCCATTTTGAATTGAAAATGTGAACCGACTTAAAATACACCTCTTTTTAAAAGTACACAGAAAAAGCTGCTTCATTCCACAGACACCAAACTTGGGCAAAATGAGCTAAACACATGTATGTAAATGAGACAAGTGTTTTTCTAGACTTTTTGCTCGAGTTATATTTTTTTATTATAATTCGGTATATATTTTTTATTATAATTTTTCTGTAAAATGATCCTCAATTTAACCCAGTAAAGGAACAACTAAATGTAATTTTTATTGGTCCCAGACTTCAAGCCCGGCAAAAATGTATGTATTTGAAGTCCCGAAAAAAATACGAAAAATGACTCAGTGGCGGCCCCTAGAAAAGTCAAAATACATTGGGCCTATGGAAAGTGAAAGTAACTTTTTCCAACGTAGAAAAATGAAACTTGGTATATCCATAGGACACCTCAGGGCAAACAGAAAAGTCAATGACAGTCACACCCTAAACTTAACAGGAAGTCCGCCATGTGGGGTGAAACACGCGCCACTAAAATCGCACTTTGCGCAGAAAGATGCAAATCATTGTGTTTTAATCTAAATGGCCCCAAATTTGGTGAGTATCATCTAGACACGTGTGCCAACCAAAGTTGTGACTTTGTTGTTGATATCTTATCGGGTATGGGTGTGGCAAGCCTGTAACGAGGTGGCCATTTTTGTGAAAATAAACGCTCTTAACTCTCAAACGCCTTCTCGGATCGAGTTGGACCCAAAAAGGCGTTTGTGCACATTCATGACCTGAACACAAAATATGTAAATAAAAGGGTTATCTTTAGAAATGGCTCTCCAGCGCCCCTACAAACTTATAATGGGACCCAAGAATTTAGTTTGTCATAGAGACATAAAATTTGGTACACACATCTCTTATGTCATGACGAGCATAAAAGCCAATGACAACCACCCCTATCTATAAATGTGTTGCCATAGCAACGCCCCAAATATTTGGAAAAAGTCAATGGGAAGTGAAAATTTTAGTTTGTTGTAGGCAAATGAAACTTGGTACACACATCCAGCATGGGCTTATGAACAAAAAGCCAATGGGGACCACACCCTATCACACACGGGAAGGCGGCCATTTTGAATTGAAAATGTGAACCGACTTAAAATACACCTCTTTTTAAAAGAACTCAGACAATAGCTGCTTCATTCCACAGACACCAAACTTGGGCAAATGAGCTAAACACATGTATGTAAGAGACACGGGAGGGCCTATTATTTTTGCTCGGATTTTTTTTTATCTTTCTTCTGACCAAATGATCCTAAATTTGACCCAGTGAACATGCAACTAAAAGTCATTTTTATTGGTCCCAGACTTCAAGCGAAAAATTTATGTATTTGAAGTCAAAAAAAATACGAAAAATGACTCAGTGGCGACCCCTAGAAAAGTCAAAATACATTGGGCCTATGGAAAGTGAAAGTAACTTTTTCCAACGTAGAAAAATGAAACTTGGTATATCCATAGGACACCTCAGGGCAAACAGAAAAGTCAATGACAGTCACACCCTAAACTTAACAGGAAGTCCGCCATGTGGGGTGAAACGCGCGCCACTAAAATCGCACTTTGCGCAGAAAGATGCAAATCATTGTGTTTTAATCTAAATGGCCCCAAATTTGGTGAGTATCATCTAGACACGTGTGCCAACCAAAGTTGTGACTTTGTTGTTGATATCTTATCGGGTATGGGTGTGGCAAGCCTGTAACGAGGTGGCCATTTTTGTGAAAATAAACGCCTCTTAACTCTCAAACGCCTTCTCGGATCGAGTTGGACCCAAAAGGCGTTTGTGCACATTCATGACCTGAACAAAAATATGTAAATAAAAGGGTTATCTTTAGAAATGGCTCTCCAGCGCCCCCTACAAACTTATAATGGACCCAAGAATTTAGTTTGTCATAGAGACATAAAATTTGGTACACACATCTCTTATGTCATGACGAGCATAAAAGCCAATGACAACCACCCCTATCTATAAATGTGTTGCCATAGCAACGTCCCAAAAATGTGAAAAAGTCAATGGGAAGTGAAATTTTAGTTTGTTGTAGGCAAATAAAACTTGGTACACACATCCACCATGGGCTTATGAACAAAAAGCCAATGGGGACCACACCCTATCACACACAGGAAGGCGGCCATTTTGAATTGAAAATGTGAACCGACTTAAAATACACCTCTTTTTAAAAGTACACAGAAAAAGCTGCTTCATTCCACAGACACCAAACTTGGGCAAATGAGCTAAACACATGTATGTAAAAGAGACAAGTGTTTTTCTAGACTTTTTGCTCGAGTTATATTTTTTTTATTATAATTCGGTATATATTTTTTATTATAATTTTTCTGCAAAATGATCCTCAATTTAACCCTAGTAAACGAACAACTAAAAGTCATTTTTATTGGTCCCAGACTTCAAGCCCGGCAAAAATTTATGTATTTGAAGTCCCTGAAAAAAATACGAAATGACTCAGTGGCGGCCCCTAGAAAAGTCAAAATACATTGGGCCTATGGAAAGTGAAAGTAACTTTTTCCAACGTAGAAAAATGAAACTTGGTATATCCATAGGACACCTCAGGGCAAACAGAAAAGTCAATGACAGTCACACCCTAAACTTAACAGGAAGTCCGCCATGTGGGTGAAACGCTGCCACTAAAATCGCACTTTGCGCAGAAAGATGCAAATCATTGTGTTTTAATCTAAATGGCCCCAAATTTGGTGAGTATCATCTAGACACGTGTGCCAACCAAAGTTGTGACTTTGTTGTTGATATCTTATCGGGTATGGGTGTGGCAAGCCTGTAACGAGGTGGCCATTTTTGTGAAAATAAAACGTCTCTTAACTCTCAAACGCCTTCTCGGATCGAGTTGGACCCAAAAAGGCGTTTGTGCACATTCATGACCTGAACAAAAAATATGTAAATAAAAGGGTTATCTTTAGAAATGGCTCTCCAGCGCCCCCTACAAACTTATAATGGGACCCAAGAATTTAGTTTGTCATAGAGACATAAAATTTGGTACACACATCTCTTATGTCATGACGAGCATAAAAGCCAATGACAACCACCCCCTATCTATAAATGTGTTGCCATAGCAACGTCCCAAATATTTGGAAAAAGTCAATGGGAAGTGAAAATTTTAGTTTGTCGTAGGCAAATGAAACTTGGTACACACATCCAGCATGGGCTTATGAACAAAAAAGCCAATGGGGACCACACCCTATCACACACGGGAAGGCGGCCATTTTGAATTGAAAATGTGAACCGACTTAAAATACACCTCTTTTTTAAAAGAACTCAGAAAATAGCTGCTTCATTCCACAGACACCAAACTTGGGCAAAATGAGCTAAACACATGTATGTAAAATAGACAGGTGTTTTTCTTGACGTTTTTGCTCGAGTTATATATTTTTTTATTATAATTTGGTATATATTTTTTTAGTATAATTTTTCTGCAAAATGATCCTCAATTTGACTCAGTAAACGTGCAACTAAAAGTCATTTTTATTGGTCCCAGACTTCAAGCCCGAAAACTTTATGTATTTGAAGTCGCTGAAAAAAATAATAAAAATGACTCAGTGGCGACCCCTACAAGAGTCAAAATACATTGGGCCTATGGAAAGTGAAAGTAACTTTTTTCCAACGTAGAAAAATGAAACTTGGTACATCCATAGGACACCTCAGGGCAAACTGAAAAGTTTATTACAGCCATATCGTAAACTCAACAGGAAATCTACTATGTTGGGTGGAATGCGTGACCACCTAAATCGCACCCCTTGTGCTAAAGACTTTTAATCTAAACAGCTCCAAATCTGGTGAGTATTATCTAGACATGTGTGCCAAAAAAAATTATCAATTTGTTTTTGATACATTTGTGGCTGTGGTCGTAATGAGTCTGTGAAGAGCAGCCATTTTTTGGGGAAATAAATGCCATTTCCCAATTGCCAGGATCCTTCATTTAGAGGAGGCCCCTCAGAGCCAAGGCTAGAGTCTTAGAAAACTCCTCAGAATCCTTTGGAACTTGTAACCTTGTTCTTTTAGTCAAGTTATATTTGCATTTTGCCTTTTTAAACAGGGGTGCAGCGATTCCTGAGTCATCTCAAATCTCCAGCCAGTACTTTGTTTTTCTTTGCCTTAGCATAATCTATTATTTCCAAAGATTCAAGATTCAGTGTTTATTGTCATGTGTACAGACAGAAAGCATGTTTCCCTGTACAATGAAATTCTTACTTTGCCGTCCACAGTAAAAATGTCACACAGGTAAGTAAAAAAAAAATAAATAAGACAATATACAAGTAATAATAATGCAAATGTACAACAAAATACAAGAGGGCAAAAGGAATAAAGTAGTAAAGTGAGGTAGTGCAGTTGTGATGGTGTAAAGACGGTGTAAAGTGAGGTAGTGCAGTAGGTAAAGGTAAACAATTGTTCATGTAATGTTGTGATTGTGAATGTAGACTCCTATCTGCTGTTTAGGAGTCTTATGGCAGAGAGGAAAGAATGAGTTCTTCATTCTGGAAGTCCTAGCTCCAAGTCCTAGTCCAAAGGTTCAGACAGCTCCCAGGAAAACCAGAGTTGTGGAGACCTTTAACTCTAAAGTTAGGTTACAAGGTGGTGTAGCAGGCCCAAGCAGTAGCACAGGCCCGGTTATTTGACATTACCGTGAAGTTTACGCTTTAAACACGAAATGCAATCCTCCGAGTGCATGTGTCCCCAGCGTCTCAAGGGATCACGAGGGCCTTTATCGCGCTTTTTAATTTATTATAATTTTTCTGCAAAATGATCCTCAATTTGACCCAGTAAAGCGATGCAACTAAAGTCATTTTATTGGTCCCAGACTTCAAGCTCGGCAAAAATTTATGTATTTGAAGTCCCGAAAAAAATATGAAAAATGACTCAGTGGCGACCCTAGAAAAGTCAAAATAATTGGTTCTATGGAAAATGAAAGTAAATTTTTCCAATGTAGAAATACAAAACTTGGTACATCCATAGGACACCTTAGGGCAAACAGAAAAGTTTATTACAGCCATACCGTAAACTCAACAGAAAATCTACTATGTTGGGTGGAATACATGACCACCTAAATCGTACACTTTGTGCTAAAGGCTTTTCATCTAAACAGCTCCAAATTTGCTTTAAAGCACGACATGCAATCCTCCGAATATATGTGTCCCCGCGGTCTCAAGGGAGGCGAGGGCCTTTATCGCCGCTTGCGGCTTTAATTTTATTTTTTTTATTTTTTTTTCTTCTTCTCCCCATTTGATCCTAAATTTGACCCAGTGAACATGAACGAAAAGTCATTTTTATTGGTCCCAGCCTTCAAGCCGGCGAAAAATTTATGTATTTGAAGTCCCGAAAAAAATACGAAAAATGACTCAGTGGACTCCTAGAAAAGTCAAAATACATTGGGCCTATGGAAAGTGAAAGTAACTTTTTTCCAACGTAGAAAAATGAAACTTGGTACATCTATAGGACACCTTAGGGCAAATATAAAAGTCTATGACAGCCACACCCTAAACTACACAGGAAGTCCGCCATGTGGGGTGAAACGCGCGGCCACTAAAATCGCACCCCTTGCGCAGAAAGATGCAAATCATTGTGTTTTAATTTAAATGGCCCCAAATTTGGTGAGTATCATCTAGACACGTGTGCCAACCAAAGTTGTAACTTTGTTGTTGATATCTTATCGGGTATGGGTGTGGCAAGCCTGTAACGAGGTGGCCATTTTGTGAAAATAAAGCGTCTCTTAACTCTCAAACGCCTTCTCGGATCGAGTTGGACCCAAAAAGGCGTTTGTGCACATTCATGACCTGAACACAAAAATATGTAAATAAAAGGGTTATCTTTAGAAATGGCTCTCCAGCGCCCCCTACAAACTTATAATGGGACCCAAGAATTTAGTTTGTCATAGAGACATAAAATTTGGTACACACATCTCTTATGTCATGACGAGCATAAAAGCCAATGACAACCACCCCCTATCTATAAATATGTTGCCATAGCAACGTCCCAAAAAATGGAAAAAGTCAATGGGAAGTGAAATTTTTAGTTTGTTGTAGGCAAATGAAACTTGGTACACATCCAGTATGGGCTTATGAACAAAAAAGCCAATGGGGACCACACCCTATCACACACGGGAAGGCGGCCATTTTGAATTGAAAATGTGAACCGACTTAAAATACACCTCTTTTAAAAGTACACAGACAATAGCTGCTTCATTCCACAGACACCAAACTTGGGCAAAAGGAGCTAAACACATGTATGTAAAATAGACAAGCGTTTTTCTAGACTTTTTTGCTATAGTTATATTTTTTTATTATAATTCGGTATATATTTTTTATCATATTTTTCTGCAAAATGATCCTAAATTTGACCCAGTAAACATGCAACTAAAGTCATTTTATTGGTCCCAGACTTCAAGCTCGGCGAAAAATTTATGTATTTGAAGTCGAAAAAAATATGAAAAATGACTCAGTGGCGACCCTACAAAAGTCAAAATACATTGGGCCTATGGAAAGTGAAAGTAACTTTTTCCAACGTAGAAAAATGAAACTTGGTACATCCATAGGACACCTCAGGGAAAACAGAAAATGTATTACAGCCATATCGTGAACTCAACAGGAAATCTACTATGTTGGGTGTATGCGTGACCACCTAAATTGCACCCCTTGTGTCTAAAGGCTTTTCATCTAAACAGCTCCAAATTTGGTGAGTATCATCTAGACACGTGTGCAAAAAGTTATCAATTTGTTTTTGATACATTTGTGGCTGTGGTCGTAATGAGTCTGTGAAGAGGCAACTATTGGGAAATAAATGCCATTTCCCAATTGCCAGGATCCTTCTCAACAGAAAATGTTGGTGGAATACATGACCACCTAAATCGTACACTTTGTGCTAAAGGGTTTTCATCTAAACAGCTCCAAATTTGCTTTAAAAGTACGACATGCAATCCTCCGAATATATGTGTCCCAGACGGTCTCAAAGGCGAGGGCCTTTATCGCCGCTATGTAATTATTAGGCCGAGCGGTGATGACCGAGGGCCTATTTTTTGCTCGGATTTTTTTTTAATTTTATTATTTTTTATTTTCTTTTCCACCTATGATCCTAAATTTGACCCAGTGAACATGAACGAAAAGTCATTTTTATTGGTCCCAGACTTCAAGCCCGGCGAAAAATTATGTATTTGAAGTCGCGAAAAAAATACGAAAAATGACTCAGTGGCGACCCTACAAAATCAAAATACATTGGGCCTATGGAAAGTGAAAGTAACTTTTTCCAACGTAGAAAAATGAAACTTGGTACATCCATAGGACACCTCAGAACAAACAGAAAAGTCAATGACAGTCACACCTAAACTTAACAGGAAGTCCGCCATGTGGGGTGAAAGCGTGCCACTAAAATCGCACCCCTTGCGCAGAAAGATGCAAATCATTGTGTTTTAATCTAAATGGCCCCAAATTTGGTGAGTATCATCTAGACACGTGTGCCAACCAAAGTTGTGACTTTGTTGTTGATATCTTATCGGGTATGGGTGTGGTAAGCCTGTAACGAGGTGGCCATTTTTGTGAAAATAAACGTCTCTTAACTCTCAAACGCCTTCTCGGATCGAGTTGGACCCAAAAAGGCGTTTATGCACATTTATGACCTGAACACAAAAATATGTAAATAAAAGGGTTATCTTTAGAAATGGCTCTCCAGCGCCCCCTACAAACTTATAATGGGACCCAAGAATTTAGTTTGTCATAGAGACATGAAATTTTGTACACACATCTCTTATGTCATGACGAGCATAAAAGCCAATGACAACCACCCCCTATCTATAAATGTGTTGCCATAGCAACGTCCCAAAAATGTGGAAAAAGTCAATGGGAAGTGAAATTTTTAGTTTGTTGTAGGCAAATGAAACTTGGTACACACATCCACCATGGGGTTATGAACAAAAAAGCCAATTGGGACCACACCCTATCACACACGGGAAGGCGGCCATTTTGAATTGAAAATGTGAACCGACTTAAAATACACCTCTTTTTAAAAGTACACAGACAATTGCTGCTTCATTCCACAGACACCAAACTTGGGCAAAATGAGCTAAACACATGTATGTAAAATAGACAAGCGTTTTTCTAGACTTTTTTGCTCGAGTTATATTTTTTATTATAATTGGTATATATTTTATCATATTTTTCTGCAAAATGATCCTCAATTTAACCCAGTAAACGAACAACTAAAAGTCATTTTATTGGTCCCAGACTTCAAGCCCAGCGAAAAATTTATGTATTTGAAGTCCCGAAAAAAATACGAAAAATGACTCAGTGGCGACCCTAGAAAAGTCAAAATACATTGGGCCTATGGAAAGTGAAAGTAACTTTTTCCAACGTAGAAAAATGAAACTTGGTACATCCATAGGACACCTCAGGGCAAACTGAAAAGTTTATTACAGCCATATCGTAAACTCAACAGGAAAATCTACTATGTTGGGTGAAATGCGTGACCACCTAAAACGCACCTTGTGTCTAAAGGCTTTTCATCTAAACAGCTCCAAATTTGGTGAGTATCATCTAGACACGTGTGCCAAAAAAATATCAACTTTGTTTTTGATATCTTATCGGGTATGGGTGTGGCAAGCCTGTAAGAGGTGGCCATTTTGTGAAAATAAATCGTCTCTTAACTCTCAAACCTTCTCGGATCGAGTTGGACCCAAAAAGCGTTTGTGCACATTCATGACCTGAACACAAAAATATGTAAATAAAGGGTTATCTTTAGAAATGGCTCTCCAGCGCCCCTACAAACTTATAATGGGACCCAAGAATTTAGTTTGTCATAGAGACATAAAATTTGGTACACACATCTCTTATGTCATGAGAGCATAAAAAGCCAATGACAACCACCCCTATCTATAAATGTGTTGCCATAGCGTCCCAAAAATTTGGAGTCAATACATTGGGCCTATGGAAAGTGAAAGTAACTTTTTCCAACGTAGAAAAATGAAACTTGGTACACACATCCAGCATGGGCTTATGAACAAAAAGCCAATGGGGACCACACCCTATCACACACGGGAAGGCGGCCATTTTGAATTGAAAATGTGAACCGACTTAAAATAAACCTCTTTTTAAAAGAACACAGACAATACCTGCTTCATTCCACAGACACCAAACTTGGGCAAAATGAGCTAAACACATGTATGTAAAATAGACAAGCGTTTTTCTAGACTTTTTGCTCGAGTTATATTTTTTTATTATAATTGGTATATATTTTTTTATCATATTTTTCTGCAAAATGATCCTAAATTTGACCCAGTAAACCAACAACTAAAGTCATTTTAATTGGTCCCAGACTTCAAAGCCCAGCGAAAAATTTATGTATTTGAAGTCCCGAAAAAAATACGAAAAATGACTCAGTGGCGACCCTAGAAAAGTCAAAATACATTGGTTCTATGGAAAATGAAAGTAAATTTTTCCAATGTAGAAATACAAAACTTGGTACATCCATAGGACACCTCAGGGCAAACAGAAAAGTTTATTACAGCCATACCGTAAACTCAACAGAAAATCTACTATGTTGGGTGGAATGCGTGACCACCTAAACCGCACCCCTTGTGTCTAAAGGCTTTTCATCTAAACAGCTCTAAATTTGGTGAGTATCATCTGAACACGTGTGCCAAAAAAGTTATCAATTTGTTTTTGATACATTTGTGGCTGTGGTCGTAATGAGTCTGTGAAGAGGCAACCTTTGGGAAATAAATGCCATTTCCCAATTGCCAGGATCCTTCCTTTAGAGGAGGCCCCCAGAGCCACGGCTAGAGTCTTAGAAAACTCCTCAGAATCCTTTTACCGTGAAGTTTACGCTTTAAAGCCGAAATGCACTCCTCCAGTGCATGTGTCCCCTGATCTCAAGGGAGGCGAGGGCCTTTATCGCCGCTTGCGGCTTTAATTTATTAGGCCCGAGCGGTGATGGCGGGAGGGCCTATTGTTTTTGCTCGGATTTTTTTTTTTATTTTTTTATTTTTGTGACCAAATGATCCTAAATTTGACCCAGTGAACACGAAAAGTCATTTTATTGGTCCCAGACTTCAAGCTCGGCGAAAATGGTATGTTTTGAAGTCGCGAAAAAAATCTGAGAAATGACTCAGTGGCGACCCTACAAAATCAAAATACATTGGACCAATGGAAAGGTGAAAGTAACTTTATTCCAATGTAGAAAAATGAAACTTGGTACATCCATAGGACACCTCAGGGCAAACAGAAAAGTCAATGACAGTCACACCCCTAAACTTAACAGGAAGTCCGCCATGTGGGGTGAAAGCGCGCCACTAAATTCGCACCCCTTGCACAAAAGATGCAAATCATTGTGTTTTAATCTAAATGGCCCCAAATTTGGTGAGTATCATCTAGACACATGTGCCAACCAAAGTTGTGACTTTGTTTTGATATCTTATCGGGTATGGGTGTGGCAAGCCTGTAACGAGGTGGCCATTTTGTGAAAATAAAAGCGTCTCTTAACTCTCAAAAGCGCCTTCTCGGATCGAGTTGGACCCAAAAGGCGTTTGTGCACATTCATGACCTGAACACAAAGATGTGTAAATAAAGGGTTATCTTTAGAAATGGCTCTCCAGCGCCCCTACAAACTTATAATGGGACCCAAGAATTTAGTTTGTCATAGAGACATAAAATTTGTACACACATCTCTTATGTCATGACGAGCATAAAGCCAATGACAACCACCCCTATCTATAAATGTGTTGCCATAAGCGTCCCAAAAAATGTAAAAAGTCAATGGGAAGTGAAATTTTTAGTTTGTTGTAGGCAAATAAAACTTGGTACACACATCCACCATGGGCTTATGAACAAAAAAGCCAATGGGGACCACACCCTATCACACACAAGAAGGCGGCCATTTTGAATTGAAAATGTGAACCAACTTAAAATACACCTCTTTTTTAAAAGTACACAGAAAAAAGCTGCTTCATTCCACAGACACCAAACTTGGGCAAAATGAGCTAAACACATGTATGTAAAATAGACAAGTGTTTTTCTAGACTTTTTTGCTCGAGTTATATTTTTTTTTATTATAATTCAGTATATATTTTTTTATCATATTTTTTCTGCAAAATGATCCTCAATTTAACCTAGTAAATGTACAACTAAAAGTAATTTTTATTGGTCCCAGATTTCAAGCCCGGCGAAAAATTTATGTATTTGAAGTCCCCAAAAAAAAATACAAAAATGACTCAGTGGCGACCCCTACAAAAGTCAAAATACATTGGGCCTATGGAAAGTGAAAGTAACTTTTTCCAACGTAGAAAAATGAAACTTGGTACATTTCCATAGGACACCTCAGGGCAAACAGAAAAGTCAAGACAGCCACACACCTAAACTCAACAGGAAGTCCGCCATGTGGGGTGAAACGCCCACTAAAATCGCACCCCTTGCGCAGAAAGATGCAAATCATTGTGTTTTAATCTAAATGGCCCCAAATTTGGTGAGTATCATCTAGACACGTGTGCCAACCAAAGTTGTGACTTTGTTGTTGATATCTTATCGGGTATGGGTGTGGTAAGCCTGTAACGAGGTGGCCATTTTGTGAAAATAAACGTCTCTTAACTCTCAAAGCGCCTTCTCGGATCGAGTTGGACCCAAAGGCGTTTATGCACATTCATGACCTGAACACAAAAATATGTAAATAAAAGGGTTATCTTTAGAAATGGCTCTCAGCGCCCCTACAAACTTATAATGGGACCCAAGAATTTAGTTTGTCATAGAGACATAAAATTTGTACACACATCTCTTATGTCATGACGAGCATAAAAGCCAATGACAACCACCCCTATCTATAAATGTGTTGCCATAGCGTCCCAAAAATGTGGAAAAAGTCAATGGGAAGTGAAATTTTTAGTTTGTTGTAGGCAAATGAAACTTGGTACACACATCCACCATGGGCTTATGAACAAAAAAGCCAATGGGGACCACACCCTATCACACACAGGAAGGCGGCCATTTTGAATTGAAAATGTGAACCGACTTAAAATACACCTCTTTTTTAGTAAAGTACATACAATTGCTGCTTCATTCCACAGACACCAAACTTGGGCAAAATGAGCTAAACACATGTATGTAAAATAGACAAGCGTTTTTCTAGACTTTTTTGCTCGAGTTATATTTTTTTAAATTATAATTCGGTATATATTTTTATTCATAATTTTTCTGCAAAATGATCCTCAATTTAACCCAGTAAACGAACAACTAAAAGTCATTTTATTGGTCCCAGACTTCAAGCCCAGCGAAAAATTTATGTATTTGAAGTCCCCGAAAAAAAATACGAAAAATGACTCAGTGGCGACCCCTAGAAAAGTCAAAATACATTGGGCCTATGGAAAGTGAAAGTAACTTTTTTCCAACGTAGAAAAATGAAACTTGGTACATCCATAGGACACCTCAGGCAAACTGAAAAGTTTATGACAGCCATACCTAAACTCAACAGAAAATCTACTATGTTGGGGTAATGCGTGACCACTAAAATCGCACCCCTTGTGATGCAAATCATTGTGTTTTCATCTAAAGCTCCAAATTTGGTGAGTATCATCTAGACACGTGTGCCAAAAAAAGTTCAATTTGTTTTTGATATCTTATCGGGTATGGGTGTGTAATGAGTCTGTGAAAGAGGTGGCCATTTTTGTGAAAATAAATGCCATTTAACTCTCAAAGATCCTTCTCGGATCGAGTTGGACCCAGAGCGTTTGTGCACATTCATGACCTGAACACAAAATATGTAAATAAGGGTTATCTTTAGAAATGGCTCTCAGCGCCCCTACAAACTTATAATGGGACCCAAGAATTTAGTTTGTCATAGAGACATAAAATTTGTACACATCTCTTATGTCATGACGCATAAAAGCCAATGACAACCACCCCTATCTATAAATGTGTTGCCATAGTTTTTTTGGAAAAAGTCAATGGGAAGTTTTTTAGTTTGTTGTCAAATGAAAACTTGGTACACACATCCAGCATGGGCTTATGAACAAAAAAGCCAATGGGGACCACACCCTATCACACACGGGAAGGCGGCCATTTTGAATTGAAAATGTGAACCGACTTAAAATACACCTCTCTTTTAAAAGAACACAGAAAATAGCTGCTTCATTCCACAGACACCAAACTTGGGCAAAATGAGCTAAACACATGTATGTAAAATGAGACAAGCGTTTTTCTAGACTTTTGCTCGAGTTATATTTTTTTTTATTATAATTCGGTATATATTTTTTTATCATATTTTTTCTGCAAAATGATCCTCAATTTGACCCAGTAAACGAACAACTAAAAGTCATTTTATTGGTCCCAGACTTCAAACCCAGCGAAAAATTTATGTATTTGAAGTCCCGAAAAAAATACGAAAAATGACTCAGTGGCGACCCTAGAAAAGTCAAAATACATTGGGCCTATGGAAAAGTGAAAGTAACTTTTTCCAATGTAGAAATGAAACTTGGTACATCCATAGGACACCTCAGGGCAAACAGAAAAGTTTATTACAGCCATACCGTAAACTCAACAGAAAATCTACTATGTTGGGTGGAATGCGTGACCACCTAAACCGCACCCCTTGTGTCTAAAGGCTTTTCATCTAAACAGCTCTAAATTTGGTGAGTATCATCTAGACACGTGTGCCAAAAAAGTTATCAATTTGTTTTTGATACATTTGTGGCTGTGGTCGTAATGAGTCTGTGAAGAGGCAACCTTTGGGAAATAAATGCCATTTCCCAATTGCCAGGATCCTTCCTTTAGAGGAGGCCCCCCAGAGCCACGGCTAGAGTCTTAGAAAACTCCTCAGAATCCTTTTACCGTGAAGTTTACGCTTTAAAGCACGAATGCATGTGTCCCAGCATGGTCTCAAGGAGGCGAGGGCCTTTATCGCCGCTTGATTTATTAGGCCGAGCCGGTGATGGCGGGAGGGCCTATTGTTTTGCTCGGATTTTTTTTTATTTTTTATTTTTTTATTCTGACCAAATGATCCTAAATTTGACCCAGTGAACATGCACGAAAAGTCATTTTATTGGTCCCAGACTTCAAGCTCGGCGAAAAATGGTATGTATTTGAAGTCGCGAAAAAAAAATACGAAAAATGACTCAGTGGCGACCCTACAAAATCAAAATACATTGGACCTATGGAAAGTGAAAGTAACTTTTTCCAATGTAGAAAAATGAAACTTGGTACATCCATAGGACACCTCAGGGCAAACAGAAAAGTCAATGACAGTCACACCTAAACTTAACAGGAAGTCCGCCATGTGGGGTGAAAGCGCGGCCACTAAATTCGCACCCCTTGCACAAAAGATGCAAATCATTGTGTTTTAATCTAAATGGCCCCAAATTTGGTGAGTATCATCTAGACACATGTGCCAACCAAAGTTGTGACTTTGTTTTTGATATCTTATCGGGTATGGGTGTGGCAAGCCTGTAACGAGGTGGCCATTTTTGTGAAAATAAAACGTCTCTTAACTCTCAAACGCCTTCTCGGATCGAGTTGGACCCAAAAAGGCGTTTGTGCACATTCATGACCTGAACACAAAATATGTAAATAAAAGGGTTATCTTTAGAAATGGCTCTCCAGCGCCCCTACAAACTTATAATGGGACCCAAGAATTTAGTTTGTCATAGAGACATAAAATTTTGTACACACATCTCTTATGTCATGACGAGCATAAAAGCCAATGACAACCACCCCCTATCTATAAATGTGTTGCCATAGCAACGTCCCAAAAAATGTAAAAAAAGTCAATGGGAAGTGAAATTTTTAGTTTGTTGTAGGCAAATAAAACTTGGTACACACATCCACCATGGGCTTATGAACAAAAAAGCCAATGGGGACCACACCCTATCACACACAGGAAGGCGGCCATTTTGAATTGAAAATGTGAACCGACTTAAAATACACCTCTTTTTAAAAGTACACAGAAAAAGCTGCTTCATTCCACAGACACCAAACTTGGGCAAAATGAGCTAAACACATGTATGTAAAATAGACAAGTGTTTTTCTAGACTTTTTTGCTCGAGTTATATTTTTTTTTATTATAATTCAGTATATATTTTTTTATCATATTTTTTCTGCAAAATGATCCTCAATTTAACCCAGTAAATGAACAACTAAAAGTCATTTTATTGGTCCCAGACTTCAAGCCCAGCGAAAAATTTATGTATTTGAAGTCCCCAAAAAATACGAAAAATGACTCAGTGGCGACCCCTAGAAAAGTCAAAATACATTGGGCCTATGGAAAGTGAAAGTAACTTTTTTCCAACGTAGAAAAATGAAACTTGGTACATCCATAGGACACCTCAGGGCAAACAGAAAAGTCAATGACAGCCACACCTAAACTCAACAGGAAGTCCGCCATGTGGGGTGAAAGCGTGCCACTAAATCGCACCCCTTGCGCAGAAAGATGCAAATCATTGTGTTTTAATCTAAATGGCCCCAAATTTGGTGAGTATCATCTAGACACGTGTGCCAACCAAAGTTGTGACTTTGTTGTTGATATCTTATCGGGTATGGGTGTGGCAAGCCTGTAACGAGGTGGCCATTTTTGTGAAAATAAACGTCTCTTAACTCTCAAACGCCTTCTCGGATCGAGTTGGACCCAAAAAGGCGTTTGTGCACATTCATGACCTGAACACAAAATATGTAAATAAAGGGTTATCTTTAGAAATGGCTCTCCAGCGCCCCTACAAACTTATAATGGGACCCAAGAATTTAGTTTGTCATAGAGACATAAAATTTGTACACACATCTCTTATGTCATGACGAGCATAAAAGCCAATGACAACCACCCCCTATCTATAAATGTGTTGCCATAGCAACGTCCCAAAAAATGTGGAAAAAGTCAATGGGAAGTGAAATTTTTAGTTTGTTGTAGGCAAATGAAACTTGGTACACACATCCACCATGGGCTTATGAACAAAAAAGCCAATGGGGACCACACCTATCACACACAGGAAGGCGGCCATTTTGAATTGAAAATGTGAACCGACTAAAAATACACCTCTTTTTTAAAAGTACACATACAATTGCTGCTTCATTCCACAGACACCAAACTTGGGCAAAATGAGCTAAACACATGTATGTAAAATAGACAAGCGTTTTTCTAGACTTTTTTGCTCGAGTTATATTTTTTATTATAATTCGGTATATATTTTTATCATAATTTTTCTGCAAAATGATCCTCAATTTAACCCAGTAAACGAACAACTAAAAGTCATTTTTATTGGTCCCAGACTTCAAGCCCAGCGAAAAATTTATGTATTTGAAGTCCCGAAAAAAATACGAAAAATGACTCAGTGGCGACCCTAGAAAAGTCAAAATACATGGCCTATGGAAAGTGAAAGTAACTTTTTCCAACGTAGAAAAATGAAACTTGGTACATCCATAGGACACCTCAGGGCAAACAGAAAAGTTTATTACAGCCATATCGTAAACTCAACAGAAAAGTCTACTATGTTGGGTGTAATGCGTGACCACTAAATCGCACCCCTTGTGTCTAAAGGCAAATCATTGTGTTTTAATCTAAATGGCTCCAAATTTGGTGAGTATCATCTAGACACGTGTGCCAAAAAGTTCAACTTTGTTGTTGATATCTTATCGGGTATGGGCTG
The DNA here is from genome assembly GCA_024416835.2 of Perccottus glenii. NCBI lineage: Eukaryota > Metazoa > Chordata > Actinopteri > Gobiiformes > Odontobutidae > Perccottus > Perccottus glenii. The sequence goes on along the minus strand of CM044555.2, from coordinate 3,415,726 downwards.
TGGCATGAGTCTGTGAAGATGGCCATTTTTGGGAAATAAATGCGTCTCTTAACTCTCAAGCGCTTCTCGGATCAGTTGGACCCAAAAGAGCGTTTGTGCACACAGAATCCTTACCATGACCTGAACACAAAATATGTAAATAAAGGGTTATCTTTAGAAATGGCTCTCCAGCGCCCCCTACAAACTTATAATTTTTTTTTTTTTTTTGTTACATTGGGCCTATGGAAAGTGAAAGTAACTTTTTCCAACGTAGAAAAATGAAACTTGGTACACACATCCAGCATGGGCTTATGAACAAAAAAGCCAATGGGGACACACCCTATCACACAGGAAGGCGGCCATTTTGAATTGAAAATGTGAACCGACTTAAAATAAACCTCTTTTTTAAAAGAACACAGACAATACCTGCTTCATTCCACAGACACCAAACTTGGGCAAAATGAGCTAAACACATGTATGTAAAATAGACAAGCGTTTTTCTAGACTTTTTGCTCGAGTTATATTTTTTTATTATAATTTGGTATATATTTTTTATCATATTTTTTCTGCAAAATGATCCTAAATTTGACCCAGTAAACCAACAACTAAAAGTCATTTTAATTGGTCCCAGACTTCAAACCCAGCGAAAAATTTATGTATTTGAAGTCCCCGAAAAAAAATACGAAAAATGACTCAGTGGCGACCCTAGAAAAGTCAAAATACATTGGTTCTATGGAAAATGAAAGTAAATTTTCCAATGTAGAAATACAAAACTTGGTACATCCATAGGACACCTCAGGGCAAACAGAAAAGTTTATTACAGCCACACCTAAACTCAACAGAAAATCTACTATGTTGGGTGGAATGCGTGACCACCTAAACCGCACCCCTTGTGTCTAAAGGCTTTTCATCTAAACAGCTCTAAATTTGGTGAGTATCATCTAGACACGTGTGCCAAAAAAAGTTATCAATTTGTTTTTGATACATTTGTGGCTGTAGTGGTCGTAATGAGTCTGTGAAGAGGCAACCTTTGGGAAATAAATGCCATTTCCCAATTGCCAGGATCCTTCCTTTGAGGCCCCCAGAGCCAGTCTTAGAAAACTCCTCAGAATCCTTTTACCGTGAAGTTTCGCTTTAAGCACGAAATGCACTCCTCCAGAGATCGCCGTGATGGTTTATTGGTCCCAGACTTCAAGCTCGGCGAAAATGGTATGTATTTGAAGTCGCGAAAAAAAATACGAAAAATGACTCAGTGGCGACCCCTACAAAATCAAAATACATTGGGCCTATGGAAAGTGAAAGTAACTTTTTTCCAACGTAGAAAAATGAAACTTGGTACATCCATAGGACACCTCAGGGCAAACAGAAAAGTCAATGACAGTCACACCTAAACTTAACAGGAAGTCCGCCATGTGGGGTGAAACGCGCGGCCACTAAAATTGCACCCCTTGCGCAGAAAGATGCAAATCATTGTGTTTTAATCTAAATGGCCCCAAATTTGGTGAGTATCATCTAGACACGTGTGCCAACCAAAGTTGTGACTTTGTTTTTGATATCTTATCGGGTATGGGTGTGGCAAGCCTGTAACGAGGTGGCCATTTTTGTGAAAATAAAACGTCTCTTAACTCTCAAACGCCTTCTCGGATCGAGTTGGACCCAAAAGGCGTTTGTGCACATTCATGACCTGAACACAAAGATATGTAAATAAAGGGTTATCTTTAGAAATGGCTCTCCAGCGCCCCTACAAACTTATAATGGGACCCAAGAATTTAGTTTGTCATAGAGACATAAAATTTTGTACACACATCTCTTATGTCATGACGAGCATAAAAGCCAATGACAACCACCCCCTATCTATAAATGTGTTGCCATAGCAACGTCCCAAAAAAATGTTAAAAAAGTCAATGGGAAGTGAAATTTTTAGTTTGTTGTAGGCAAATAAAACTTGGTACACACATCCACCATGGGCTTATGAACAAAAAAGCCAATGGGGACCACACCCTATCACACACAGGAAGGCGGCCATTTTGAATTGAAAATGTGAACCGACTTAAAATACACCTCTTTTAAAAGTACACAGAAAAAGCTGCTTCATTCCACAGACACCAAACTTGGGCAAAATGAGCTAAACACATGTATGTAAAATAGACAAGTGTTTTTCTAGACTTTTTGCTCGAGTTATATTTTTTTATTATAATTCGGTATATATTTTTTATCATAATTTTTCTGCAAAATGATCCTCAATTTAACCTAGTAAATGTACAACTAAAAGTCATTTTATTGGTCCCAGACTTCAAGCCCGGCGAAAAATTTATGTATTTGAAGTCCCCAAAAAAAATACGAAAAATGACTCAGTGGCGACCCCTAGAAAAGTCAAAATACATTGGGCCTATGGAAAGTGAAAGTAACTTTTTCCAACGTAGAAAAATGAAACTTGGTACATCCATAGGACACCTCAGGGCAAACAGAAAAGTCAATGACAGCCACACCTAAACTCAACAGGAAGTCCGCCATGTGGGGTGAAAGCAGCGGCCACTAAAATCGCACCCCTTATGCGCAGAAAGATGCAAATCATTGTGTTTTAATCTAAATGGCCCCAAATTTGGTGAGTATCATCTAGACACGTGTGCCAACCAAAGTTGTAACTTTGTTGTTGATATCTTATCGGGTATGGGTGTGGCAAGCCTGTAACGAGGTGGCCATTTTTGTGAAAATAAACGTCTCTTAACTCTCAAAGCGGCTTCTCGGATCGAGTTGGACCCAAAAAGGCGTTTGTGCACATTCATGACCTGAACACAAAAATATGTAAATAAAAGGGTTATCTTTAGAAATGGCTCTCCAGCGCCCCTACAAACTTATAATGGGACCCAAGAATTTAGTTTGTCATAGAGACATAAAATTTGGTACACACATCTCTTATGTCATGACGAGCATAAAAGCCAATGACAACCACCCCTATCTATAAATGTGTTGCCATAGCAACGTCCCAAATATTTGGAAAAAGTCAATGGGAAGTGAAAATTTTAGTTTGTCGTAGGCAAATGAAACTTGGTACACACATCCAGCATGGGCTTATGAACAAAAAAGCCAATGGGGACCACACCTATCACACACGGGAAGGCGGCCATTTTGAATTGAAAATGTGAACCGACTTAAAATACACCTCTTTTTAAAAGAACACAGAAAATAGCTGCTTCATTCCACAGACACCAAACTTGGGCAAAATGAGCTAAACACATGTATGTAAAATAGACAAGCGTTTTTCTAGACTTTTTGCTCGAGTTATATTTTATTTTATTATAATTTGGTATATTTTTTTATTATAATTTTTCTGCAAAATGATCCTCAATTTGACCCAGTAAACGTGCAACTAAAAGTCATTTTTATTGGTCCCAGACTTCAAGCTCGGCGAAAAATTTATGTATTTGAAGTCCCGAAAAAAAATGAAAAATGACTCAGTGGCGACCCTACAAAAGTCAAAATACATTGGGCCTATGGAAAGTGAAAGTAACTTTTTCCAACGTAGAAAAATGAAACTTGGTACATCCATAGGACACCTCAGGGCAAACAGAAAAATGTATTACAGCCATATCGTAAACTCAACAGGAAATCTACTATGTTGGGTGTATGCGTGACCACCTAAATTGCACCCCTTGTGTCTAAAGGCTTTTCATCTAAACAGCTCCAAATTTGGTGAGTATCATCTAGACACGTGTGCAAAAAAGTTATCAATTTGTTTTTGATAGATTTGTGGCTGTGGTCGTAATGAGTCTGTGAAGAGGCAACTATTGGGAAATAAATGCCATTTCCCAATTGCCAGGATCCTTCTCAACAGAAAATGTTGGGTGGAATACATGACCACCTAAATCGTACACTTTGTGCTAAAGGGTTTTCATCTAAACAGCTCCAAATTTGCTTTAAAGCACGACATGCAATCCTCCGAATATATGTGTCCCCGGTCTCAAGGGAGGCGAGGGCCTTTATCGCCGCTTGCAGCTTTAGAGGCCCGAGCCGGTGATGGGAGGGCCTATTGTTTTGCTCGGATTTATTTTTTTATTTTTAGGCCCAGCGGTGATGACCGGGAGGGACTATTGTTTTGCTCATTTTTTTTTTTTTTTTTTTATTGTGACCAAATGATCCTAAATTTGACCCAGTGAACATGCACAAAAAGTCATTTTTATTGGTCCCAGACTTCAAGCTCGGCGAAAATGGTATGTTTTTGAAGTCGCCGAAAAAAAAATACGAGAAATGACTCAGTGGCGACCCCTACAAAATCAAAATACATTGGGCCTATGGAAAGTGAAAGTAACTTTTTCCAACGTAGAAAAATGAAACTTGGTACATCCATAGGACACCTCAGAACAAACAGAAAAGTCAATGACAGTCACACCTAAACTCAACAGGAAGTCCGCCATGTGTGGGGTGAAGCGCTGGCCACTAAAATCGCACCCCTTGCGCAGAAAGATGCAAATCATTGTGTTTTAATCTAAATGGCCCCAAATTTGGTGAGTATCATCTAGACACATGTGCCAACCAAAGTTGTGACTTTGTTTTGATATCTTATCGGGTATGGGTGTGGCAAGCCTGTAACGAGGTGGCCATTTTTGTGAAAATAAAAGCGTCTCTTAACTCTCAAACGCCTTCTCGGATCGAGTTGGACCCAAAAAGGCGTTTGTGCACATTCATGACCTGAACACAAAAATATGTAAATAAAAGGGTTATCTTTAGAAATGGCTCTCCAGCGCCCCCTACAAACTTATAATGGGACCCAAGAATTTAGTTTGTCATAGAGACATAAAATTTGGTACACACATCTCTTATGTCATGACGAGCATAAAGCCAATGACAACCACCCCCTATCTATAAATGTGTTGCCATAGCAACGTCCCAAAAATGTGGAAAAAGTCAATGGGAAGTGAAATTTTTAGTTTGTTGTAGGCAAATGAAACTTGGTACACACATCCAGCATGGGCTTATGAACAAAAAAGCCAATGGGGACCACACCCTATCACACACAGGAAGGCGGCCATTTTGAATTGAAAATGTGAACCGACTTAAAATACACCTCTTTTTAAAAGTACACAGACAATAGCTGCTTCATTCCACAGACACCAAACTTGGGCAAAATGAGCTAAACACATGTATGTAAAATAGACAAGTGTTTTCTAGACTTTTTGCTCGAGTTATATTTTTATTATAATTGGTATATTTTTTATTATAATTTTTCTGCAAAATGATCCTCAATTTGACCCAGTAAACGTACAACTAAAGTCATTTTATTGGTCCCAGACTTCAAGCCCAGCAAAAATTTATGTATTTGAAGTCCCCGAAAAAAATCGAAAAATGACTCAGTGGCGACCCTAGAAAAGTCAAAATACATTGGGCCTATGGAAAGTGAAAGTAACTTTATTCCAATGTAGAAAAATGAAACTTGGTACATCCATAGGACACCTCAGGGCAAACAGAAAAGTCAATGACAGCCACACTCTAAACTCAACAGGAAGTCCGCCATGTGGGGTGAAAGCATGGCCACTAAAATCGCACCCCTTATGCGCAAAAAGATGCAAATCATTGTGTTTTAATCTAAATGGCCCCAAATTTGGTGAGTATCATCTAGACACGTGTGCCAACCAAAGTTGTGACTTTGTTTATGATATCTTATCGGGTATGGGTGTGGCAAGCCTGTAAGAGGTGGCCATTTTTGTGAAAATAAAACGTCTCTTAACTCTCAAAGCGCCTTCTCGGATCGAGTTGGACCCAAAAGGCGTTTGTGCACATTCATGACCTGAACACAAAGATATGTAAATAAAAGGGTTATCTTTAGAAATGGCTCTCCAGCGCCCCTACAAACTTATAATGGGACCCAAGAATTTAGTTTGTCATAGAGACATAAAATTTGGTACACACATCTCTTATGTCATGGAGCATAAAAGCCAATGACAACCACCCCTATCTATAAATGTGTTGCCATAGCAACGTCCCAAAAATGTGGAAAAAGTCAATGGGAAGTGAAAATTTTAGTTTATTTGTAGGCAAATGAAACTTGGTACACACATCCACCATGGGCTTATGAACAAAAAAGCCAATGGGACCACACCCTATCACACAGGAAGGCGGCCATTTTGAATTGAAAATGTGAACCGACTTAAAATACACCTCTTTTTAAAAGTACACAGAAAAAAGCTGCTTCATTCCACAGACACCAAACTTGGGCAAAATGAGCTAAACACATGTATGTAAAATAGACAAGTGTTTTTCTAGACTTTTTGCTCGAGTTATATTTTTTTATTATAATTGGTATATATTTTTATTATAATTTTTCTGCAAAATGATCCTCAATTTAACCCAGTAAACGTGCAACTAAAAGTCATTTTTATTGGTCCCAGACTTCAAGCCCAGCGAAAAATTTATGTATTTGAAGTCCCCGAAAAAAAATACGAAAAATGACTCAGTGGCGACCCCTAGAAAAGTCAAAATACATTGGCCTATGGAAAAGTGAAAGTAACTTTTTCCAATGTAGAAAAATGAAACTTGGTACATCCATAGGACACCTCAGGGCAAACAGAAAAGTTTATTACAGCCATACCGTAAACTCAACAGAAAATCTACTATGTTGGGTGGAATGCGTGACCACCTAAATCGCACCCCTTCTGTCTAAAGGCTTGTTCATCTAAACAGCTCCAAATTTGGTGAGTATCATCTAGACACGTGTGCAAAAAAAGTTATCAATTTGTTTTTGATACATTTGTGGCTGTGGTGTAATGAGTCTGTGAAGAGGCCAACCTTTGGGAAATAAATGCCATTTCCCAATTGCCAGGATCCTTCCTTTAGAGGAGGCCCCTCCAGAGCCACGTGCTAGAGTCTTAGAAAACTCCTCAGAATCCTTTTACCGTGAAGTTTACGCTTCAAAGCACGAAATGCACTCCTCCGAGTGCATGTGTCCCCCTATCTCAATGGAGGCGAGGGCCTTTATCGCCTGGGCTTTAATTTTTATCTTTCTTGAATGATCCTAAATTTGACCCAGTGAACATAAAAGTCATTTTATTGGTCCCAGACTTCAAGCCCGGCAAAAAATTTATGTATTTGAAGTCCCCGAAAAAAATACGAAAAATGACTCAGTGGCGACCCTAGAAAAGTCAAAATATATTGGGCCTATGGAAAGTGAAAGTAACTTTTTTCCAACGTAGAAAAATGAAACTTGGTACATCCATAGGACACCTCAGGGCAAACAGAAAAGTCAATGACAGTCACACCTAAACTTAACAGGAAGTCCGCCATGTGGGGTGAAAGCGCGGCCACTAATAATCGCACCCCTTGCGCAGAAAGATGCAAATCATTGTGTTTTAATCTAAATGGCCCCAAATTTGGTGAGTATCATCTAGACACGTGTGCCAACCAAAGTTGTGACTTTGTTGTTGATATCTTATCGGGTATGGGTGTGGCAAGCCTGTAACGAGGTGGCCATTTTTGTGAAAATAAACGTCTCTTAACTCTCAAGCGGCTTCTCGGATCGAGTTGGACCCAAAAAGCGTTTGTGCACATTCATGACCTGAACACAAAAATATGTAAATAAAGGGTTATCTTTAGAAATGGCTCTCCAGCGCCCCTACAAACTTATAATGGGACCCAAGAATTTAGTTTGTCATAGAGACATAAAATTTGGTACACACATCTCTTATGTCATGACGAGCATAAAAGCCAATGACAACCACCCTATCTATAAATGTGTTGCCATAGCAACGTCCCAAATATTTGGAAAAAGTCAATGGGAAGTGAAAATTTTAGTTTGTCGTAGGCAAATGAAACTTGGTACACACATCCAGCATGGGCTTATGAACAAAAAGCCAATGGGGACCACACCTATCACACACGGGAAGGCGGCCATTTTGAATTGAAAATGTGAACCGACTTAAAATACACCTCTTTTAAAAGAACACAGAAAATAGCTGCTTCATTCCACAGACACCAAACTTGGGCAAAATGAGCTAAACACATGTATATAAAATAGACAAGCGTTTTTCTAGACTTTTTGCTCGAGTTATATTTTATTTTATTATAATTTGGTATATATTTTTTATTATAATTTTTCTGCAAAATGATCCTCAATTTGACCCAGTAAACGTGCAACTAAAAGTCATTTTTATTGGTCCCAGACATCAAGCTCGGCGAAAAATTTATGTATTTGAAGTCCCGAAAAAAATATGAAAAATGACTCAGTGGCGACCCTACAAAAGTCAAAATACATTGGGCCTATGGAAAGTGAAAGTAACTTTATTCCAACGTAGAAAAATGAAACTTGGTACATCCATAGGACACCTCAGGGCAAACTGAAAGGTTTATTACAGCCATATCGTAAACTCAACAGAAAATCTACTATGTTGGGTGGAATGCGTGACCACCTAAATCGCACCCCTTGTGCCTAAAGGCTTTTCATCTAAACAGCTCCAAATTTGGTGAGTATCATCTAGACACGTGTGCCAAAAAAATTATCAATTTGTTTTTGATACATTTGTGGCTGTGGTCGTAATGAGTCTGTGAAGAGGCAACCTTTGGGAAATAAATGCCATTTCCCAATTGCCAGGATCCTTCCTTTAGAGGAGGCCCCTCCAGAGCCACGGCTAGAGTCTTAGAAAACTCCTCAGAATCCTTTTACCGTGAAGTTTACGCTTTAAAGCACGAAATGCACTCCTCCAAGTGCATGTTTCTGATCTCAAGAGAGGCGAGGGCCTTTATCGCCGCTTGCGGCTTTAATTTTTTTAATTATAATTTTTCTGCAAAATGATCCTCAATTTGACCCAGTAAACGTGCAACTTAAAGTCATTTTTATTGGTCCCAGACTTCAAGCCGTGAAAAATTATGTATTTGAAGTCCCCGAAAAGAATATACGAAAAATGACTCAGTGGCGACCCCTAGAAAAGTCAAAATACATTGGGCCTATGGAAAATGAAAGTAAATTTTTCCAATGTAGAAATACAAAACTTGCTACATCCATGGGACACCTCAGGGAAAACAGAAAAGTTTATTACAGCCATACCATAAACTCAACAGGAAATCTACTATGTTGGGTGGAATGCGTGACCACCTAAATTGCACCCCTTGTGTCTAAAGGCTTTTCATCTAAACAGCTCCAAGAGCGGTCGTCTTTCAACCGGAAGGTAGGTGGTTCGATTCCCGCTCTCCCCACAGTTCATACCGTCGTTGTGTCCTTGGGCAAGACACTTAACCCACCTTGCCTCCAGTGACTGTAACACTGGTAATGTAATGTAAGTCGCTTTGGATAAAAGCGTCTGCTAAATGAATAAATGTAAATGTAGATGTGTGCCAAAAAAAGTTATCAATTTGTTTTTTGATACATTTGTGGCTGTGGTCGTTATGAGTCTGTGAAGAGGCAGCCATTTCTTTGGGAAATAAATGCCATTTCCCAATTGCCAGGATCCTTCCTTTAGAGGAGGCCCCTCCAGAGCCACGGCTAGAGTCTTAGAAAACTCCTCAGAATCCTTTGGAACTTGTAACCTTGTACTTTTAGACAAGTAATATTTACATTTTGCCTTTTTAAACAGGGGGGTGCAGCGATTCCTGAGTCATCTCAAATCTCCAGCCAGTGCTTTGTTTTTCTCGGTTGTGTAGCAGGCCCCAGCAGTAGCACAGGCCCGGTTATTTGACATTACCGTGAAGTTTACGATTTAAAACACGAAATGCAATCCTCCGAGTGCATGTGTCCCCATCTCAAGGAGGCGAGGGCCTTTATCTTTAATTTTTTTCTTTTCCACCTATGATCCTAAATTTGACCCAGTGAACATGAACGAAAAGTCATTTTTATTGGTCCCAGCCTTCAAGCCCGAAAAATTTATGTATTTGAAGTCGACTCAGTGGCGACCCTACAAAATCAAAATACATTGGGCCTATGGAAAGTGAAAGTAACTTTTTCCAACGTAGAAAAATGAAACTTGGTACATCCATAGGACACCTCAGGGCAAACAGAAAAGTCAATGACAGTCACACCTAAACTTAACAGGAAGTCCGCCATGTGGGGTGAAAGCGGCCACTAAAATCGCACCCTTGCGCAGAAAGATGCAAATCATTGTGTTTTAATCTAAATGGCCCCAAATTTGGTGAGTATCATCTAGACACGTGTGCCAACCAAAGTTGTGACTTTGTTGTTGATATCTTATCGGGTATGGGTGTGGCAAGCCTGTAACGAGGTGGCCATTTTTGTGAAAATAAAGCGTCTCTTAACTCTCAAAGCGCCTTCTCGGATCGAGTTGGACCCAAAAGCGTTTGTGCACATTCATGACCTGAACACAAAAATATGTAAATAAAAGGGTTATCTTTAGAAATGGCTCTCCAGCGCCCCTACAAACTTATAATGGGACCCAAGAATTTAGTTTGTCATAGAGACATGAAATTTGGTACACACATCTCTTATGTCATGACGAGCATAAAAGCCAATGACAACCACCCCCTATCTATAAATGTGTTGCCATAGCAACGTCCCAAATATGTGGAAAAAGTCAATGGGAAGTGAAAATTTTAGTTTGTCGTAGGCAAATGAAACTTGGTACACATCCAGTATGGGCTTATGAACAAAAAAGCCAATGGGGACCACACCCTATCACACACGGGAAGGCGGCCATTTTGAATTGAAAATGTGAACCGACTTAAAATACACCTCTTTTTAAAAGAACACAGAGAATAGCTGCTTCATTCCACAGACACCAAACTTGGGCAAAATGAGCTAAACACATGTATGTAAAATAGACAGGTGTTTTTCTTGACGTTTTTGCTCGAGTTATTTTTTTATTATAATTTGGTATATTTTTTAGTATAATTTTTCTGCAAAATGATCCTCAATTTGACCCAGTAAACGTGCAACTAAAAGTCATTTTATTGGTCCCAGACTTCAAGCTCTGGCAAAAATTTAATGTATTTGAAGTCCCGAAAAAAATACGAAAAATGACTCAGTGGCGACCCTAGAAAAGTCAAAATACATTGGGCCTATGGAAAGTGAAAGTAACCTTTTTCCAACGTAGAAAAATGAAACTTGGTACATCCATAGGACACCTCAGGGCAAACAGAAAAGTTTATTACAGCCATATCGTAAACTTAACAGGAAATCTACTATGTTGGGTGGAATGCGTGACCACCTAAATCGCACCCCATGTGTCTAAAGGCTTTTCATCTAAACAGCTCCAAATTTGGTGAGTATCATCTAGACACGTGTGCCAAAAAAGTTATCAATTTGTTTTTTGATACATTTGTGGCTGTGGTCGTAATGAGTCTGTGAAGAGGCAGCCATTTCTTTGGGAAATAAATGCCATCTCCCAATTGCCAGGATCCTTCCTTTAGAGGCGGCCCCTCCAGAGCCAAGCCTAGAGTCTTAGAAAACTCCTCAGAATCCTTTGGAACTTGTAACCTTGTACTTTTAGACAAGTTATATTTACATTTTGCCTTTTTAAACAGGGGGGTCCAGCGATTCCTGAGTCATCTCAAATCTCCAGCCAGTACTTTGTTTTTCTTGCCATAGCCCAAGCATAATCTATTATTTTCAAAGGTTCAGACAGCTCCCAGGAAAACCAGGGATTGTGGAGACCTTTAACTCTAAATTACAAGGTGGTGTAGCAGGACCCAGCAGTAGCACAGGCCCGGTTATTTGACATTACCGTGAAGTTTACGCTTTAAAGCACGAAATGCGATCCTCTGAGTGCATGTGTCCCCGCGGTCTCAAGGGAGGCGAGGGCCTTTTTCGCCGCTTGCGGCTTTAATTAGGCCCGAGCCGGTGATGACCGGGAGGGCCTATTGTTTTTGCTCGGATTTTTTTTTTCCTCTTTCTTTTTCTGCAAAACGATCCTAAATTTGACCCAGTGAACATGCACGAAAAGTCATTTTTATTGGTCCCAGACTTCAAGCTCGGCGAAAATGTTATGTATTTGAGGTCCCCGAAAAAAAATTACAAAAAATGACTCAGTGGCGACCCCTAGAAAAGTCAAAATACATTGGGCCTATGGAAAGTGAAAGTGACTTTTTTGCAACGTAGAAAAATGAAACTTGGTACATCCATAGGACACCTCAGGGCAAACAGAAAAGTCTATGACAGCCACACCCTACACTCAACAGGAAGTCCGCCATGTGGGGTGAAACGCGCGGCCACTAAAATCGCACCCCTTGCGCAGAAAGATGCAAATTATTGTGTTTTAATCTAAATGGCCCCAAATTTGGTGAGTATCATCTAGACACGTGTGCCAACCAAAGTTGTGACTTTGTTTATGATATCTTATCGGGTATGGGTGTGGCAGGCCTGTAACGAGGTGGCCATTTTGTGAAAATAAAATGTCTCTTAACTCTCAAACACCTTCTCGGATCAAGTTGGACCCCAAAAGGCGTTTGTGCACATTCATGACCTGAACACAAAAATATGTAAATAAAAGGGTTATCTTTAGAAATGGCTCTCCAGCGCCCCTACAAACTTATAATGGGACCCAGAATTTAGTTTGTCATAGAGACATGAAATTTGGTACACACATCTCTTATGTCATGACGAGCATAAAAGCCAATGACAACCACCCCTATCTATAAATGTGTTGCCATAGCGTCCCAAATATTTGGAAAAAGTCAATGGGAAGTGAAAATTTTAGTTTGTCGTAGGCAAATGAAACTTGGTACACACATCCAGCATGGGCTTATGAACAAAAAAGCCAATGGGGACCACAACATATCACACACGGGAAGGCGGCCATTTTGAATTGAAAATTTGGTCCGACTTAAAATACACCTCTTTTTTAAAAGTACACAGAAAAAAGCTGCTTCATTCCACAGACACCAAACTTGGGCAAAATGAGCTAAACACATGTATGTAAAATAGACAAGTGTTTTTCTAGACTTTTTTGCTCGAGTTATATTTTTTTTATTATAATTCGGTATATATTTTTTTATTATAATTTTTCTGCAAAATGATCCTAAATTTGACCCAGTAAACGTGCAACTAAAAGTCATTTTTATTGGTCCCAGACTTCAAGCTCGGCGAAAAATTTATGTATTTGAAGTCCCCGAAAAAAAATTACAAAAAATGACTCAGTGGCGACCCCTAGAAAAGTCAAAATACATTGGGCCTATGGAAAGTGAAAGTAACTTTTTCCAATGTAGAAATACAAAACTTGGTACATCCATAGGACACCTCAGGACAAACAGAAAAGTTTATCACAGCCATACCGTAAACTCAACAGAAAATCTACTATGTTGGGTGGAATGCATGACCACCTAAATCGCACCCCTTCTATCTAAGGCGGCAGTAGCTCAGTGGTAGAGCGGCCGTCCTTCAACCGGAAGGTAGTAGGTTCGATTCCCGCTCGCCCCACAGTTCATACTGTCGTTGTGTCCTTGGGCAAGACACTTAACCCACCTTGCCTCCAGTGTCTGTAGCACTGGTGTATGAATGTGTGTGACTGTAGAGGTGTGTTTGGTGGTGGTCGGAGAAGGTTGAGCGCCGTTTGTGTGGCAGCCCCCATCTCTGTCTGCCCCAGGTGTGAATGTGTGTGAATGGGGTGAGTGGTAAGCACATTGTAAAGCACTTTGTGGTCTATATCTGTGAAAGGTGCTATATATATAAATAATACTTACTTACTTACTTACTTACTAAAGGCTTTTCATCTAAACAGCTCCAAATTTGGTGAGTATCATCTAGACACGTGTGCAAAAAAAAGTTATCAATTTGTTTTTGATACATTTGTGGCTGTGGTCGTAATGAGTCTGTGAAGAGGCAACCTTTGGGAAATAAATGCCATTTCCCAATTGCCAGGATCCTTCCTTTAGAGGAGGCCCCTCCAGAGCCACGGCTAGAGTCTTAGAAAACTCCTCAGAATCCTTTTACCGTGAAGTTTACGCTTTAAAGCACGAAATGCACTCCTCCGAGTGCATGTGTCCCCGCGGTCTCAATGGAGGCGAGGGCCTTTATCGCCGCTTGCGGCTTTAATTAATATTTATTTCCTTTTTGTGCAAACAGTCATCAATAATATCTCTAAAACATAAATTAGCTCAAAAGTGTTTAGCAGAGATTCAGATTCAAATTACTTTTTATAAATAAAGTTTTTTTCAATTGACACACACACACAGAAAATCCATTAAAAAAAACAGTCAATAGTACATTATATTATTATTCTGGGTAAAGGTAATGGAAGACTATATGCTTCATTGTATTTGACAAAATTTATATTAATGACATGAAAATAGTGGCTATGAATGAAAAAAGTGTACTTACATCAGTCGTACACAGTTACCATCTTGTGAGGACATTTATCTCACAGATCAGCACAGCTCTGCAAACAGGATGTATATATATGACACTAATCAGTCCAGTGTGAGTTTGCAGCTTGAGTTTTTGGCAGATGTGATATTGACGTGTGATCGTTATTTCACAACAACTCAGAGTAACATAAGGTTCATTTTGAAGTTGAATGGCCCTCTGTACAGGGCAAGTGTAATTCTGAATCCAAAACTTTGAGCCCTACAGAAGTCTACAGTGTTGTTAGAACATACTCTTTATCCAAACCGCCATCTTAGCCACTGTGCATGAGCAGAAACGACTTAATACTATCTAACAAAGCTCAAGTTGTAACCGAAGTGGAGCTATTATTTGTGTGTATTTGCATTATTTGCACAATTTTTACATGTGTTGATTTAAATATGTTTGGGCTGTGTGAACTTTTTACTGTTAGATTTAAATTTTACTGATAAAATACTGATTACTGATTACTCCTGAATCCGAGGTTCCTCAGGAGGAACAATGCAGTTTTCGTCCCGGTCGTGGAACACTGGACCAGCTCTATACCCTCTCCAGAGTGCTGGAGGGTTTATGGGAGTTTGCCCAACCAGTCCACATGTGTTTTGTGGATCTGGAGAAGGCATTCGACTGTGTCCCTCGTGGCGCCCTGTGGGGGGTGCTCTGGGAGTATAGGGTCCGGGGCCCTTTGCTAAGGGCTGTCCAGTCCCTGTACGACCGGAGCAGAAACTTGGTTCGCATTGCCGGCAGTAAGTCAGACCTGTTCCCAGTGCATGTTGGACTTCGGCAGGGCTGCCCTTTGTCACCGGTCCTGTTCATTATCTTTATGGACAGGATTTCTAGGCGAATCCAGGGGCCGGAGGGAGTCTGGTTTGGGGACCACAGGATCTCGTCTCTGCTTTTTGCAGATGATGTTGTCCTGTTGGCTCCATCAAGCCAGGACCTTCAGGGTGCACTGGGACGGTTTGCAGCCGAGTGTGAAGCGGCTGGGATGAGGATCAGCACCTCCAAGTCTGAGACCATGGTTCTCAGTCGGAAAAGGGTGGCTTGTCCCCTTCAGGTTGGTAGAGAGATCCTGCCTCAAGTGGAGGAGTTCAAGTATCTTGGGGTTTTGTTCACGAGTGAGGGAAGGAGGGAACGTGAGATTGACAGACGGATCGGTGCAGCTTCTGCAGTGATGCGGTCAATGCACCAGTCTGTCGTGGTAAAGAAGGAGCTGAGCTGTAAGGCAAAGCTCTCGATTTACCGGTCAATCTACGTTCCTACTCTCACCTATGGTCATGAGCTTTGGGTCATGACCGAAAGAACAAGATCCCGGATACAAGTGGCCGAAATGAGCTTTCTCCGTAGGGTGGCGGGGCGCTCCCTTAGAGATAGGGTGAGGAGCTCGGTCACTCGGAAGGAGCTCAAAGTAGAGCCGCTGCTCCTCCACATTGAGAGGAGCCAGCTGAGGTGGCTCGGGCATCTGTTTCGGATGCCTCCTGGACGCCTCCCTAGGGAGGTGTTTGGGCATGTCCCACCGAGGAGACCCGGGAAGACCTAAGACACGCTGGAGGGACTATGTCTCTCGGCTGGCCTGGGAACGCCTCGGTATCCCCCCGGAAGAGCTGGAGGAAGTGTCTGGGGAGAGAGGAAGTCTGGGCGTCTCTGCTGCCCCCGCGACCCGGCCCCGGATAAGCGGTAGAAGATGGATGGATGGATGGATGGTAACAACGTTATCAGGGTGTGTTTCAAATACAGGGGTATCACGGGCCTCCCTGGGAAGTCTATGCCAGGGCACTAGAGAGGAGAATCTTATAGTCAATCCTCAGATTCAGGAGGAACAATGTAGTTTTTGTCCCGGTCGTGGAACACTGGACCAGCTCTAGACCTTCTCTGGAGAAGGCATTAGACTCTGGGCTCTGGGAGTATGGGGTCTGGGGCCCTCTGCTGAGGGCTGTCACACAAAATGTGTCATGGCCGCTAGTCATGTCACCTGAACAAACCAGCCACTCCCATTCTACACACCTGCAGGCCTTTACAATCAGGCAGGTACATAAGCAGCCGACACACACCTCATGTTTCCAGATTGTTCTGCTGACTCCAGAAGAGCACAGCCAGCCTGTTTCTGCTAACCTGATCCAGTTAACTCTTTCTGCTACCTGTTTACAGGGTCCTGAGTCTTCGGTCGTCACGTCCTGGACCAGCTTGTCGCTGTGTTTTTTCGGCTGTCTTTTGGGTCCGACCGACAACGTTCAGTTATAATCCCAGTGTTGACTACCTCTGTTTCATTAAAGAATACACAGAATACACAGGGGGGGCTCAGTGGTAGAGCGGTCGTCCTTCAACCGGAAGGTAGGTTGTTCGAGTCCCGCTCTCCCCACAGTTCATACTGTCCTTGTGTCTTTGGGCAAGACACTTAACCCACCTTGCCTCCAGTGGTGTAACACTGGTGAATGGAACCTTTTTAATTTTCCACTGACTCCACAGAAAGGCTGCATGGGCATTGATCCCACAACCTTCATGGTGTGTTAAACTGTACTAACAGATTCTCCATTTTACTCACGAGAATACTTTTTCTGGAGCTCATCTCTTTTTTCAGACAGGCTAAACCGCCTACCTATAACCAGAAGGTAGGAAGTTCAATTCCCACTCTCCCCTTTTTATACGGTCATTGTGTCCTTGGGCAAGACACTTGTCCCACCTTGCCTCCAGTGTCCGTAGCACTGGTGTATGAATGTGTGTGACTGTAGAGGTGTGTTTGGTGGTGGTCGGAGAAGGCTGTGGGCGCCGTGTGTATGACAGCCCCCCCTCTCTGTCTGCCCCAGGTGTGAATGTGTGTGAATGGGGTGAGTGGAAGCACGATGTGAAGCGCTTTGGGTGCCCGAGAAGGGTGCAAAAAAGCGCTAAATAAATGCATGCCATTTACCATTTACATCTAAAAAATCTTTGGATCTCATATTGAGAGTTCACAGCAACAGTTTCCATAAATAATGTAAAAACAAAGTATTACAATTATGTAGAGACTTTTGATCCAGAAAGTGTTAGTGAAAGTTTGTTCTAAATTTGTCTTTTCAAGTCATTTGGATGTGTTGTGGAATGTTGTGTATCCTTTCAATGATCATTCCATCAATCTGAACCTTTGCATTTGTACCACCTCTACCAAATAACATTACTGCTTTATTAAATTTTAGTGATAATCTGTTATAATCAAACTATTAGTTTTTTTTTACATTTCTGCATTGACATTTCCCAAGAACTGGTCCAAGTTGTACCCAGAACAAAAATATTTAAATAATTAGCAAACAAAACAAGTTTCAAGGTCTTTCTAACTTTGAATAATTCATTTATAAACAAAATAAACAATTTAGGGCCCAGCACTGACCCCTGGGGGAAACCACAAGAAATGTTTAAGCATGTTGCCATAGCAACAGGAGGGTAAAGGGGCCTAAAATTTTACTTTTGTAAGAGTAGCATTACTTCAAAATTACTCAAGTAGAAGTAAAAAGTCACCTGCGAACCCTAACGGGACTAAGAGGTAGGAATTGAATAAATAGAAGTAAAGGTACAGTAGTCATCCAAAAAACAACTTGATTTCAGAAATGTAAAATAATGTGCAATTTCTGATGTTTCATTTTTACAAAATAACATATTAAGGCCCAAGAAACACATTTACAAATCTTACTTTTTCCCACTTGTGTTTACTTTTTGAAACCAACCCCTACACTGTGTGTTTAAACAGTACAGCTGTTGTTTTGCTCTGTGTGAGACAAACATGCTTTGTTCATGAGGCCAGCGTCATCCTCTTCACAAAGAATTACGTCATTTGATTATCTTAAAAATATTTTCAATATATAATTTTCCAGTAGCTCTTTATTACATTGTTAAGTATACTTTAAAAATTTCCTGTACAATATTTTTGTTTTTTTCTAAAAATGTATTATAATATTCAATCTTATTAGATTGTACAATATTACTTAATTTTTTGCAGTTCTTGAATTATTGAAGTCCCAGCTTGTTTTTAGACAGAATCACCATTTTATAGGAAAATGAATTGATTTCTGGTATTTAAGGTTATAGTTTAATGGTAAAGAATAATATCCATCAGAGCCTGAGCAGACACTGTGTTTCTCTAAATGGACTTTTCTAAACTAGTCCATGTCCTTCATACATATACTTTGACTTGTTACAGTTTTTCTTTAGACCTCAGTCTTTTCTCAAATCTTCTTTTGCCATGAACACAAAGCCCTGTGTAACATGTCTTCTTCCAAAATGTAGTCGAGCTGACTCTGTTGAAGTTTTCAAAAGCAAACTCAAAACATACTTATTTTACCAAACGTATGGAGACTGATTGATCATAGGTACACGTTTACTTTGGTTGTAGCTGTAGATACACACTCAACACTTTTATTATTATAACACCTCCCTATTGTGGAAGTAGCACTTTTCTTCTTTTCTACTTCCTCCTAGGGTGGACGCACACCTCTGACCTGCTGGGTGATGTGTGCCCCAGGAAGGCTGAGGCGTGGGGTCCCCCTGTAGTTGTAACACACTTTCACTTATAACTCTGTTAAAAGTAATAATTTAATGTATAAAGACAAAGTCCACATAGGACACACATATTTATTCATCTATTTAAAAAAAAAAAAAAAAAAACATGTAAAAATTGTGCAAATAATGCAAATACACACAAAGAATAGTTAAGCATCAGGTACAACTTGAGCTTTGTTAGATAGTATTAAGTCGTTGCTGCTCATGCACAGTGGCAAAGATGGTGGTTTGGATAAAGAGTATGTTCTAACAACACTGTAGACTTCTGTAGGGCTCAATGTTTTGGATTCAGAGTTATACTTGCCCTGTACAGAGGGCCATTCAACTTAAAAATGAACCTTATGGCACATGACCATTAACTGGGAATCTTAAGAAACACGTCCATATTTGGTCGGTAAATGGCTGCTGTAAGTGTTGGATTATCTGAGCTCTGCCACAAAGTCAAGCTGCAAACTCACACGGAACTGATTATCTGTCAGTTTGCAGAGCTGTGTTGATCTGTGATAAATGTCCTCACGAGATGGTAACTGTGTACGACTGATGTAAATACACTTGTTTTTATTCATAGCCAGTATTTTTCATGTCATTATTATAAATTTTGTCAAATATAATGAAGCATATAGTGTTCCATTACCTTTTACCCAGGATAATAACATGCTATTGACTGTTATTTTAATAATGGTATTTCTCTGTGTCTGTCAATAGGAAAAATAAGAATGAAGACTAAGTTGCGTCTGAAGCTCTGCTAAAACACTTTTGAGCTAATTTATGTTTTGGAGATACATCAATCCACAAAACTGCCATGTAGTGTTGATAACTTATACTGTTTACACAAAAAGGAAAAGGTTAAAAATTAATAATGTGCGTCATTAAAAAAAGATACAAACTAAACACTTAATATGGACTGTAGTGAAGTGTGAACTGCAACCTAAAAATAAAAGTTCAAGAAGTTTGAAAAAGGAAGAAGCGTCACACTTTACATTTAGTTTGTGAAGCTGCAGTGAGTAGATGATGGATGAGAAAACAAGTGAGCGTATGGTCAGGAATAAAAGGGGATTTAGGAACCGCTCCAGAAGTCTAAATGAAACAAACACTGAAGAGGCAGCTGCAGAGTCAAGTGAGACAAATAGTTTTCAAATTCATTTTAGTAACATTTGATCTGCAGTGTTTATTTTCTTCAACAGGAGGAAAAGGGATTAGACTGGTCTTTGTTGGCCTCGGGCTCCTGTTCATCGTACAAGCTTCTCTGAACGTTTACCTGCGTCTTTCTCTTTGTGAGTACTTTATTCACTGTGTCATGTGATCTCAATAAGTTTAATGTTTCACTGTAAATTTTAACAAGTTTACTTTTTGGGAAACTGATTACTTTGAGTAAAGTTAAGGAACTTGCACTAAACTTAAATGATTTATTATGTCAAGTGGTTCTTTGTAATTGCTTTGAGTAATTGCTAAGATTCTTGATTTCTTAATATGGACTTGAGGATTTATATGTAATGGTGTTTAATATAGATTACGCAACTTAATTTTTATTCAATTTAGCTGTGATTAAGTGTTAAAATAAAAGACAGCCTTAGACAAAGATGAGTGAGTGGGTCTGAGACATGAGTCACAGAGAAACTGTGGAAACTCATTCATTGAAAAAACGTTCCGCGGTCAAAAATGTGGTTAAAATTATATAATTTATTTTTACGTTTGCGTTTAAGCGTTAATCCTAATTAATGGCGTTAAAGTCCGTAATTAATTAATCTTAATTAACGCGTTAAAGTCCCGGCCCTAATATATATATTTACAACTTTGACCTCGGGGTTTCCAGTCCATACTCCGTACAGATGTTCCTGTACACTATGCCAGCCACTTGGTTATGGCGCTCCATGTATGCTTTCCCTGCCAGCATCTTACACCCTGCAGTTAAGTGTTGGATTGTCTCAGGGGCCTGTTTGCACAGCCTACACCTTGGGTCTTGTCTGGTGTGGTAGATTTGGGCCTCTATTGCTCTGGTGCTCAGGGCCTGCTCCTGTGCAGCCATGACGAGTGCCTCTGTGCTGTCCTTCAGTCCGGCCCGTTCTAGCCATTGGTAGGATTTCTTGATATCAGCCACTTCAGTTATGTTCCGGTGGTACATCCCATGTAGGGGTTTGTCCTCCCATGATGGTCCCTCGTCCAGCTCCTCTTCCTTTGTTCCCCATTGCCTGAGACATTCACTGAGCACGTCATCTGTTGGGGCCTTATCTTTTATCTACTTGTGGATCTTGGATGTTTCATCCTGGATAGTGGCTCTCACACTCACTAGTCCACGGCCGCCTTCTTTACGGCTAGCGTACAGTCTCAGGGTGCTGGATTTGGGGTGGAACCCTCCATGCATGGTGAGGAGCTTTTGTGTCTTAACGTCTGTGATCTGTATCTCTTCCTTTGCCCACCTTATTATTCCCGCAGGGTATCTGATCGCTGGCAGGGCGTAGCTGTTTATTGCCCGTGCCTTGTTCTTGCCATTGAGCTGACTTCTTAGGACTTGCCTTACTTGTTGGAGGTATTTGGCAGTTGCTGTTTTCCTTGTTACCTCTTCGAGGTTGCCATTTGCCTGTGGTATTCCAAGGTACTTGTAACCATCCTCAATGTCTGCTATTGTTCCTTCTGGGAGTGAGACCCCTTCTGTGTGGACTACCTTCCCTCTCTTTGTCACTATTCGATTACACTTCTCAAGCCCGAATGACAACCCAATGTCAGAGCTGTAGATCCTGGTGGTGTGGATCAGTGAGTCAATGTCCCGCTCGCTCTTAGCGTATAGCTTGATGTCATCCATGTAGAGGAGGTGACTGATGGTGGCCCTATTCCTGAGTTGGTATCCATAGCCAGTCTTGTCTCTGTCAGTTGGGTCACTTCTCTACGTGTCTGCTTGATCTTAGCCTCCAGCCTTCGTTTCCATGGTGGGTATTGTTTCTCATGGCTCCCATGGTTGCTCTTATAGCCAAACATCTCGAGGATCACTGCTGCGGAGGTGTATAGCAGCTCATTGGTTTCAGTGATGGTTGTGGTAGGGATCACACTCAATGCTGCATTCACATCTTCTAAAGAGACTTTCTGATTGTACTTCACTTAGCCGTTGTAATTGGCGTCGGGGTTGCCTTGCATTCATTCTCGCCATGATCTTATCTTTCAGTTCAGTCGATGTAATGCTCAGCGTGTTTGCACTTGTTGGGGCTTCGTACCCAATCTCCGTTTCGGAAGTCGCCGTTGGCTCCCCTCTGACCTCTTGTCCTGGCTCTTGTTATTACATTATTGGAGAAAAGTTATTACCTTATTGGCTAATGTATTTTATTACATTATTAGCAGGTATTACATTATTGGTTGCTACAGGGCAGTCTTTGTGTGAAGCAAAGAACTTCATTGTTCAGGGAAATGTATTCATGTATTCACTTTAATGTGCCTCTGGTGTCTTCATGATTTGGTTAAACACAAATGTTTACAACACACCTCACAAGTTGATGATAGTAATCTCTACAAACAAGCTGGGTTTAACATTAGCCGTCATAACTTTTGTTAAAGTGGCACTGTGTAGCTTTTATAATAATAATAATAATAATAATAATAAAAAGAAGAAGAAAATGAACTGCTTTGAGCCCTACTTCCTTTTCTACAACCTTTTTTTTTAGATCATCCGTCGTGCATTGTGGGTAGAAAAAAGGCCTTGAAGGGTCCGCAAATGCATCCTGGGTATTTTGGCCAATTGAAGGTCTTAATCCTTTGAGGTCAAGGGGTTTGGAACCAAATGGAACACACTTTCAGCTTCTGGTTTCCCCCAGAGAGTACTCCTGAGAGTCCTCCAGAGAGTCCCCTAAGAGTCCCCCAGAGAGTCCTCCAGAGAGTCCTCCAGAGAGTCCTCCAGAGAGTCCCCTAAGAGTCCCCCAGAGAGTCCTCCAGAGAGTCCTCCAGAGAGTCCCCCAGAGAGTCCCCCTGAGAGTCCCCCAGAGAGTCCTCCAGAGGACGGGCCCTGGAGACTGGGAAACAGCCTTAGACACAAAGACTAAATGTTGTAATCATTATAAAGTGCACTGTAGTAAATAATGTGTTGATTCAGACACAGACAAGTTGTTTTTTCTGACTTGTTCATGTGTGTCCTGCTTTTGACTCAGAAAGTCTTGCTTTTTACAAACTTTCATGATAGACTTTACAAAAAGTCAGGTTCAACATAAAGCTTTCCTGTCTGTCCCATGACTACACCTTTTGTTTTTCTGAATTATATTTGACTTGGACACAAATAGATAGAACAAATTTGCCTGTGACAAATGACCTTGAGACTGAGGACAGCATCAGGTGTGACTGGAAACTGGAGTCCTGACTCCAACGGAATCACCAGGAAATGGATTAAAGAACTTTAGCCTGGTCTAGGAGCAGGTTAAAGGTTAAAGGTCAGACCCTATATTTGGTCAAACACACAACAGCATTCATTTTACATTTGTCACTCATTTACAAATGGTTCACATGAGACTATGTTTGTTAAAATATTTAATAATATAGTTTTTTCATCAGCCAATTTCTCAGAGTTTCTGGATTAAAACGACCTACCATCAGCGTATTTAAATAGGTTTGTATTGGTTGGTCTTTGCTGCTCAACAGATCTCTTTGTGATGTTGGTAAAACACACTTAATGCAGCACAGTTTGTTCACTCCTTTAATTATTCTCACATTTATCTTTCTGCTTTGTCAAACACAGCTTATTTCCGCATATTTCTTTCTTTTTCTCTCACAAAACTACAATGTTAAAGAGACGATGGATGTTTATTTGGCGTAGTTTCTCATTGAGGCTCGATTCAATCAACGCTCGACTTCAAGACGTTTTTTCTGAACGTTTCTTTAAAAAAGGCCTATCAGCAAATTTAAATATGTTCTGGTCGTTCTCCTCAGTTCACTTTGAGACGATTAAAAACACATTTAATGAAGTAAAAGGTAATAGCCTCACAGTTCTCTTGGTCACTTTCTTATATGTTAAGAATATAATGTTTGATGGATCCACTTTAGGCCTGACTTCTGACTTGGTGCTAACATTAGCTGGAATTTGGGCCATGTTTTTCTGAAGGTACTTGTTTTCAGTGTTGATGCTGTTCACATAAACAGGAAAATTAAAAAATGGATTCAAACGATTTAAAGGATGAACAAAATTATTTTCTGAGATCACATTTTGTTTTGAGTTCATAAAGTATGTAGCAGAACGATCCCTGGAATCCCCACGGATTAACTGCCCTGTCTTTCCTTTCATTGCCAGAGGCCTTCAGAGACAAGCCTGTATCTGGAGCTTGAAAGTTAACACTGTTTTCTTCCAGATAAAAGTATGGCCAAAGTAAATTATGGACAAGAAATGTTATTAATGACTTTGCTTCTTGCTTTTACAAGCAGTGGAACTTGGGTCCACCAGGCACCAGGGTCAAAGGTCACTCAGGACCAGAACCACCCTCTGGCGCCATGGCTTTTAACCATAAACTTCTGGAGATAAAGTTGTTGTTTTAGCTGGATTCAAGGACCCCCTCGCTCTTTACCGAGAGCGCTTCATCTCCATACTGATTGACAGTCGGAATGCTTTTGATCCTAACATCCAAGAATGATCAAAGACCGCCCCTGGTGGTCAAATGAACAAATGACTCTATCCAATCATCAAAAGAAAATTTCGTAATTCTTACATTAAAGGAAAATGTATTTTTGATATTGTGTTTATACTGTTCTTTTCCAGGACACGGAGTTGTGACCGAATAACTCCCTTTATGGTTTATGGTTTCCGTTTTGTTTTAAATAAAATGTAATGAATGTTTCAACAATATTCTACATATTCATAATACTCTACTTTTCTTTGTATAACCCTACAAGTACGAATGTTTTGTGTGTTTTATGAGAACCAGGGAAATTAGGGTGAAACAAAGGAATGTTTTAAAACTTTGTGTAACCATTTAACTTTAGTAAACTTCATTCACTAAGCGACTCCCCTTTTGGCCGGAAGGACACTTGAGACGCGCCCCCAGCCCAAAGGTGATAAAACTGATAAAACTGCAATGACCTGCACAACCTCAGACTTTTAACGGTACACGGAGGCCCAGGTGCTTTGGACAACACCTGGACGCCTCTCTCTACCCCCGGGCTGCAAACCCTCTGGACGAGACGTGCACGCGACGGCATCCTTGGTGGGGAACACTTCATCAGTAAGCGACGAACTTTCTGGAGAACATTCAGGACGCTCGGACCGCTGATAGCGACCCACCTAACCGAGCCAGTCCCACTGACTACAGAGTAAGTCCGCACGTGACACAACAGCCTTGGTGTCCTCTGCCCAAAATCGCCATCCCCTTCTCTGTTAAAAGCCCCTTTGGTTAAATTCCATCATTTAGATTAACAAGCCTGAGCATTCCTTTGGTTTCACAAACCATCTGAAAGCAAATATTTATCCCTGTATTTAATCCTGTGTTCATTCCTGTGTCTTGTCAAATCCTTTCCCTGTTCCAATGTCATTTACTATTATAGATGTGTAATTTTTAATAAAATCCCATAAAAGACATTAATGTTTCTCTGTTTATAATTAAGAAATTTTCGAAAACAAAACAAATTCTCTTCCTTTAAGATTAATGAGACTAGATTAAACAGTTTCTCTGGACCTGTTAAAACCAGGGTGGTGCCCCTTTTAATCAGAAATGAATTTGAATGAATTAATATTAATATCAAAATTAATTATTACGATTATTAAAATTAATCTTCTATATGTTTATACAAACATACCCTTGTACACTACAGTATACTTTGTTACCTCCGTGCGAGGAAATAATTTGATAAGAAAAGATATTAATTGATAATTTAACCAAATTAATAAATTAATATTTCTTATTACATTATATTACATAGTACACTACAAGTATTTATTAAAACTCTCCACTAGCCCAGTCTGAGCCAGGCTGCTGCTGAATCTAAAGTCATATAAAGACTACATTAAAGAAACTCATCTAGTCTTTAAGAACATGCAAAACTTAAACACTCCCTTGTTTGGATTTGCACATTTAACTTCCTCTTGCTTTTAAATAAACAGGACGCCCTGATTTACCAGAGCTGTCTCGTTGATGCTGGAGTGAGTATTTGGAGAATTCAAGTCTGCAATCTCTTAAACATTAAACATTAGATCTATATTTAATATCTGATTTCTACAATAGTGCATGTAATGTATTTGAAAGACCTGGTCTGATTGTTATTGTTGCAATAATTAATTCTGCTTTGGTGCTTTCTGCTTTAATTTTGTTTTTAAAGGTTGAAGCAGAAATGAAAGATAAAATGCTTTTGGTTTTCCTGCTCTGTGGTAAGAGTTTAAACTGTTAATTTGTTTAACCCAGATCTTTAATTATTTTTTTTTCAAAATTGGACTCAGCTTCTGTTTTGAGGAAGTGAAAAACTGTCTAAACTCATTAAGTCTATGATTACTTTTTAGGGCTCTGTGTTGTTCCACATATTCTCGCTGTAACTCATGAGTACTACTTTGTGAACCTGACATTGAACTGGTCTGAGGCTCAGCAGTTCTGCAGACAACACTTCACTGATCTGGCCACTATCACGAGCAGCGAGGACATAAAGAGACTGAACAGACCTGGGTCGATCACAGGAGACGCATGGATTGGACTGTTTCTAACCCCTGTGTTCTGGAAACCAGCCAGTGACTCTAACACCTGGATCTGGTCTGCCACTGGAACAGTCAGCCCCAGTGGATACAAAAACTGGTACTGGTCACCAGGCAATTTTGGAGGCCTGTGTGTCATTCTCGATTTCCAAGGATATTGGAGTGACAAATATTGTCTTTCCACTCTGCCCTTTGTTTGTTACAGAAGTAAGTTTTGGCACTTTTTAATTTTCATTTATTTATTTTTTTTACTTTATTTACTTAGTCCTGGTCCACTTTGTTCACAAGGACCTTCTTTTCAGGATTAGACCAAACAGTTTTTGAAAGAGATTAAATTTCATTCAGGCTGATCAAGTTTTAGCTTTACAATTAAACCTAAAAAAAAAAAACAATTCACCAACAAAATACTCACCATACCTTAATACTTACTTACCACAACACTTCTTTCTCTTTTATAAAAATGCTTGATTAAAAAGACTGTGTAAAGTCTTAAAGGTTGATTTTATTTTTTTTACCAGTGAGTGTGTGAGTAATTCTCACTTTAGATACATTTTAACTCATCAGTAGTGTTTTTTTTTATATATTATTTTTAACATTCAGTTGTTTTGTAGTAATTCTTACCCATGATGTTTATTTAACTTTATCTGTCATTTATACATTATATATAAATTTTTACAGGTTCAACAGTGAAAGTGTTTTATCTTGTCACTACTCCACTCACCTGGTTCGAGGCGTTGGAATACTGCAGAGGAAACTACACAGACCTGGCCATGATCGAAAGTGCTTCTGAAAATAATCAGGTGTTTTCACTAACGAGTGGAAAAACAAGTGAGACTTGGATTGGTCTGCATCGAGAGCCCTGGAGCTGGTCTGACGGCAGCCTCAGCAAATTCACAAACTGGACGAGTGGACGACCACAAGGTTTGAATGGTTCCAAGTGCACTGTGGAGGATTCAGCTCACGGTTGGAAGGATGTAAGCTGTGATCTGAGACTTCCATTCTTCTGCAAAAACGGTAACTCACCAACAACTGAAGCTTTTTATTGTCACTATCACAGCTTCTGATTCTCTTAACACTTTACACATTATAGTCTTTAAATCCATTTATATTCAGTGCTTTTGTTGCCCTTTAGCAAAGAGGTCCACTGTTGTGAAGATAATTTTCAGTTCTGCTGGCGACATGTCTGATCCAAGAAACTACGAAAAGATTTTACAACAGGTATGTTTTCTGTCTTAAACACATTAGCATCATTTTAAAGGCTCATCATTAAATCTCCATATTTTCATTTATATCTTTATATTTTTTAATTTTGAAACAAAAATCTGGCTTTGAGTTTCTCTATATTTTGTTTTTCCTCAGGTTGAAGAAAAGCTCCAGAAAACAGGAAGCTCTGACGTTAGCGTTAAGTGGAAGACTCCCCCCAAAAAGCAGACTTCCTCTGAATCTAAATCTGAGTCTTGTGAGAAAAACATCCCATAAACGAAGAGTTGCAGTGCATATGACAAGCATTGTTTAATAAAACACACTTTTCTGTATCTCTACTGTTTCACTTGAAGCTATTGTTGGATGTATCTCAGTTTTAACTTAAAGAAACCATTTAGAGCCCAGCCTCGGGTCACCTGAAGTTTGGAGAGCTACAGACACACTAACCAGGCAAATCTAAACTATTTCAATTAAATATATTTATTTCTATTCTTTAGTTCATCCTTTGCACTCCTCAGTCCTCAGCCCTGAGCCCCATTTTAACATCTGCCACTGTTTTACACCTGACATTTTATTAACTTCAGCTGATTTAAAGGAGTTCAGAAAGTAAATGTTGTTTTTAGTTGTTTGGAAATGACTTGCCTTTAATTTGTGTCATGTACTTATTAACAAGAGGTTTATTGTTTAGTCATTATTATTTTTATTATCTATTTTGATTTAAGCTTATATCTTACACTATTTGATATTTTGTGAAAACATACTTTATGTTATAATTCCTTTTTTAGATTGTTTACTATTTTAAACATTTAGAATCTAAGATGCTTTTTTGTTGTTTATAATTTGATAAATTGCAAAGTTGGGGGTATTTAATATTTTTGCAGTGTTGTTCGTCGACTGGTTTGATAAATAGATTTATTTTGTCCAAAAGCATAAAAACTGTAGGCTCTTAATATTTAAAAGTGATAATCATGTGTTTACTATTTTAATGGGTTAGGTATATATATATATTACATAGAATTTAAGACGTAAGAGGAAGGACACAATAAGAAGAAAATGAATAGATGGATTATGCATTTGTTTTTGTACAGAGTTTTTTTGTGCAGAGTTTTTGGAAAATTGTGATCAAAAAGTGGTAAAACCTACAAAAGTGTGTGAATAAACCCTAAACAATATAAGTTATGTTGTTCAAATATTTGTTTGAAACATTACACTGTCAAAATTCACATGGATATAAAAATGTAAAACATCACATATTAGTCATGGTTTATACTTTTTACAGGTTTAACTTTGTTTTTTATGTCTGTGAAGGTTCTCAGTCATCCAGGACATATTGAAAAAACGGTTGAAGTAAAAGCATCTGGACTCAGTTTTCAAGGTGAAGACGTTTCGTCTCTAATTCCAAGAGACTTTATTAATTCTGAGATCAACTGTAATAGAGCTGAGCTTATATCTCTAGAGGGAGGGGCTTAACCTGAAACCAAACCTAATGGACCAGGCTGTTCTGGTCTCATGGTCGTTGGCTCTGAAAGGGAAGTGTGACTCCTGATGTGAGAGTCGTTAAGGCTCAGGAGAGTCGTTAGTGCCACTGCTCCATTCAGGTGCTGTGTTTGTTGTTCTAGGTGCACCCTAGAAACACAATAATATAAGATTGACCTAAAGAGTTAAAGATAAAAGGTGTGTATGTGAGAATGAAAGTGTTGTCGATGGGCCATTGTTGAAAGAAGAATAGGTCTAATAATGTCAACCAGAACAAGGGGTTAATGGTTTTTGCTTGTAGCAAATTTTGAAGATTTAGTTGGAAAGCGGTGACTTCCAACAAGATGAAAAAAGAAAAATAGTATGGAAACAGATTGAGATAACAGCAGCAGAG
This sequence comes from Perccottus glenii, assembly GCA_024416835.2. Lineage (NCBI taxonomy): Eukaryota > Metazoa > Chordata > Actinopteri > Gobiiformes > Odontobutidae > Perccottus > Perccottus glenii. The sequence continues at coordinate 3,386,233 of CM044555.2, read as the reverse complement.
AAGAGATTTAAAGAAGTACACACATGTACTTCAAAACACTAATCATATGTATTTTTATAAATGTTTCCTGGGAGCCTCTTGGTCTCGTCCTCCCTCCGCTCAGACACCAGTGCCCTTCAAATTCCTCTGCCCTCCACAACCCACCTGCTTCTTTTCTGCTAAAATAAGCTGCAGACGAACAGCAGCAACACAGAAGCGATAAGATAAACGAATTCAGACAAACTTGTATTTTTAATTACTCATTCTATTGAGAGAAAGATGTAAGAGCCTGTATAATAATCAGTTCAGAAAATTGTATGAAATCTAAAAATTATATGAACGACATTTATTTCTCTGAGGAAAAATGCACAATTGCCATGGTAACCAGAGCGAGGTGGAGGTGGGTGTGGCAGACGAGAGGGCACTGAGAGAGAGAGTGCAGAAAGAGAGAGCAGGAGAGGGAGGAGTATGCACACATGTAAATACACAGACACACACACACACACACACACACACACACACACACACACACACACACATGTAAATACACAGACACACACACACACACACACACACACACACACACACACACACACACACACACAAACACACATGTAAATACACAGACACACACACACACACACACACACACACACACACACACATGTAAATACACACACATAAACACACATGTAAATACACACACATAAACACAAACAAACATGTATATAAACACACACACACACACACACACACACACAAACATACATGTAAATACACACACACACACACACACAGACATACATGTACACACAAACACAAACACACATGTAAATAAACACACACACACACACACACACACACACACACACACACACACACACACACACACACACACACACACACACACACACACACACACACACACACACACACACACACACACACACACACACACACACACACACACACACAGGGTTTGGTTACTTTAGATGTGTCAGGGTATCCGGATAGTATCAGATGCAGGTCTGATAGCAGTCCTGCTAGCGATAGCTCCAGTTGCGGCTCAGTTGTTTCAGCAGCTGTTGCAAAGAGTTCTGCTTTTGTGCCGGTCTGTCGGCGAAGTGGTTCAGGCAGGCGCAAGCCTCCGGTTGTCCGCTCCTGTCACCCCCTCTGACCGCAAACCGGTTTTCGGCGCTTTCAAGTCCGCTTGTCCGCGCAGATCACCGGCCTGTTCCCTCTGCGCCGGCCAGCCGGAGCGAGCATCGTACTCTGGTGATAGGGGACTCCATTACCCGCAATGTTAGACTTGAGACGCCAGCCATTGTCCACTGTTTACCGGGGCCAGGGCTGACATAGAGGCTAACCTTAGGGTGCTGACATCACACAGGAAGGGAGAGTTTCCCAGGACACATACTCACACTTCATACAAGCAGATAGTTATTCATGTCGGCACCAATATGTGAGAATGAGGCAGTCTGAGGTAACCAAAGATAGCCTAGCTAGGACTTTGAACTAGGGAACAAGATGAGTAGGCATCGATTAATTGTCTCTGGCCCCCTCCCCGTAAGGGGTAGTGATGAACAGTATAGCAGATTAGTTTCCATGAACCGGTGGCTGGCCCGGCATTGTAGTCAGAAGGGTTATGGTTTTGTGAATAACTGGCCTTCTTTCTGGGGCCGCCCAGGCCTGCTGAGGGGAGACGGACAAGGTGCTGCCATTTTGTCTAGTAATAAAGACAGGTGCATTCAATGCATTTGACACAAGAAATCTCAGCAGGTCGCAGGAATTAGAGAACCTGCTAGTCATGATAGTGCGGGTGTGGAACTGGATAATGTAGCAGCTTTAAGTTGTCTGGTTAGGCCGTGTCAATCCAATGTCTACTGCCCAAATCGATATGGTGAATTTATTTAGTCCTCAAACACATCTGAAAACTCACAGAGTCAGTGACCCAAAAGCATCATGTCCTCATGTTATTATAACTCAGAGGCATTCTTTTAAACCCGGCAAAACTGTTAGAGCTCGACAGCTTGTTCCTGTTACTATAGCTCCACTGGACCAGCCCTCAAATGCAGGCTCTACGTCAAGACTGAAGATTGGTCTCCTGAATGTGCGGTCTCTATCCTCCAAAGCACTCTTAACTAATGATCTTATTACTTCTCATTGCTTGGATTTACTTTGTCTTTGTGAAACTTGGCTTAGGCCCAATATTTTTCTGCCATGATGAAAATAAATGAAGCCTCTCCCCCTGATTATGCATATGCACAGGTAGGTCGCACGTCGAAGCAGGGTGGTGGTGTTGCAGCCATTCATAAAGCTGCATTTTGCTTTACAGGTCCATCATCACAGCCAAAATTTAACTCATTCGAAGTGTTACTCAAACATATTCCTTCTCAAATTAACGGAAGGAAGCCATTTTATTTAGCTGTAATCTGAGGATGAGTTTGGAGTTTTCCTCTCGGACTTAATAACCCACGCTGATAACATCCTTCTAGTTGGTGACTTTAATATTCATCTAAATAAGGACTGTGAGCCTCTGGCCAGAGCATTTCAATCACTGCTTACAACCCTGTCTTTCAACCAGTTTGTTCATGAGCCCACACACATTAGTGGAAACTATCTGGATCTTGTTTTGGCTCGGGGAATAGATGTCTCCCATCTCTTCGTCTCCTCTCTTTCATCTGCTGTTTCAGATCACTCACTGGTGGAATTTGAGATTAGTTATAGACTCCCCTCAAATTCCGACAATTGCGTAGTGTCTACACGGAATTTTAGCGCGGCTGCAATGGAAATGTTTGCCACACGGCTGACAGATGTTCTTCCTAATTTAACTCCACCTGGAAACTCAATAGAAGCCTACACAAAGGAGGTCCATGCAACCCTCTCGGCCATCACTGACTCAGTGGCACCCCTCAGGACAAAGCCCAGACCAACCAGACGACCTACACCATGGTATAACGAGGAAACCCGGGCTTTAAAACAGGCCTGCAGGAGTTTTGAACGCATATGGCGCAAGTCTAAATTATCTAAGTGGTGTTTGTCTGTAAACACCTATAAGCACGCCCTCAGCACTGCAAAGACGGCTTATTTCTCATCTCTAATCAGAGAAAACCGGCATAACCCCAGGTTTCTTTTTGGGACAGTTGCTAAATTAATCCAACCGAGAACAACTGAAGACTCTTCTCCCTTTAGTGCACAAGACTTTTTAGATTTCTTTAAACATAAAATTGAAAATATCAGGGATAATATTTTGGTTTCTGCTTCCTCAGCTCCGGGTCCCTTTCACTTGGATCCACTGACTTCTCGTCTTTCAGTCCTAGATCCTGTATCCCTCGATGAGCTGACAAAGGTGGTTTCTTCATGTAAAGCAACTACGTGCCTCCTGGATATCCTGCCAGCAAAACAGCTTAAAGAACTCTGGCCCTATGTAGGGCAAATTATGTTAAACATTATAAACTTGTCCCTGTCTACTGGCACCGTTCCTTCCCTCTTCAAACAGGCTGTGGTCAAACCCCTACTCAAAAAACCTACTCTGGATCCTGGATGCCTAAATAATTACCGTCCTGTCTCCAGTTTACCTTTTCTATCTAAAGTCCTCGAAAAAGTTGTGTTAAAACAACTTACTCTATTTCTATCAGAAAATGACCTCCTCGAGCCGTTTCAGTCTGCATTTAGGGCCTCTTATTCCACTGAAACAGCTTTAGTTAAAGTGACTAACGATCTCCTCCTTCAGATTGACGAGGACTCATCGGCTCTACTGTTGTCAAAGTCAAAGTCAAAGTCAAATTTATTTATATAGCACATTTACAGATGGCTGAGCCACACCAAAGTGCTTCACAATAAAATGCTAAGTGCAATAAACAAAGTAAGACAAAGAAGAAATAATATTCATAATATATAAACAGATTAAAATAAAATGAAGAAGGGGAACAATACAAATAACTACAGGAGTTAAAATAATGTAGGCCTTTTTCTAGCCTTTGACACTAATCAAAGGCTAGAGAAAAGAGGTGAGTCTTCAAGAGAGACTTAAAAATGTTAAGAGACTGGGCTGCACGGATGTGGAGGGGGAGGCAGTTCCAGAGTCTGGGGGCTGCTACTGCAAAGGCTCTGTCCCCCTTGGTTTTTAGCCTGGACCTGGGCACTTCCAACAGCAGTAGGTCAGCTGGAGGGGATGTGGTGGTGGAGAAGCTCAGATAGGTATGGGGGGGCCACACCATGGAGGGATTTAAAGACTATAAGTAGCAGTTTAAAATCAACGCGGTAGCGGATGGGAAGCCAGTGTAGTGATGCGAGGACCGGGGTGATATGTTCTCGCTTTTTTGTGCAAGTGAGGAGTCGAGCGGCTGAGTTCTGGACCAACTGCAGGCGGCGGAGCTGGGAAAGGTTAATGCCAGTGTAAAGAGCGTTGCAGTAGTCCAGTTGAGAGGAGATGAAAGCATGGATAACTCTCTCTAGATCACTCTGGGGCAGGTAGGCTTTGGCCTTAGCTATATTTCTCAAATGAAAAAAGCTTTTCCTGACTACTGCACTGACCTGCTGCTCAAACTTGAAGGCACTATCAAAGATCACCCCCAGATTTCTGACAGAGGGCCTGACGTTAGAGGCGAGAGGGCCCAGGGCGTCGATGGAAAAGGCCGAGGAAGTTTTGCCAAAAATAATTATTTCAGTCTTATCCGGATTGAGGTTGAGGAAGTTTGAACCCATCCATGTCTTTATGTCAGACAGACAGTCAAGCAAAGAATGGATTGCAGCCTGTCCATCAGCCTTTAGGGGGAGATACAGCTGGACATCATCAGCATAGCAGTGGAAGGAGATGTTGTGCTTAACCAGGATTTCCCCTAGGGGTAAAATTGAGGGACCCCACAGGTGAGGGGGGCAACGGATGATATAAAATCTCCCAGCTGGACACAGAAGCTCCTGTCGGCCAGGTAGGACTGAAAAAAATTCAGGGCAGTGCCTTTGATGCCTACGCGATGCTCAAGCCGTGACAGCAGAATCCTGTGGTCCACCGTGTCAAAGGCTGCTGTGAGATCTAGAAGCACAAGGATCACCGGGCTGCGTGTAGGAGCAGGTCGTTGAGCACTCTCAGGAGACCAGTCTCAGTGCTGTGGGCTGTTCTAAAGCCGGACTGGAATTTCTCGTAGATGTTGTTATGAGATAAAAAGGAGTGTTGCTGGACATAAACTTCTCGCTCAAGGAATAGGTTATTGCTAGATCTCAGCACTGCATTTGATACGATTGATCATGCAGTGCTAATCAACAGACTAAAGGATGTGTTTGGCATCTCTGGCTCTGCTCTTGCTTGGTTAGAATCCTATCTGTGTGATAGGTCTCATTTTGTCTCTTTTAATAAATCCTTCTCCTCCACGGCACCAGTGAAATTCGGTGTGCCACAAGGGTCTGTGCTTGGTCCCATACTTTTTTCACTATATGTTACACCATTGGGACAAATCATCAGAAGTTATGGAGTAAACTTCCACTGTTATGCCGATGATACACAGCTGTATCTACCAATAAAAGCGAATAATACTACTGACATCAAGCCGCCTAGAGGCCTGCCTCGCTTTCAATTAAAACATGGATGTCTAAAACTTCCTCCATTTGAACTCGATAAAACAGAGCTCTTGTTAATTGGTCCTGCCAGTCATCGGCACAAGTTCAACAATCTTACTGTCTCGATCAACAATTGTGTGTTGGAGCACGGCAACACTGTGAGGAACCTTGGTGTCATTTTTGACTCCACACTATCACTGCAGCAGCACATTAGTGAGCTCACTAAACTGGGCTTTTTTCACTTAAGGAATATCTCAAAAATTCGCTCCTGCCTCTCTTTAGCTGATGCTGAAATTCTCATTCATGCATTTGTCACATCCAGGCTGGACTATTGCAATGCGTTATTCTCTGGACTGCCGAGGAAAAGTACTCACAGACTGCAAATGGTCCAAAATACAGCCGCCAGACTTTTAACAAAGAACATGAAGTTTGATCACATTACTCCGGTCCTGGCTTCAATACATTGGCTTCCTATTCATGTTAGAGCAGATTTCAAAGTTCTCCTGTTAACATATAAAATCCTTTGTGGACGCGCGCCATCTTACCTATCTGACCTCATCACCCGGTATACTCCAGCTCGTACCCTTCGCTCTCAGGACACTGGCCTCCTTCAACTTCCTCGAGTAAAGAAGAAGTCTGCTGGCTATAAAGCCTTTTCTTATAGAGCCCCATTTTTATGGAATGGGCTCCCGGCGGAAGTGCGTCGAGCTGACTCTGTTGAAGTTTTCAAAAGCAAACTCAAAACATACTTATTTCACCAAACGTATGGAGACTGATTGATCATAGGTATACATTTACACTGGTTGTAGCTGTAGGTACACGTTTACACTGGTTGTAGCTGTAGGTACACGCTACACTGGTTTTAGCTGTAGATACACGCTTTACACTGGTTGTAGCTGTAGGTACACATTTACACTGGTTGTAGCTGTAGATACACGTTTACACTGGTTGTAGCTGTAGGTACACGTTTACACTGGTTGTAGCTGTAGATACACGTTTACACTGGTTGTAGCTGTAGGTACATGTTTACACTGGTTGTAGCTGTAGGTACACGTTTACACTGGTTGTAGCTGTAGGTACATGTTTACACTGGTTGTAGCTGTAGGTACACGTTTACACTGGTTGTAGCTGTAGGTACACACTAAATCCGCTCATATTATCACATCTACCTATTACAGTTTGTTTTTTGTTTTTTTCCTCTTTTCTCCCTCCTCCTAGGGTGGACACAAACCTCTTACCTGCTGGGTGATGGGTCTAAGGACAGGGGATGTTGTCTAGTGCAGTCTGTGAAACACAAACATACATGTACATACACACACACACACACAAACACACACACACACAAACACACACACATGTACATACACACACACACACACACACACACACAAACACACACACATGTACATACACACACACACACACACACACACACACACAAACATACATGTACATACACACACACAAACACACATGTACATACACACACACAAACACACACAAACATACATGTACACACACACACACACACACACACACACACACACACACACAAACATACATGTACATACACACACACACACACACA
>CM044555.2:3306610-3374110 GCA_024416835.2 Perccottus glenii | reverse complement strand
CTCTAAAAACAGGACTCAGATCCAGGTGGAAGTCCAGAAGAAGGAGATGTGAGGGGGACCTCGAGTGTGACTTTATTACTTTAAATGTCAGTGTTCTCATTTCTCAGAACAATATTAACCCTCCTACACACCTAGGATTTGTGTCACACCTGCCGCACTAAAGAGATGCTCCAATAAAGACTGCTATAGAAATATTATCTATTAATGCATTATTCCAATTTTTAAATAGGTATTAGTTTTTGTGTTCACCATACAGGGCAAAAATATATTATGTTTCTAAAATTTAACCCCTAAATGTGTGTTTTTGGGATTAGAACTTGATTTCAAAATAAGACAAAAACACAAAGTGAATAGTTTTTCATACAATAAATGCAAATTGGATTTTTTTTTGTGGGAGATTATCAGAGCCTGGGATTGTCAAAAATTGAGATCAAGTTTGATTTTAATTTTTAGTGTCGCGTCAGAGGCATCTCATAAATGGGGCAATGACGCCATCTGGTGGAAACAATATAAACTAAAATTCCTTTCCCTCCCATTCATGAATAAAAAACTGGTAAAAAAAAATAAAAAAAACAACAAAAAAAAAATTCAAATTTATAGCAGTGTATTCTAAAAGTCTAGTTTTAATGGGAGCCAATGGCCCCTAAAATGCACTAGCGGTGGAAGAGTTAATAATGGACCAAAACACTGTGATTCCAGAAGCTTCAGGACCACACACCTCTTACACTTCATCCATCAGCTCAAATGTTTTCAAACTCAAACAATAGATTTTATTTCACTTTTACTTTGGGGTTCTCAGTCATTCCTTTTGTGCTCTATTTTAAAAGTGTTTACTTGCACTAAACAACTTTATCAGAAAGTGTTTTTTTTTTAAATAAATAACTCATTTACATATTTTAGAATGAAACTTTTAGAAATAATATATAACACAATTAAAACTATAGATTAGTTTCAAAGGTAATTTTTGACAAAGGTTTACTAAAAACAAATTAGTATTAAACACTACTTTTGAAAGAGGAGTTTGTATTTGATAAGATTTTAATAAAAGAAGTGCATTTCATCTGTGTTTGTTGTTTGTACATAACGGACAAAGACAGATCTTCTTCAAACATGAAGTCCCAGCTTGTTTTTAGACAGTATCACCATTTTAAAGAAAAAGGAAGTGATTTCTGGTATTTAAGGTTATAGTTTATTGGTGAAGAATAATATCCATCAGAGCCTGAGCAGACACTGTTTCTCTAAATGGACTTTTCTAAACTAGTCCATGTCCTTCATACATTTACTTTGACTTGTTACAGTTTTTCTTTAGACCTCAGTCTTCTATTGCCATTGTCTCAATCTTTTTCTCACAGATCCAGATATTATTTTCTTCACAAGGAGCGTCGTTCAAGCTGTTTTCGTTCTCAAAAAATCGTATTTGTCCACAGTCTTCGTCAACGCCTTCAAAACCGTTTGGCTCACCAGGACTCCAGAAGCTGAAAGTAAACAGAACAAAAATATTATATACTGTATGTTGATATTAAAACATGAACACGGAATCAATTTGTTGAGATTAAACAGAGACCTTGTGTTCATCAGAGTCCCATCCACCCATCTCCATTCTTCCTCTGTCTCTGAGTCTGTCAGTCCAATCCAGGCGGCCGAATTAAAAATCTTTAAGAAGTCCTTGACAGAGAACAGTGTTCATATTAAGAGACATGTCACAGAAATGTGCTTCAGGCGACTTTGAATGTAGCGTGTGGTATTATGGCAAATGTTAGACACAAATTGCAAAACTAAAAACTCAAGTGACAACATCTCAGAACGTGTGCAAAAATAAGCACTTTGAAAAAACTCTTGTAAAAATGACACCTAAATGTGACACATTTATAAACCTGTGCATCAGCGTTTGTCACTGATGTGAAACATCTATAGCATGTGCATCTGCTCGAGCCCAGAGTTAGAACTAAACATGGACATTAGTGTCTAATAGGCTACATTTTATCAAACATGAAATATTATTATAAACGGATGTAGGGGCGCAGTGGGTCAGTGGTAGAGCGGTCGTCCTTCAACCGGAAGGTAGGCAGTTCATTTCCCACTCTCCCCACAATTCATAACTGTCGTTGTGTCCTTGGGCAAGACACTTAACCCCCCTTGCTTTCAGTGGTGTTCCAGCTGTAACACTGGTAAATGGAACCTTAATGTAAGTTGCTTCGGATAAAAGCGTCTGCTAAATGAATAAATGTAAATGTATCAGACCAAATGGCCCTGACATGTGGGGTTCCACAGGAGTCTATCTTGGGACCCTTATTATTATTGTTATTATTTTCCTAATGAACCTTCTGGGACTCTGAGAACATCTGGGACAGTTCTTTTGCTCGGGCCCAGAGCATTCAGAAAAAACAACTGGGAGTGTTTTAACTGCACTCTTTGTCTTTTCATTTTTTTATTCTGTATTTTCTTTTTCTTTTTTCTTATTCCAAATCTTGACTGTGCACTCTAGTTTTGTCTTTGATTTCTGTAAAGCACTTTGAGTTACTCTTGTATGAACTGTGCTCTAGAAATAAAGCACAGTTCAAGGCAGAAAAACTCAAAAAGGGGAAGAACCGAAAAAGAGGGATATTTTTTTAAATCACTTTTGGACGAGACCAGTTCTGTTGAAAACTGATTGTATTTACAGTTTTTTCCAAATGCTTAGATTCTAAAGTCAAAGTAAATGCACAAATTAAAAATAAATTTGCACTCAATGAGCAAAAGGTCATCTCAGAGTGACTACACACACGTTCTCAGCATCAATTTTACAGTGTTCGACACATCAGTCAGAACTGTGAGACTGTGTTTGTAGATTTTCTTAAACTGCCAACACAGCATCATTTTTAACGTTAATCATCTAAAAATGAGTTTGATGCTGTAAAATACTGAGATAACCTTTTGCTCATTAAGTGTCTTTTTTTATTTTATTTGTGTATTTATTTTGATTTTAGAGTCCAAGGAATTACCAATAATCTGTAATTTTGGATCCTGTAATCTTATTGGACAGAAGAAATCCAGACTCATTAGACCAGGACATTTTCAACAACACTGCCACATTCAAAGTCACCTACATGGCCTTGTTTTGAACTTCAGCAGATCATAAATAATACAGTTGTCCCATTAGATACTTGGAGTTAAACAACAGGACAGTTAAATAGATGGACACATCATAAATGTGACACAAACCTGCTCTTCTTTGCTGTTGATAATCACCAGGTCTGCTCCTCTTTGTCGACAGTCGTCTCTACTTTTCTGCCAGGATTCCTTGCTTCGTGAAATGAAATACACACTCTGGGCAAAATGAACCCATCCTCTTTGAGAATATTCAGCTGTAAAAAGATGTTGGAAATACATTTGAGGTATGGATTTATGAGTTTTGAATATTTAGTGTTTGTGCTCACTGTAGTTCCACAGGATGTGTCTCAGCTGGTCTCTCTCTGCAGTCAGGCTTTGTAACAGTTCTTCAGTATGAGATGCATTGGTGTCAGAGTGATGCCCTGAAAAACACACATGAGGCTCATCAAACTACGGTACAATGTACATCAAGCACGTTGTTCCTGTTTTTACTTACAAAGAGCAAGACGCAGATAAACATTGAGACTAGCTTGAAGTATGCACAAGAGTCCGAAGCTCACGACAACAAGTGTGAAGAGGCTGTTCCCTGTGAGCAATAATCCGGTCACAATGAGTCAAAAACACACAAATACCTCATTCAACATCACCTTTAACTCAATTAAAATAAAATCTTACCAGAACGTCTTCTGCTGCGTTTGACACTTTCATTGATATTATAATAATCTGGCTCTGCTGCCTCTGCCATCTTCAGATGAAATGAACAAACTATATTTGGAAACATAACTTCCTTATTTGTTACATGTCACTTCCTCAGAGTTAGTTAATAATTTAAGAGGATGTCTGTTAGAAACCTAATATTCAAACAGAATACATTCAAACTGACTTTAACAGGACCTTTAATGAAGACAACAGTAAAGCAGCTAAAAATGTCTTTTCACAAATAAACTTTCTCTGAGATTGGCAGGGTCAGTCATTCCTGTTACTTGTGTTCTGAGAGAGTATTTCAACACAGTCTTCATTTGATTTAAGTTGTTTAGCTCTCTAGCTCTCTTTTACTCTCATCAAGCCATCATTTATTTGTAAAAATTAGAAGTGTAATGTTCCCTTGTTTTGTGTTACTCACAGATGACTTCTTGCCCTTTTGCTTGTTCCTCAAAGAAAAGGTTAAAGCAAAGACATCTGGACTGAGTTTTCAAGGTGAAGAAAATTCAGCTCTTGTCCAAGAGACTTTCTTAATTCTGAGTTCCTCAAAGTTGTTATTATAAAAATACATTTCAGCTGTAAGACTTGGGGTTGCACAGCTGAAGATTCAACAGGAAACTATTACAATTTTACTTGAAATTGCACTTTGAAAAAAACTACAGTGCTATTCTTATAAACTGTATAATATTTATCTTTTTTATAAATAACACATTATACTCACTCAAGTTCTGCAGCTTTTGCTTCAGTTCATCTCTTTCTTCAGACAGGTTCTGAGACTGAGTTAAAGGACTGGGAAAGACCAAAACATATTCTTTTATTGATTTTCCACTGACTCCACAGAAAGGCTGCACGGGCATTGATCCCACAACCTTCATGGTGTGTTAAACTGTACTAACATATTCTCTGTTTTACTCACAAGAATACTTTTTCTAGAGCTCATCTCTCTCTGCAGTCACATTTTCGACACCTGAAGGGTTCCAGAACTACAATAATGATCCATGTTATTGAACTTATTGAGATCACATGACACAGTGAATAAAGTACTCACAAAGAGAAAGACGCAGGCAAACGTTCAGAGAAGCTTGTACGATGCACAGGAGCCCGAGGCCAACAAAGACCAGTCTAATCCCTTTTCCTCCTGTTGAAGAAAATAAACACTGCAGATCAAATGTTACTAAAAGTCTGTATTAAATGTTTAGTTTGTAGCTTTTCTCTGAAACACTTAAGTTATAATACATGACAGTATTGTGGATTGATACATGTCTCCAAAGCATAAATTAGCACAAGAGTTTAGCAGAGATTTTAAAAAGGATATTTTTTTCCAATAGTCCTGGTTCTTTGGAGAGTTTTTAGTCCTTCAGTACGATTGAATGCACCAATTCTTGTTCTGTGTTTTCTGTCGATTAAACAATTGAATTACCATTGTTTTAAAACAAGAATAGACATCATTTTTCTTCTGCCAGTGGCTTTGTGGAATAAAAGTGTCCCAGTTCAGAGGTTTGAAAATAGGCTCATTAATCTTGTGTAATGTTGTGTAATGTCCACTTTGGTGGAATGATCTACTGCTGCTACAAGATCAGCAGATTCTGTAGCCATCTTTAAAAAAACGCCTGAAAACACATCTCTTCCATCAACACCTGACTGACAAACACTGAGTTCTACTTCCTTTCTATCGATTCCTTTCTTTAAAAAAGAAAAAAAAATTCTCTTATCCTTAGCTTTGTATACTGCGCTGGGTTTAAACTGACTAGTTTTTGTGCACTTATGCTTTTTGTACCTTGTGTTGTTAAAATTGCTTCCATTGTTTTCCTCACTTGTAAGTCTCTTTGGATAAAAGCGTCTGCTAAATGACTAAATGTAAATGTAATGTACAAAGAAGTACATTTACATCAAAAGGAGTCACAAACCCTTTTCTGTGGGTTCACTTTTTTTTTATAACCATCACAAAAACTAAAGTTACATTGATCTCTTTACAGTTCAGAATTTCTACAGAGGTTACATTTAAACTAATTTATGTTTATTGCACATACAGGAACTTCTTTTTTCACACCTATTGCAAAATAAGAGCAGCTGTAGAGTCTTGTTTACTGCAGGAGCAACATGTGCAATGACCTCATCATTTAGTGAGAGTCTCAACAGTGGTTTTAGAAAAGCATGACTCTGCAGCCATCAACTTTTATTACTTGTTTATTGAATTAGGCACAAAAACATGATGTAGCCCTGCTTCTTTATTGAAATGTTTATAGTTCAATTATTACTAACTACAACTGGCTCAAGGGATGGTCCCTACAGAGATGAATAAAGTGTTAATTTCTTTAAGAAGAGAGCCAGTCTGAGATGTAGATCATGGCGTATGTGGCCACTGCTAAATGCTTCTCATTTAAAAAACTGAACTACTTCAATATCTATTTGAAAATGTATACTCCATAGATAAAAATCCAACATAAAAATCAGTCATATGTCAAAATAAAGTCAGATAAATCCCTTTTATGTAACACACTTGCACTGATAGCTGTCTGAGCAGTAGGTGGCGATAAAGGTGAATCTAAAATGGCGTCTCTGCCCTCCATTAAAACCAAAACAAACGAAGAAGAATGTTGGTCACAGTCAGAAAGATGGTAGACTCAGAAACTGCGGCGTGCTCCCAAATCCGTCCCAAACCTTCTCTTTCTCCTTCTGGAATCAGATACAGACTCCCCGGAGACAATCACAGATAATAACGCTTTAAACCTGTGGAATAAAAAGAGTTTAAACGTGAAGGGAAAGTTTTTATTTCCAGGAAAGCCACAAGGAGTGTTGGAAGAGGAGTTGGAAGTTAGCAGCGTTAGTTAGCCACAGTCCACGCTAAAGTGTGGACACACGTGGATTTCAGTAAATCATCGTGACTTTTTTTGGTTAAAATCACGGATACCAAGAGTCTATCTGCTGCTGTCACGTCCACAGCAGCTGTCAATCCTAAAAGGGCAAAAATTTAAAGCCAAAACTGAATATTTTTGGCTAGCTAACCTCTGAAGCGCTACCATCTGATAACTGACAAGATGCCGCGGAGTAAAAAGGGCAAACGTGGCTCTGGAAAGTCTGGTAAGCACATTTTACACTAAAAATAACCTTTTGAAATATATTTAGACCGTAAACGTTCTTTCCTAGCTGTTAAATTTGTCAAAACACGATGTTACCTTGTAAAAAGTTGAGGCCAAAGCAGTTTGTTGCTTCTCAAACTTTGCTCCTCCCATTTTGAAACATTTTTTTATATATATATTTTTTATTTTGCCTATAATTCAAGCAGGACTTAAATGAGTAAAGTGGGATGTTTTGTAATATTTACCAGGATTTCGTAACCCCAGATTGCTTTGTAAACAGTGGTGTAAGTGCAAAGGTAAAGATTTAGCTTTAGAGTCCGGAATGTAGAGGTGAATATTGGAGGGTTAGTTATTTTTAGCAAAAAGGTAACGCCTTTTGAAACCGGCCCCAAAACCTCCCCCAAACCTGTTGGATAGTCTGGGACCGGTCTGGTGTGAAAGTGTATTTAGCTGGTTTTATGTGGTTATGGGGAGAGCTGGTGGATTGACGGCATTGCACAGGGTTTTGTCCGAAACACATGCTGCTCACGTTTTAAAGAAACACGTGGAGCGGGTTATATTTGTGGACAGCTCATGGTTCGGTTAATGCAGACTGGTTTCCTGGGAATAAAACAAGGAGTGACACAGAAATTAGACACTAGACTGTGTATTACTAAGAAATATAATTGTTAAGGGTGTACCTGCAGGGTTTGTTGAAAAGATTATGTTTCCTTTTTTGGAAGTGGAACAGGAAACGCCCATAAATGAACTACATAAGGCTGTTGTTGCTGTCCAGGAATATGTCCCTGTCCCTGTTGATAAGTTGCAAGAGCATTCCTCGGACAGAAGTAGGTCCAGATAATGTAGGTCTACCTTAACTCCCAGGGACCCCTCGGGACATTTTTGTCTCTTTTCTCTTTTTGGTGATGTCTGTGTTACAGATATGTCATGGATTTCTGCAGAAAGTTTAAGTCTTAACTTTTTAGATCCTTGAGACACAAGTAGACTATAAACAATCCCCAAAAAATGCTTTAAAATCATCCTATATGAATATTTATTATCTGTTTTTTTTTTTGTTTTTTTTTGCATAAACCTCAAATAGTCAATTATTTTAAGACTTTTACATTTTTTTCTATAACCCCTTAAATACCTGTTTGATTTTCCAAATAATGCATGGTGGACGTGGCTTTGTTTTATATTATTCTTGTCAAAAAGTAACAAAAGCATCAAAAATAACTAAACCCGAACCACTTTGTGGTCATTTTATTGCATTTCTTTTTTTTTTTTTGTGCATGTACATGTTGGCTTGAGGGTCTCCAGAGGGAGGGGTGCACAGGGGTTCAATGCAAAATACAGATGCGTGGAGGACTATTTTGGAATAATATGATAACCACTGAATGCATAATGTAAATAATTTAAAGTCTGCCAGATTATGCTCTATAATAAGATTTAATATGCTGCTGCGTTAATAGTTAACAATACCCGGTTCAGGATCAAAAGTGTCCAAGGAAAGAACTGTAGTGAATCCACAGGGTCAAGGGTCAGGGGTCACTGATGCACGTGTGGTCCTATTCAACAGACCAGCTACTGTTGCTCAAACTGTTGGAGTTGGTGCTGGCGGAGGAGGCGGAGTCTAGGGTTGTAGTGGAAATCCTTCTAAGATAAACGTATTTAAATTTGTTTGGAACTTGACTGACTTGATAATGGGTCGTAAAGTATGTGACCGTTAATGAGAAAACGCTGCCCCGAATTGTTTAAGAAATTCCTGGAAGAGTAGATCCTAACCTCTTGATTTCTCTTTTTCCTCATCATTCCATTCTCTTCTCTTTTTTTATTCATTCCTGTGCTTTTAATTTCATTCAAAACCTTTCTCTACGTCCTCCCTTTGGTCCATTCCCTCCACATTTCCAGGTTGTCTTCGTCAAGAGGTGCTCCAACTACAGCTCAACAAAGGTAAAGCCTGGAAAACAAATTTAATTTCACTGCATGATGCAAACAAAGCAGCTGCTCCCCCTTTCACCCGTAACTTTCACAAGTATTTCCCGCTTCTTTGACCATTTGGTGATTAGTTTCTCCTTTGGCTGATGTCCACTGCAGCTTTTTGCAAACACAGTGTGGTTGGCTTCACAGTTAAAGTCTACAAAACCTCAATTTAAAACAAGTTTTATTTAATTTTTGACTTTGAGGGAAACTTCGTAGACTCTTTCTAGACCTCAGTGAAGATTTAGAGACGAATGAAATCAGACTTTGAGCTGAGCGTGTGTCAGCTGTGAGTGGGCTGCTGCTGCGTGGGACGAGTGAGGCTGGTTTTTCTGATATTCTCTGAGAAAAGACCAGTTGGTGCCACAGAATGTTATCTTCAAACAGAAACAGTAGACTTTCAAATGAGCCGTTTTACTGCCACAGAAAGACTGTCGTGTTTATTTCCTACAAAGAATGAATTTAAACTAACTTCTAATTAATAGTTTTGTATTGTTTGTTTTCCCTTCAGTAAACAGTTAAGTCTTTTTATTCATGCACTTGTTGTAAATTAAGAGTGTTAGAATACAAGTTACCCACTTCAAAAAAATCGTTAGACTGACCTTTTTGGCTTGTGTCTTATGCCTGTGATAATAATGTATGAATGTTCTATTTTTATATGAACGTGTTTTAACTTTTAAAAGTACGCAAGCAATAAATAACATGCTTTAAAAAAAAAAATACAAATGAGGTTAAAATTTTGTTAATTTTTGATAATTAAAAAAAGTTTTAAAACGTTAAACTTAAAAATAGACGGGAAAAAATGGAATACATAAAAACTAAGATTTTAAATGTGAAACAAAAAAACACAAAGTAGAAAAGTTTAATTTATCAGACCTAAAACAAAAGTTTTTACTACACTGTAAGTTCTCATTACATCTGATATATTTATATATTCTGATCATTATTTTTTTTTTTTAACTGACCTCTGTGACCCCTCACACATTCACACACTGATTTTTCTCGATACAATCACAGCCACTAAATGAATGAAAAGAGTTTAAATCCTGAAAAACAGAACAAAACCTGGAGTTGGCACAAATATGAGAGCTACCCCGAGGCTTATTCTTGATCAGAGCCTGTCTCAGTCATTTCAACGGACACGTGCCCAGTGTGAAGATGGGTTAGAAACCTGATAAATAGAGTTGTTTGCTTCTCTGTAGATTATTATTATTATTAGATCACAAAGGTTGTTGTTACAGCTAACTGTTTCATGTTTAGTTTTATGCTTCTTAAACCCTAACACTTTAAATATTTATACAGTACAATAATCCATCCACATCAGTTCAGTTTTCACAGCCTTTCTGCTGTCTGAACATATCTTTAAATACCCCTCTCTGTTTTGTTGCAGGTCTTAAAAACGGTGTAAAAGTGGAGTCCTGCGCCAGCGACGACGAGTTAACGTCTGATGTGTTGAGTCACTACAGCAGCGCCAGCGAAAGCACCTCTGTCGTCGAGGAAGCCACAGGTTCCATCTAACACAGGCTCATTTTACTCACACCAGTGAAGTACACCATATGTACTTAAAATATTTGTGTTTGTTGAACAGGAAATGAGTCGGTCGACAAACAAACGGCTCAGGAGGAAACTGAAGACAAACTGAAACTGTGCATAGACAACTTAACGGACAAAAGGTCAGCTTTTCCAAAGATTAAATCTATTTAACTCTTACTTTTTAATTTCTTATACTGTGACTTTAGATTCTCTGCTTTAGTTTCATCTCTTCAAAAAAATGGACACATTGATTACTTTTAATTAATCTGAATGATTATTAATTCATTAATTTTGTGAGTTTTGTTCATGTTTAAAATGTTTTGTGTAGGGTTTGTCTGAGACCAGTATTTATCTGGTTCTTGTGGCTAATATTGGTCAATGACACAATTAAAAATATTAATAGTCATTGATTTACTAAATTAAAAAAAATAAAAATAAAAAATATATATATATATTTTTTTTTTAATAGAGGCGCTCCTTCTCTGCTGCTGCTTTCAGGGGCTCTACAGCGTCACAGACACAAACAGGCATATCATCAACAATTATAGGCCAATAACAATATTAGCTCCAATATATTATCCATCCCTACTTGTGTGAATAAATAATTACAGGCAGCAATTTAAAAATTATATATAATTTAATTCAAATCAACCAAAACGGCAACAAATTGTTTTTATTTTGTTTGTTTGATAATTACATTAATCACTAATAGTCTGCTGCTTTCAAAGACCGTCAACATTAAAAAAGTCTGTTTTTTTCATAAATACTAACTTCTCGTCTTCTGCTGCAGTGCTAAAACCCGTCTGGCTGCTCTGGAGTCTCTGAGGCAGGTCTTTTCCTCGAGGTTATTGTACGAGTTTCTGACAGAACGGCGGCTCACGGTCAGCGACTGCCTCGAAAGGAACCTCAAGAAAGGTCTCACTCTTTTACTTTATTCTGCTTTTCACCAACAATGTATCTGACCATCATATCTGGAACTTAACAGACTTTAAATAGTCATCTCCAGCGTTAATACATAATAAACTTTTGTCTTTTGTTGTATTTACTTCAACATTCAGCCTTTGGTAATGAGATAAAAGAAAAGGTAATGTTAAGCCCAACTAGTTTTTTGAGTAAATAATAGTAATAAACCAGGCTGCTACATAAAATCACTCGTGAATCACTGCACGAATAGTCTTTCCAAGATGAAAACAAATCAATTCAACAAAAACACACTCTTCCTAACTTGGAAATTGTCTTACAAAGTGAGGTTTGCCAAGGTTTTCACACACTTCCTCCTCATTGTTTTAATTTCTTCTCTTGCAACACCAAATGTCCAACTTTAAAACAAGTATCAGTTTAGCCAAAATAACTCTAGCCCTGGTGTTAGACTGATAATGTACTGAGCAGTGTCTGTGTGGTTCAGGAGGAGGAGAGGAGCAGGCGGCCGCGGCCACAGTCTTCGCTCTGCTCTGTATTCAGCTCGGAGGAGGAGACGAGGCCGAGGAGGGCTTTAAAATACTACGACCTGTTCTCACCAACATCCTCATCGACAACGGAGCCAGCCTCGCCGCTCGACAGAGTGTGAGTCCACAGTTCAGCAGGAATCTCACTTCGTTTTGATTTGATCTTTTCACTGACTTTTCAGACAAACCTCACACTTAACACCACATTCGTTCTATATTTGAGCCTTTTTTACTCTCAGTCTTCCTGTTTTGTGTCGTAGTGCGCCAGAGCTCTGGGAATGTGCTGCTATGTTTCTGCTGCTGAAGAAGGAGAGGTAAGAGTCTCTTTAGAAACCTTTATCGTAGCCTGTAGAACATTATTGAACTCCCTCTTCTCTGCTCAGGACCTGATAAAGTCCCTGTCTCTCCTGGAGGGGATCTTTATGTGCTCGTATCCAAACAAAGAGGGAGTCCTGCCCTCTGCTAAACCCGGGACGCCTGCCCTTCACTCTGCAGCTCTTCAGGCCTGGGCTCTGCTCGTGACGCTGTGTCCTTCCTCTAAACTCGCCTCACTACTGGATCTGTGAGTCCCACACTCTTCGCTGAACAAAGCAGGAGAAAGAGGGAGGGTTCAGGGGCAAAATCATGGCTAACGATATGGTTAAATATAATAATGAAAGTTTTACACTGTTCCCTGAAGGCACATCCCCAAACTGCAGAGCTGCCTTCAGAGTCCTGATGTGAACTACAGGATCGCAGTGGGAGAAACCATCGCTCTGTTGGTGGAGCTGGGACGAGACATTGACGAGGTGCAGAAAACAAAACACTTTCCTGTTTCCAATATTTAACCGTTGTCCTTAAAAATACCCTATTGACCATTTTCTGCAGATATTTCACAAAAAGAGTTTTATTTACTGACCAACCAAATCACTAACTGTAGCTTTAGTGTTGTTTTTTATTAAAATCTTTCTGGGATGGAGTTACCTGGTTTAGTCCTGGTTCAGTCTTGGATTAGGGTATGAAACCAGAGTGTTTAATAGTAATCAGACTGTTCTGGTGTTGACCTTCAATCCTTAAATCTGGTTTTCTTTTAGTCTTGGGTTTGGGGATTGTTTGGTTATGGTTTATTCCTGGTTTACTTTGACCAGTACAGCCCAGAGTTGTAGCTGTTAAACCTCATTTCAACTCGTTGTATTCCTCTGTTTTTTTATGTTTGTTTTTCCAGGAGTTTGAGGTCGAAGAAGGTTTGTGTCAATCTCTGAAAAGTTTAGCAACAGATGGAAACAAGCACCGAGCGAAAAACGACAGAAAGAAGCAGCGCTCGATTTTCAGAGAAGTGCTGCACTATTTAGAAGTAAATACACTGGAATCTAGACTTTGGACTGAATTTACACTGTCGGAATCTCTCATTATTTTGGTCTTATTTTCCAGAACGAGGACTTCACGGACGAGAAGATCCAGTTCGGAGAGGAGAGCATCTACATCAACGGCTGGATGAGGCGAAGGATCTACGACGCCTTTAAAGAGATCATGGAGTCCGGAGTCAGGCACCACCTACAGGTCAGAACCTGCACTTCAGTTTAACACCACAAATCTTACAAGTCGACCTTGGTTAACAGTGTCAGTCTCGATTTAGCCTCTGAGATCCAACCAGTAGGACGTATCTGTACAAACGCAAAGGCCATTATCTGTATACATTGTCCAAATCGAGACCAGAAACGGGTTCGGTATCAGTTTCACGGCTCAAGTTCCATTCCAGAGAAAGCTTGGTGTGAATCCAATCGACTCTAATCCAACGACAAAGGACAGAACTCAGACTGATCTCATTTTCTTATTTTCTTTTTAGATGTAGTTTCTGAACTTTTTTTTAAAAAATGTGATCCTTAGTCTTTTTTTTTTGTGCCTCTCCTAAATCAGAACAAAGTGCTGGTTCTTTTCCACTTCTGCACCAGTTCATCTACGGTGGCCTTATTGTGGGTCTCATTTGGCAAAATATTTGATTAAATGTGAACTTGAGGTGATATTATTAATCCCAGGATCAGATTAATAAAGTGGCTTTATGTTTTTGTTTAAAAAATGTTTTCCGGGTAAAGAGCATCATTTTGGTAAAATTACAAAGGTTACAAGTTTAAAAAGTGGCTTAATAATTTAAAAAGTGGCTGTTAATAATTCTAAGTACTTTTAAATCAAGTAAACAAACACCGTTCCCTGTTGGAGACTGATCATTTATTTGTTCATAAACAGTTGTTTAGTGCAGCATTATCAGTACAAGCAGTTGCCATGGAGACTGGAGATTTTTATTACATAGAATAAAAGAACATGATGGTCACTGTGATATTGCACAGTTTATTCAAAGATCAAATCAGTCCATGAACATTTGTTTGACTTTCACTAATGTAGCTTTAACACATTTAAAGGAACAGCATTAAAAGTTCAGTCTGTTCAGTCGGTTTAGTCAAGTTATCAGGTTTTTAAAGGATCAAAAAGAAAAGGCAGTTCACATTTAAATAGTTTTATGTTTTATTGCAGTTCAATCCTCTCCTGAGAGACATCTTTGGCCTCGGAGCTCCTCTCATTTTAGATCCCACCATCAAAAGCAACAAGATCTCACGTTTGAGAAGGATCACTAAATATTGCTTTTATCTCTCTCATTTTATCGTCTTTTTAACAGAATGTGCGACTTGGTACAGAAAATAACAGTGAGCAGAATATTTTTGTAAAAGACTGATTTATGTCCATGTTTAGGCAACACTACAGTGTTTTTTGTTTTTCTTAAATGTGTCCCTTTTCTTTTCAGCATCTTTTCAACTCCGCTGCCTTCAAAGCCCGGACGAAACTGAGGAACAAAGTCCGACAAACGCTACCGACGTCATGTGATGAAAACAAGACCTGACAAAAAACAGCTCTGAGAAGAAATTAAAGACTCCTCTCAGTTTTTACTCGAAAATGGCCAACTCTGTTTTTACAAATGGACCAGTTCTTTTCTAAAACCATGCCTTTTATAGAAACTGGTTTTATTCTTCTTCACACACTGCCTTTAATCAGCCTCAGAATGGACCACACTTTATTCATTCATCAGGAAATAAATACAGATTAATTAAGTGTTACGCCTTTTAATCTCAGGTTTAGAGTCTCTAATGCTTTCCTACCTGTTCCTAGGCCACGTCCACACTAATGCATTTTCATTTGGAGGAGCAGCGGCTCTACTTTGAGCTCCTCACCTTATCTCTAAGGGAGCCCCCCCCACCCTGCGGAGAAAACTCATTTCAGCCGCTTGTATCCGGGATCTTGTTCTTTCGGTCATGACCCGAAGCTCATGACCATAGGTGAGAGTAGGAACGTAGATTGACCGGTAAATCGAGAGCTTTGCCTTACAGCTCAGCTCCTTCTTCACCACGACAGACCGGTACATCGACCGCATCACTGCAGAAGCTGCACCGATCCTTCTGTCAATCTCACATTCCTTCCTTCCCTCACTCGTGAACAAGACCCCAAGAAACTTAAACTCTTCCACTTGAGGCAGATTTACGTTCACATAAAACAGAAATATAATATTTTGAATTAAGTATGTTGCTCTAGTGCTTATTAGCGACAGCTGTTTTTGTTTTCAAACAATACCTGTCCCGATAAAATGATGAAAATACATATCATTTTTATATCTCGTCAACCATTTTAAGGCCCAAGCTGTGCGAGGAACTATTGAAACCATTATCACCAGCCCCTGGCAGCGACCGGCGAGGGCCCATCATAGGTGCTTGTAGATTTATTATTTCCTATTATCCCTGTGAGGAAAAATCACTGTCAGCAGCCACCACCAGGGGGCGCCTAGCATGTTTCAATGTTGGTGGGAGAAACTGGAGTACCTGAAGGGAAACCCACTTGAACACGGGGAGAACATACAAACTCCACCGAGAAAGAAAGCCCGGTGTGAGAGGAAACCAGCTGAAATCCAAACTCCAGTTTAGCCTTTCGACCAAAAGATTAAATTAGAATGAAAATGTTTAGTGTGGACAGCCTCTTTCAGCTTTAGATCCTAAATGACTGTAGTGTGGTCGTATGCCACGCATTTCTTCCTTTTTTTCAAACTCAGACAAATTCTACTTTAAATTTTTTTAAATAAGCATTTTCTTTTTCATTAAACAGTGAATACAAACAGGAAAAATATCATGAAGGAAAAGGAGCTGACATGTCTCTGAAAACACGCACACAATATCATCATAATCATGAGTCTCATATTTCACTGATATTTATAAATCTTTTTTTTCATGGATAAATTGTAGATTTTGACTGAAATGATTTGGTCCGTCACTACGCTTCTGAAAAATCTGCGTTTATTAAAAAAATCTCAGTTCCTTTTAAATCCTACTTGTATTCACTTTGTTTTTAACTTCTTGAAAAGCTTTTCCATTCTGTTCTGGTCCTCATTTTTCTCTTATTTTAGTCAGAATCCCATATTTTTTGGTCCAAACTGTTACTTTATTTTTCCTTTTTCCTGATTTTAATCCTTGTCTTGGTCCTAGTCTTTGGTCCTGGTTTTGGTTGTAGTCCTCGTCTCGGTTTTGGGTTTAGTCCAGAGCCGTGTCTTGAGCTGCCGAACCGAAAACATGAAGCGTGTGGAGTTTGTGTGAGACTTTATTTAACAAACTTTTTAAAATCAAACCTTATAGGAAAACTTCAGATGGACTTTAAAAAAGTAAAGAAGCTATAATCTTTGTTTCCAGATGGATTTATGAGAGAAAAGCCAGTTTTAACCGTTGTTTTCTGGAGACAAGTGTGTTTTACTCCTAATTTATTAAAATAAGACGGTGCTGTGGTGAATTCTGTTTACTCTCTGCTCGTCTGGTTTTTCAGACGGACAGCTCTGTGGAAACGAGTGCAACTTGAATCAATAAAAATTAATTTTAACTATTTTGGGAGACTTTTTTCAGTTTTTGCTGCAATTAGCCTGATATAGATATATATATTTTTTTTTTCTTAAGTTTAATTATGCGAACCAAGTTCCTACTAATCTTTTAATTTAGAACAAAAATAAACAAAGGATATTTGAAAAGATCTAATTCTGGAGGAGCCTATAATATAATACAAATGAATAACACTAAGTTTAGGAAGGATATTTAGGGCCTTGTGGTTGGTTCTGTTTTTATTTAAAGGCCAGTGACATGTTATGGTCCACCATTCTTATTTTTATTATTATTATTATGATGTATTCCACCTTAACAGCATTTATTTAGGTTAATAACGTGAGTTACAAACCTGTGACAGGAACCATTCTCTGAACATGGGATTAACAAGCCCAGTGCCTGCCTTAATATGACTCGTGTTTTATTGTTAATATAGTTTCTTTGAAGGGATTTAGGTTTCAGAGTTTTATCTTTAAGGGTTGGGTTCTATGTTTAATTCTGCTGCAGGTGAGGCTCGAACTCGCTCTCTTTAATCAGAAAACGGACTACAATAATGTCCCCTTTCCTCTTCCTTTTAAAGTCCCGTGTGTTGGTGCGCCCTCTGGTGGCCTCCTGGTGGAAGTGCACCCCTGTGTGGAGCTGCAGTGGTACAGTCCGTTCATGAGAACAACATGGACGACTGTCAACGTGAACCTCAGCGGAAACACCTTCAGACAACTTTTACCAAACGAGTTTAACTTTGTTTCAGTTTAAAGCGTTACATTTTTACATTTTTACTCTCAACCTTCAAACTGCCAGTGCAAATGTCACGTGATCCTCTCTAAAGGCCCTCTTTTGTTGGATCATGGATCTTTAATCCCAGCTGCACCTTTCCGTTAAACAGCGGGGTTTTTGGAGGGCTGTTCGTGCGCGTGAGGGCGTGCACGTGTGAGTTATGGACCCGGGGAAGATCACGGGGCTTTACTCGGATCTGTGCGCGCACTCGGTCCCGGTCCGGGCTCAGGTGAGGGTCCAGCAGCAGGGCTCAGGACGAGGACAGCGCGTGTACAGCGTGGACACAGGTGAGCCCCCGGACCTGGTCTGAGCCCCCGGACCTGGTCTGAGCCCCGGGACCTGGTCTGAGCCCCCGGACCTGGTCAGAGCCCCCGGACCTGGTCTGAGCCCCCGGACCTGGTCAGAGCCCCCGGACCTGGTCTGAGCCCCCGGACCTGGTCTGAGACAGGTCTGGGCTGGTTTTACGTCTGTAATAAACTGATATGGATGTGGGGTTTTCCCATTCTGTGAGAAATCTGAGCTGAAAATATGAATTGCATTAACTTTGGATGATATTATGTAAGTCCTGCAAAATGAAACAAGCATGGTAGTGTAAACAAAGAACTGAAACTAGGGCTAAAAACTGAATCAGGACTAAACTTAGCAGAAAACTGAGATCTTAAACCTGGACAAAAGTAGAACTAGACCAACTTATGAGCTACCAACAAGGATGCAGCATCAACAAATGAATCATGTCCAAGAACACAGGTTTGGTCCTGGGGCGATGACACGGGGGTCTACAATAATTTAATGTTAAATGGTTATTGGGTGATGAAAATGGTGCCACCCTGTGGAGAGGCTTTTCAAAAAAATATAAGCAAATAAGCCAATATAATGGCAACCTCTTGTGCACCAGACTTCTGCGTCTTCATTTTTATTTTTTTAATCTCAGCATGAGAGACACAGACGATAACTAGAAAAACCTAACTTGGCGTCAATCAGCCTTTTAAAAAGATTCACCCATTTGGCCCAGATTCTGAGCACATTTTCAGATACTCAACAGTATTATCCACCTTTTCCTCGTGGCCTCTGTCCTACAGTACCACAGCCACTGACTCCAGAGCTCTGTGTTTCCTTTCCAACAGTGTTACTTCATTAAACTCCTTTTTTTTTCCTTCAGAGTGGTTTCAGAGTGACTTGGTGCGTGGCTCCAGACTCAGTTTCTCTCAGAGATGGAGTCTGATTTTAGACCAGGACCATAACATTCAGACCGTCCTTCCTCCTGGACCCTGTTTACCTCTGAGCATGAGTGAGTTTAAACTAGTTTGAAAGTTTACTCCACAACATTTATTTTAAAATAGTTTTCATCAGTTATTGCTCGTTCATATTTAATTTTCCAAAAAAAATCTAAAAAGCAGTTTAGCTTTCAACAGTTACACTTTTATAAAGTTTACAAAAGTCTAGAGAATATCACATGTAGGTTATTTATTGTGTTGCTGCATTATGTGGTTTTAATGAATGAATAAATAAATATGTTTTTACTTTAAAAAAAGATTCAGAATAAATCAGGCGATAGGCACATAACGAAGATGAATTCACGGCTTTGGCTAAAACAGACATGGTTTATTTTTCCAGGTGCCTGAGTTCATTGTCACCTGTACAAGGCCTGAGGGCAGCGATCAAAGAAATAAGTGGACACCAGCTTCTCGAGGTAAAAACAAACAAAACTGGTTCAGAAGATTTGATCATTTAACAGACTACATATTTTTTGTTTTGTTAGGTTTGGGACGAGCGCGGCCTGAGGAAATGTCTGAACCTCACTGCCCTCAACAAACATGGCCGAGTCTACGACGAGAGTGAGACAAAGACCTGTTTGTACCGAGAACATTTAGCCTCATGAATGTTTTTAAACAAAGCTTCAAAAATCCTCCTCCTAAAGAATTATTAGGAAGAGTTCTCAGCTGCGTAACTCCATGCCACACGCGCATCATTAACATAAAGCACCCTGTCAATGCCCATATATGGACATGTACAGAAGGTCCACATAACCAGGAAATGAGCGCGTGTCAGTTTACTGTTGCACTTTAGTAGCACTGTTCTAACACCTGTAGTGGTTACAAAACACTTAAAAACATAAAAACACAAGCAGTAAAAGCATATTTCAAATACTTCACCATTAAAGTTACTGAGTGCTTTGAAATACGCGAGTCACGAGGGGAAAGATCTGATGTGCAATCCATTCTGTTAATGTTATGTGCTATTCTTTAAATAGAAATAATTTGTACAATTGTATTGTCTACAGTACTACTTTAAATACAATATTTAGCTGAAATTTATGTCTGATAATATTATAAAACTGCATTAATTTCAGGGCTGAGAAAACAAACTAAGAAAATGAATGGCAAAATCATTCTAAGTAGGGCTTAAGTAGAAAGCTGCTTCAGGCCCAATAAGTAAAGTGGGGAACAAGGGAGTAATACTTAAAGGGTGTTGTATTTCCACAGCTCCGTTCGGATGTTTGTCCTGGTCACGCTGTGAAAACAAACTGCTGTTCGTCGCCGAGAAAAAAGCTCCATCACAAGACGCTTCATCCTCAAATATAAAGGTAAAGGGACATGATGAAGGGGCTCAGAGTTTATCACCACAGACTGGAGCCTTGTGACTCAAGTGTCTTATTGTGGGTCGTCCCAGGACCGTAGTGTGTACCGTGAAGACTGGGGCGAGGCTCTGTCCAACAGGAGTCTCCCGGCTCTGTGTTTGGTGGATCTGAGGAACGGCAGCCTCTCTGTGTTACAGGGCGTCCCACCTGACGTCTCACCTGGACAGGTAACAGCTCACCTGACCCCTGTCCTCGGAGGAGCTGTCTGATACAACCGTTTAGATTCTTATTTTAACATTATGTTGTCCACGTAATGAGTAGGCTGGGTTTCACAGACTTTTTTTTTGGAGATGCATATTTAATGTCAAAAGTTAGAATTTTTTTCTTTTTTTTCTGTGTTCTCCTTTTGATGGATTTAAGTCGTTTTGTATTAATTTAGAGTTGGGTTGCTACTGATGCTTTGAATAATTTCAAAAAGAGTTATTTTTATTTAAATAAAACTTCCTTACTCCCCTCGACCCAGGAAAGCTATTAGTGTGATAATCTTTACATTTAGCGTTATAGTTTTTACAGGTTACACAACGATACGTTTAGATTGTTACTCAAAGTCTGGAGATTGGTCCAGAGCCAGGTAACAGTTTGTGATCTGCTCAAACACCCACATGAGGCACTGCTCAGACGTTTCATTCTGAGTCGACTGGAGTCACAAAACTTTGAACTGAGAAACACTGGATCCTTCATATAAACTTTATATAATGGACAGTCTTTTCACTTTATAATGTATTCTTTTGTTTTGGTTTATTCTTTATAAATCTGAAACAAATGTTTTAGGACTTGAGCTTCCTCAGTAAAGCCACCTCTAATAGGTTTACTTGGTTTTTGAGAACTTTTGACATTTATTGAGACAAAAAAACAATTTCCCAGTAATGCTGTACTGTCTCTGAGTTAACGTGCTCAGTGCCATGTTTGCGAACAGTGCTTGTGTGTGTTTTCAGGCGGTGTGGGCGGCAGACGGTCAGAGTGTGTTCTTTATCGGCTGGTATCATGAACCCTACAGACTCGGACTCAAGTTCTGCTCCAATCGCAGGTCTGCGTTGTTCAGGCTCAACCTGGAGGGACACTGTGGTGAGAATCAACTGTGTTTTTTCTGTGCAATAGACAAGTGGTCAGGTACAGTCTCTGAACACCTGAGAATCATGCGCAAGAGATAAAAACATTTCTACAGGAGAGCAGAGGACAGAGGGACGTCATTAACTGGGACTCCCAGAACCTCTAGGAACCTCCCAGAACCTCTCGGAACCTCTCAGAACCTCTCAGAACCTCTCGGAACCTCCCAGAACCTCCCAAAACCTCTCGGAACCTCCCAAAACCTCTCAGAACCTCTCGGAACCTCACAGAACCTCCCAAAACCTCTCAGAACCTCTCAGAACCTCCCAGAACCTCCCAAAACCTCCCAGAACCTCAAATCATCACATTTTAATTTCACTATGACCCGATTGTTTGCCTTGAATATTTGTTTCATTTCATATTCAAAGAGAAAGACAACTGTTTATCAGAGATCTCACAGGAATAACATAAAGAAATTCTTTATTACACAAATGTCCTACATTTAAATGACCTAATGTCTCTCTTTTTTCCCGTGTATCTTCTCAGAGCGTCTGTCAGAGGACAATGTGTCAGTGTCGAGTCCTCGTCTGAGTCCAGATGGATCCACTCTGGTGTTTCTTCAGGGAAACGTGTTTGGACCTCACTGTCAGTGCCTCAAACTGCAGCAGGTAACTTCCACGTCATTATTTATTCACTCTTTGATTAACTCCTTGTGAACCCCGCTTCTCCTTTTTCTCAGATCGACCTTAAGAGCAAAAAGAGCTCTGCGCTCATCGAGGTCGTCCACAGAGCACAGGACGGTAAGACGCTCAACAAATGAGAAGTGAAACGATCAGCTCTTGGACGTTTTCTGACAGATCCATGTGGAGTATTCTCCTGTCTCTTGTGTTCCAGGTGAGTTTGCAGGTTTGTACGAGCCGCTGGTCTCCTGCTGTTGGTCGGACGACAGTCAGAGAGTCGTCTTCAGCAGCGCTCGCAGGAACTGGAAGGTAACTCCAAGTCTTAGGTCACCTTTTAACTCAAGTCCTTATTCATCTGTGTCACTGTGTAACATGCAGCCAGGCCAGGCCAGGCCAGGCCAAGAGAGGAACTTACACAAAGAATTATTCTAATGTCATGTGTTGTAACCTTCAGAGCTGAATATCATCATCATCTTCATCATAAAAATGTGTGTATACTGAATATAGTAATGTCATGAACAATAGAACAGCTGCTGTGCCAGGTTTTAGAACAAACAAGTTTATAGTTTAATTACCGCTTCAGTTTTTGTGTTGGATAAAACTAGGCTAATTAACTCCAACTCTGCCAATCTCACATTAATCAAAAGACATAACTTCTTGTCAAATTATTAGAAACAAACCTTTGGATGAGCTCTAGCTTCCTGTGCTGGGGTGTTTGTTTTCTCGTGAGAGCTCCACACTCGGACCCAGCCCTCACGAGGAACACGGTGAAGAACTGACAAAAAGCAGTCGGTTTATGGATATGTTCACTGTTCCATAGATGTGGAATAATTTATCTTGATAACACAAAAATCCCAGATGTCTTGAATATTTTACCCAATCTTTCCTCATTCTTTTGTCGTCTTCTGCCTCTGCCTCACGGAAATAAGGAGAGGCCTGGAAAGAATGAACGAGAATGATTTTTGGTGAAATGAGACTTTAGATCTTCTTCTTCTCCTGCAGGACGTGTTTGTGGTGGACAGACGGACCCAGAGCGTCTCCTGTCTCTCTGATAGTAAGCCCCGCCCCCATCCTTCAGCTCTGTCCTCGTCCTTCAGCTCTTCGTCCTTCCCTCCTCCCCCGTCTCCTCACTCTCTGCCGTTCCCTCCTACCTCCTTCTTCCCTCCTCCTCCGTCTCCTCCTCCTCTGACTCCTGTTTCTCCTTTTCCTCCTTCTGCCACATTCTGTACACTTCCTGTTTTACCCGAACATCCACTTCCTCCTTTTCCTCCTCTTCATGACGAAAGAGATGAGGCTCTGCAGGAAGGTACTGCTCTTTCAAAACCAGGCCAAAGAAAAGACAGTCCTGGTTTTGTCTCTGGATGATTTGTCACGATTGTTTTTTGCAGATGTCTGCGGTGGTCCGAGGGTCTTTGGCAGCTGGAGACTCCTGACGATCCACAAAAACCTGATGGTGGTCTGCTGCTCCAGCCCCAACACGCCTCCTGCTCTGGTGAGGAGTTAACTAATGCTGCTTTCAGGTGCATGTCGGACAATTGGAATGGTAGATTTCTTTAAGAGCAGAGCTAACTTCTTGACATCATAAATAATATATTTGACAATATTGTCTAAAACCGTCAGGTTGAATCATTCCTGACGTCAGAACTCTTCGTGGGATGTTCATGTCAGAAACTCGTTCATACAATAAACCCGACACTACTTGAAAGCAGCATATGGTCCCTATTTTATTGGTAACAGAGGTTTGAGACATACGTCTTTCTGATGTGACTCACTTCCACTGCACTTGAATGGAGTTCCCTTCATCACACGGATCAGGGTCCAGACTTTCCTTTCGGACGGACTTGGCAAGTGGATAATCATCATCTTGATATGTTAGAAAACGAAGATGTTTAAAGTGTTGGTGATGCCTTCACATTTACAGTTAAGGCCTTCGTGCATACCTGCCAACATGTACGCATTTTTCGTACTCGGCACGCATTTTGACTCATACGTGCATGCGATTTGCTGCTCTCTAGGTGCGCATTTTGTTGCTTCTCGCATTTCACCGATTACATTTTCTATGCAATCTATTTTTACGCTGATTCTGCCGCTGATCCACAGTGTGTAAGTCATAAGGAAGTCAAAGTAAGTGCAGTGAAAAGCGTTCGGCCAATCAGAGCGCTGCATGTTAACCCGCCGACCACCTGCCCCTCCTATTCACAAGCTTCGCGCTCAATTAAATTCAGCCACGTGCCTCTCAAGCAAGCCAGAGCAAGCTAACGTAGGCTACCTAGGCTTTCATGCCGTAAATGAACCGCCTAAAAAGGTTGTCATAGGTTTCTCACAGGTGTGTGTGCAACGGTGGGCTGTCAGGTCCTCGTGCGCGGGGGTGATGGGGTAGTAGTACTCATAAAATTTCTTCAAGGTTGGCAGGTATGCTTTGTGGCAAAATGTCTGGATTTTTTCTTAATAAACGTAAACTTATCCTGAAAAGGTTTACTCTTTACTTCATAAGTCGACCCTATCGAGGGCCTCTCCAGGACACATAGTGGATAATCTAAACGCACAGGTTTGATCTCCAGGCCAAGGCTTACGTCGCGGACTGGGACTGTGTTTTGAAAAGGCCGTAAAAGAGTACCAAGACAACACCTAGGCTTTTACAGGAAGAAACACTAAATTTACACTCCACGATGTTTGCTTGCAATGGAAAGACAACACAGATGACCTCAGTCCCACCCCCTGAGCTCTCGTCGGGCTCAAGGGCAGACTCCAGGGGAAAAACACTCTTAAACTAGCACAATACAAAAACCACAATAGGCAGAGTTATCAAAGAATGACAGAGAATGCAGAGGGTTTAAGAGTTTAAGAAATGCAGAAATCAGCTGTAGATGTGATGGACTTGGTTTATCTGAGAAAAATGACCTTGTCCAAAAGCAGAAAAGGTTTTAAAACAGTTTTAAGTTAAAGTTTAAACGTTCATTTGTCTGGAGCGTCTGTCGTGACGAGTGGAAGCCAGTGTTGCACACAGACAGTCTTCACTGGAGACTCGCTCTGGAGCCTTTTATAAGACACTCGACACTCACTGGTTTTCAGACGGCCCTCAGTCACAGTGGAAGTGAGTCGAGCGAGGGAGTAGGAGACGATTAGGAAAGGCCTCTTTGTTCACTCGGACACTATTGGATTCATTCACGATAATCACTGTCAAAACTGTACTAGATAGAAATTTAGGGATAAATTGGCCTTTTATTATACATTTCATGGGCCTGTGGTGTTCACACAGAGAGTAGGACTGCTGCCGTCCGACGCAGAGAGTGTAACGTGGAAAACCCTTCAGGCCCCGCTCACGACCTTCAACTTCTCCTGGACTGTGATGGACGTCAGGCCTTCAGCCGAACAGGACAACGCAAAGTTCTGTAAGAGCTCTATAAGTCGTCGATCGCTCCTTCATTCTGATTTTATTCATTCTTGTTCTTTCTGCAGCTGGATTAGATTTTGGTGCCATTCTTCTCAAACCTTTGACTCAGGTTAAAGTTAAACTCCCTCTGGTCGTCTTCATTCACGGTAATCTGACTTTGAAAAACCACCACAGTCAGTCTATTCCTCGTCAGTGACCGCTGCATGAGTTTTCTCGATGTTGTGTGGTTCGTAGGAGGCCCTCACTCCCAGTTTCCCGCTGAGTGGAACGTCACTGCAGCAGGACTGGTCCAGCTGGGCCTCGCTGTGCTGCTGGGTGAGTCTTTACAGCTTTACTCTGAGGATTCGTTTGTTAAAACATTGCTATTGTACTGTATTTACTGTATTGTATTTATTGTACTTAATTTATGATGACTAGTATTTGGGACATGGACATATTTTAAATAATTAACATCCACAGATTACAGAGCCATTATTCTATCATTATACATTTTCTATTGAGATGGGGATTCATCTTCCTCTTAATAATTGAAGCTGGCCAGGCTCTGATGCAGCAAAGCAGGCACAAATGATGATGCTGTGCCCTTTCTACGCCAGATGTAGCGCTGTCTGTTTTTTCCAAATAGATTAATCAGTCCACAAAACATTTTGCCAATTCCGCTGTTGTGTGTCAATGTGCTCTTTTGCAAACTTCAGGTGTGCAGCAATGTTCTTTTTAGTAAGTGTTCTGATGTGGATACCCTGCTTGTTCAGTGTTTTATGTATTATAGACTCATAAACAGAGCTACGGATTTTTTATGTAATTATTTTTAGACACGTTTGTCAATTTCCTTAACTTAGATGAAGATCCGATCACATTTTAAGAAAAAAATATTCAGAAAACCATGAAATTTTACGGTTCACATATTTTTTCTTGCCACTGCATACTTACACTTATACTGTCTTTTTATCTTTTTATCTTATTCTTGTAAAAAGAGCTTATCATGAGCCTTCATTTGGTTTATAAATCTCAGTTTTACCCAAAATGAATTTGTTCTTTGAGATCAGACTCTGTTTCCTGAAGCTGGTTTGTGTTTTTCCTCAGTTCAGTTTTAGTTTAATCTGACTCCGAGTTTTATGGTTGTTTTTTCCTCAGCTTTCATCCGTAACTGACACTATATGATGTTTTATTTTGGTTTAGAGAAAAACCCAAACTGGACCAATCAGCTGTGAG
The DNA here is from genome assembly GCA_024416835.2 of Perccottus glenii. Lineage (NCBI taxonomy): Eukaryota > Metazoa > Chordata > Actinopteri > Gobiiformes > Odontobutidae > Perccottus > Perccottus glenii. Next base: position 3,347,676 of record CM044555.2, on the reverse strand, counting down.
CATCGATCTGACGCTGCACCAACTAAACGTTTTGTTCTTTTGGTTAAAACACAATCAAGAAGACAGTAATGACACTTTCAGTTTCTCTCTGTGTTTCCAGTGAACTACAGAGGGTCCACAGGCTTCGGTCAGGACAGTATTCAGTCTCTGATCGAACAAATCGGACGACAAGACGTTAAAGATGTGCAGGTATTATCTCATAAATGCCTCATAGTTAACGGTTTCCCTCTGATTTCAAATGAAACTACAATAAAAAGCATTAGTATTTCTCTGGAGTTGAGTGTTGTTTGGTTTTGTTTTCCCAGAGGGCCGTGCAGTTGGCCCTTCAGACCGACTCGACCCTTGACCCCGAGCGTCTGGCCGTGTTCGGAGGCTCTCACGGTGGGTTTCTGTCCTGTCACCTGATTGGTCAGTTCCCGGACGTGTACAGAGCGTGTGCAGTGAGGAACCCAGTGGTGAACGCAGCCTCGCTCCTGGGAACCAGCGACATCATCGACTGGTCAGGCTTTTCTCTCACTTCTGTCAGACATCGTCTGTTACTTTCACTTGAAATACAAATGACAGAAAAGAACACACAATACGTTAAAAACCTTTTACAATAATATGATGTGGTGTTAGAGCTCCTACAGTAGCTGCAACACAATCTAGAGCTTTTTTTTTCTCTGATTTGTTTTAACTTATTCCTGTCTGCAACATCTAATGCTGATTAGATATGCTGATTAGCCTGATTAGCTACGCTTTTATTTGGCTTTTGCCAACACAAAATGTTCTGTTGGACTTGTTCAGAAAACACATCATGGATGAGTCAGAGTTATGCACAGATGGTTTTAGGACCTGTGCTTCTTCATCAAAGACTGTTAATCTGTCCAATGAGATTAGCAGAGTGGAAAAAACATATTAATATAAATATTTTTCTCCATATACTGCATACTCTTCTTTTACTACAGTGAGGAGAATAACTGAAGGATATAAAGGAGTCAGGTGCTAAATCTACAATAGTTTAAAGTGGGTCAATATGAATATTAGTTATTATGACTGTAATCTACAGAAAAGTACCAAACGCACTTTGTTTAAATGATCTAAACAAGGCAATAGTTAAACCAGGATGAAATGATCCAAAAAAACAGTCTAAGGTGATTTTAGTTTTGATTGGGCGCAGTGGCTCAGTGGTAGAGCGGTCACCCTTCAACCCGTTCTCCCCACAGTTCATACTGTCGTTGTGGTTTTAGTTGGACTTTAATTGCCTCAAAAGGTTTTAGTTGGTTATTACTCGGACAGAATAAAATGGATTATTAACAAAATGTGCTCTGAAAAAAGAAGCCACACAAAAATAACACTTCTACGAGTGGTTAAGTACCACTCACAAAGGTAACGGTCCCACAGTTTGAGAACCAGTGTACTAGACACTTCAACTCTGAAAGTACAAAAATGTGTTTCTTTGGGTAAACCTCTGGAATGTGCTCATGTGTTGCAGGAGATACAGCAGCATTGGTTTTGAGTTTTCCTACGAACAGATTCCCACAACTGGAGCTCTGTCGGCCATGTTGGAAAGGTCGCCCATCACTCACGCTCCTCAGGTCTGGAATACATTCCAGGATCTTAAACATCAGCTTTTTGTTTTATGACAAGTTTCTAAAACGTGTGTGTGTGTGTGTGTGTGTGTGTGTTTGTATATATGTGTGTGTGTGTGTGTGTGTGTGTGTGTGTGTGTGTGTGTGTGTGTGTGTGTGTCTGTGTGTGTGTGTGTGTGTGCGCGTGTGTGTGTGTTTGTATGTGTGTGTGTGTGTGTGTTTGTATATGTGTGTATGTGTATATGTGTGTGTGTTTGTATATGTCTGTGTGTGTGTGTGTGTGTGTCTGTGTGTGTGTGTGTGTCTGTTTTGTGTGTGTGTTTGTATGTGTGTGTGTGTGTGTGTTGTATATGTGTGTATGTGTATATGTGTGTGTGTTTGTATGTGTGTGTGTGTGTGTGTGTGTGTGTGTGTGTGTGTGTGTGTGTGTGTGTGTGTGTGTGTGTGTGTGTGTGTGTGTGTGTGTGTGTGTGTGTGTAGATGAAGGCGGCAGTGCTGCTGATGCTCGGAGGCAGAGACAGGAGAGTGTCTCCTCATCAGGGGCTGGAGCTGTACAGAGCCTTAAAGAGCCGAGGGAACACTGTCAGGTCAGAGGCAGTTTGAACAAATTATGCATGAATTTGAAACTATTTTAGACATAAAGGGTTATGTTGGGGCTCAGTGGTAGAGCGGTTATCCTTCAACTGGAAGGTTGGTGGTTCGATTCCCGCTCTCCCCCACATACTGTTGATGTTGTGTCCTTGGGCAAGACACTTAACCCTTGCCTACAGTGGTGTTCCAGCGTTAACACTGGTGAATGGAACCTTAATGTAAGTCGCTTTGAATGAAAGCGTCTGATAAAGGACTAAATGTAAATGTATGTTTTTTTAAGTTCCATCATGGAATAAATATACAAAAAATAAAATGAGAATCATATTAATTTTGTTAGAAATAAGACTTTATAGGTTCTCAGTCATCCAGGTCATCTTGAAGAAAAGGTTAAACAAAAGCATCTGGACTCAGTTTTCAAGGTGAAGACGTTTCGTCTCTCATTCCAAACGATTAATTCTTAGTTTAACTGTAGGAAAGTTGAGCTCAGAGTCCAGCTGCTTTTGCTTTAACCTTTTCTTTGTTAGAAATCATTTAAAAATGATTTAGACCCTGTTTAGTCCTGGTTTAGTCCTGGTTTAGTCCTGGTTTAGACCTGGTTTAGACCTGGTTTAGTCCTGGTTTAGTCCTGGTTTAGACCTGGTTTAGACCTGGTTTAGTCCTGGTTTAGACCTGGTTTAGACCTGGTTTAGACCTGGTTTAGTCCTGGTTTAGACCTGGTTTAGACCTGGTTTAGACCTGGTTTAGTCCTGGTTTAGACCTGGTTTAGACCTGGTTTAGATCTGGTTTAGACCTGGTTTAGTCCTGGTTTAGACCTGGTTTAGACCTTGTTTAGACCTGGTTTAGTCCTGGTTTAGACCTGGTTTAGACCTGGTTTAGACCTGGTTTAGACCTGGTTTAGTCTTGGTTTAGACCTGGTTTAGTCCTGGTTTAGTTTAGTCCTGGTTTAGACCTGGTTTAGACCTGGTTTAGTCCTGGTTTAGACCTGGTTTAGTCCTGGTTTAGTTTAGTCCTGGTTTAGACCTGGTTTAGACCTGGTTTAGACCTGGTTTAGTCCTGGTTTAGTCCTGGTTTAGACCTGGTTTAGACCTGGTTTAGACCTGGTTTAGACCTGGTTTAGACCTGGTTTAGTCCTGGTTTAGACCTGGTTTAGACCTGGTTTAGACCTGGTTTAGTCCTGGTTTAGACCTGGTTTAGTCCTGGTTTAGTCCTGGTTTAGTTTAGTCCTGGTTTAGACCTGGTTTAGACCTGGTTTAGACCTGGTTTAGTCCTGGTTTAGACCTGGTTTAGTCCTGGTTTAGTTTAGTCCTGGTTTAGACCTGGTTTAGACCTGGTTTAGACCTGGTTTAGTCCTGGTTTAGTCCTGGTTTAGACCTGGTTTAGACCTGGTTTAGACCTGGTTTAGACCTGGTTTAGTCCTGGTTTAGAACTGGTTTAGACCTGGTTTAGTCCTGGTTTAGACCTGGTTTAGTTTAGTCCTGGTTTAGAACTGGTTTAGACCTGGTTTAGACCTGGTTTAGTCCTGGTTTAGTCCTGGTTTAGTCCTGGTTTAGACCTGGTTTAGTCCTGGTTTAGACCTGCTTTAGTCCTGGTTTAGTCCTGGTTTAGTCCTGGTTTAGTCCTGGTTTAGACCTGGTTTAGTCCTGGTTTAGACCTGGTTTAGACCTGGTTTAGTCCTGGTTTAGTTTAGTCCTGGTTTAGACTTGGTTTAGACCTGGTTTAGACCTGGTTTAGACCTGGTTTAGTCCTGGTTTAGACCTGGTTTAGTCCTGGTTTAGACCTGGTTTAGACCTGGTTTAGTCCTGGTTTAGACCTGGTTTAGACCTGGTTTAGTCCTGGTTTAGAACTGGTTTAGTTTAGTCCTGGTTTAGAACTGGTTTAGACCTGCTTTAGTCCTGGTTTAGTCCTGGTTTAGTCCTGGTTTAGAACTGGTTTAGACCTGGTTTAGTCCTGGTTTAGACCTGGTTTAGTCCTGGTTTAGACCTGGTTTAGTCCTGGTTTAGAACTGGTTTAGACCTGGTTTAGTCCTGGTTTAGTCCTGGTTTAGACCTGCTTTAGTCCTGGTTTAGTCCTGGTTTAGACCTGGTTTAGTCCTGGTTTAGTCCTGGTTTAGAACTGGTTTAGACCTGGTTTAGTCTTGGTTTAGACCTGCTTTAGTCCTGGTTTAGTCCTGGTTTAGACCTGGTTTAGACCTGGTTTAGTCCTGGTTTAGTTTAGTCCTGGTTTAGACCTGGTTTAGACCTGGTTTAGACCTGGTTTAGACCTGGTTTAGTCCTGGTTTAGTCCTGGTTTAGACCTGGTTTAGACCTGGTTTAGACCTGGTTTAGACCTGGTTTAGTCCTGGTTTAGACCTGATTTAGTCCGGATTTAGACCTGGTTTAGACTTGGTTTAGTCCTGGTTTAGTCCTGGTTTAGACCTGGTTTAGTCCTGGTTTAGACCTGGTTTAGACCTGGTTTAGACCTGGTTTAGGCCTGATTTAGTCCGGATTTAGACCTGGTTTGGACTTGGTTTAGACCTGGTTTAGTCCTGGTTTAGACCTGGTTTAGTCCTGGTTTAGACCTGATTTAGTCCGGATTTAGACCTGGTTTGGACTTGGTTTAGACCTGGTTTAGACCTGGTTTAGACCTGGTTTAGACCTGGTTTGGACCCGGTTTAGTCCTGGTTTAGACCTGTTTTATACCCGGTTTAGACCTGGTTTGGACTTGGTTTAGACCTGGTTTAGACTTGGTTTAGACCTGGTTTAGACCTGGTTTGGACCTGGTTTAGACCTGGTTTAGACCTGGTTTAGACCTGGTTTAGACCTGGTTTAGACCTGGTTTAGACCTGGTTTAGACCTGGTTTGGACCCGGTTTAGTCCTGGTTTAGACCTGTTTTATACCCGGTTTAGACCTGGTTTGGACTTGGTTTAGACCTGGTTTAGACCTGGTTTAGACCTGGTTTAGACCTGGTTTGGACCCGGTTTAGTCCTGGTTTAGACCTGTTTTATACCCGGTTTAGACCTGGTTTGGACTTGGTTTAGACCTGGTTTAGACTTGGTTTAGACCTGGTTTAGACCTGGTTTAGACCTGGTTTAGACCTGGTTTGGACCTGGTTTAGACCTGGTTTAGACCTGGTTTAGACCTGGTTTAGACCTGGTTTACACCTGGTTTAGACCTGGTTTAGACCTGGTTTAGACCTGGTTTGGACCCGGTTTAGTCCTGGTTTAGACCTGTTTTATACCCGGTTTAGACCTGGTTTGGACTTGGTTTAGACCTGGTTTAGACATGGTTTAGACCTGGTTTAGACCTGGTTTGGACCTGGTTTAGACCTGGTTTACACCTGGTTTAGACCTGGTTTAGACCTGGTTTAGACCTGGTTTGGACCTGGTTTAGACTTTGTATAAGTCCAGGTCTAATCCTGATTTGGTCTTGTTTGATCCTGGTTCAGTTCATTTAAAAATGCATTGTTTATGTAAAGTCACCTTTTCTACAAAGTAACATTATAAATACCACAATAATCTTTTAATAAATGATCTTCTGTGATGTAGAAGAGGATGAGGTCCAGATTTGAGCAGGTCTTCTTCTCCCCGTGTCTCTGCTCAGGCTGCTGTGGTTCCCAGAGGACGGTCACTCTTTGTCCCGAGTCGAGACTCAGACCGACTGCTTCCTCAACACCGTCCTGTGGCTCCAGGAACATCTGTGACACTGAGCCAGGTTCAGATAAATCCACTGCCAAAGAGTTGTTTCCACCAGCAACAAACAACAACAACAAACTGTTCAAACCTCAGATCAGTGACAATAAATGGAATGTGGAGGACCTGATTTGAAAAGCCAATAAAAACTGCTGCTCTGTTAAAATAAACTAGTGAGCAGCTGCATTTAACTACGACTTCAGGGATTTTCAATCAGTGCTTTTTTTTTCTCACTTTTTCAGAATAACTGGGCTCAGGCTGCCTTATTTTTCTTAAAGTTTAATATTTACTTCCAATGTCACTTGTCCCAAAGTCTGAAATACAAACTGAATTAAGAGAAATATCCAAAATACTGTTGTTAAAGATGGTTAAGAAAAGTTGAAAAATGAATGTAGATATGCCAGTCGTACATTACACAAAGTATATCTTTTTATTACATTTTCAACTTTACCAAAATCATTTATACTTTCTAAATTGTCTAATAAATGAAGTCTTATACAGGATTGTGTCCAGTTTTGTACTGCTTTTTGATTACGTTTAATCTTTTTTCTCATCTTTAATTTTCACTTACAATAATTGTAGTTTTTAAAATGTCCAGCAGGAGGTACTCTCGACTCATTTTTTTATTTTCGATGATTAAGTCTGTGGTAATCCTGAGTGTTGCAGCTAAAACTCAGATGTTCTGACCCTTTTTTAAACAGAGCCTGGTCCTGTCTCTGTTCAGGGCTTTACTGTTGTCAGTGTGTTTGCAGAGGCTCCTTTTACCGTTGAACTGGACAAATACAAGAATCCGAGTGGAGCAGGGTTTTAATTAATGTAGAGTTAAATCAGACATGTTTTTGAACTTGACTGATTCCTCCATTTCTTCATGTGTTTGTGACTTCCTGTGTTGGGTCTAAAGTCTGAACCAGTCTGAACTGGACCGAGACCAAAGAGCAGCGGTTTGGTTTGGACTCCTGTTCTACAAAACGGTTTAGTTTGTGTGAGACAAACTGGGCGTTAGAGCCGAGGAATAGTCTTGAGAGTGGGCCAGCGCTGACACAAAGCCTTGTTTAAAACTGGCGTCTGTAGCAGAAGAAGGACAATGAGAGAAAAGTCTGTGACACAAAGAGGCTCTTGGACGAGGTGCTGTGCTGTTTCCCTTCTTCTCCCACAGAGACACTAGAACATGAGAGGTTTGTTCTTCTGAGACTGGAGGCAGGTAGAAGACACACACCTGGACCCTTCATACAAGTCCAGATCCTTTATTACCGCGAACAGAACATCACTGTAATCATACTATAAGGAAACAAGTCACTGGAGTTGTGTTTCTATGAATAAAAGTGTGGATTTTCAAATATGGAATAATAAATTATGAAACCCCACAGAATTTGGTATAATGACCAGGTTTTTACTGGATTTAAACCGATTTTTGTAAGATTTTAACAGGTTTTAGATGGATTTGAACAGGTTTTAGATGGATTTGAACAGGTTTTAGACACTTTTAAAACACTGGAAGAAAGACTCACGAGTTTGAAACAAATGTTACTAAAAAGTTGTCTCTTTTTTTCTCCGACAGAATCCTTTTAAAAGTATTATATCTTCCTTTCTGATCAGGTCATGACACTCGTGAGTGGACAGACTGATGTTGATGGGAACAGGGTTAAAGGTCAGGACTTGAGTTAAACCCACAGAGGCTCAGAGAGCTTCCTGTAGGAGCTGAACAAGTCTTTCTGAATAAGTCTTTATGAATAAGTCTTTCTGAATAAGTCTTTCTGAATAAGTCTTTATGAATAAGTCTTTATGAATAAGTCTTTATGAATAAGTCTTTAGAAGTGATGAGTGCAGTCACATCCGACGGGAGCAGGACCAGGAAGAAGACCATCAACAAACCTTTTTTGTAATTCATTCACAACATCATCTTAAAACATAACTTTGTTTCATCTTTTTTTTTCTTTTTTTCAGTGTTACTAAAAGTAATTCTTTGTTAGTTCCAGTTATGAGACAAAAACTGTGGTAATCTATTTGTGTTTTAAGGTTGATTTTTAGATTGACTGTAAAGTGTTTTTTTTATATATTCTTTATGTTTATTGTTTGATGATCTAAGGCCTTGTGTGGAAAGGTATTTATGTTGAAGTGTTCTTGAACATTGCTTTAGAAGGATCCATAGAAAAAGCATTATTTTACACAATCAGTAAAAATTCACTGTAACGGAAAAAATAGACAATATAAAATTATTTATAAAATATTTTGCAGAAAAACTTTTTTTTTTTTTCAAGATTTGAAATGATTTCTTTTTTTCTCCTGTGCTGACATATACAGCTCTTACAGAGGAATCAAAAGGCCTTTTCTCTTTCACCTCGGTGCTATAATACATGAATGCACATGTGGTGTGTAATTATTGTAGAAATGAAACAAAGTAAACTTTTCTGACGTACTTTGAGCCTAAACTCGTTCGATCGTCTGTGTGCTTCTGTCAGCCTCAGCAGTGTCTTCAGATGAAGGCCTGAGTTCTACGTGTCGGTGAAGAGCAGCGGAGCGTCGGGTCTGATGCATTATTCATGTCTTATTAATACGAGCTGTTATCATTACACTGCTCACTGACTCAGACTGCACTCTAATCACTTTCATATGCACCAGATATTCCAGGAATATCAATAAACAGCACAGGACCTGCCTCTTTATGGTTTATAACTCTTTAACTCTGAGTGTCTCTAAACACATAAAGGTGGATAAATCATTGAATTAAGTGTTTTATTAAGGGTTAAAGTCAGAATAAGTTGAGGTTAAGTCTCCAGGAAATGAATAGAAGTATCGTCATGGAAACGTCAGAGTGGGCCTTTCATAAACGTTGGATTAGAGTCTCTTTCTCGGAAGAAAAAAAAACTGAAAACGAGCAGCTGATTCCTTCTTAATGAAACAGGATCTCTGAGAAAGATACGCTGATGTTTGAGAAGTTGTGTAGCACTGAAGTAAAGGATGTGGGTCAAAGAGTGAGCTACAGTAAAAACCTGTATAAGCCAAAAGACTAGTAGTATGACTAGTACAGTGGTTCCCAAACTGTGGGCTGAGGCCCCCCGGTGGGCCGCAAAGAGGCTTTCCACATTTACATTTACATTTAGTCATTGCCCAAGGACACAACGACAGTATGTGGGGGAGAGCGGGATGTTATAATGTTTTGGGATGTTTCGAGCGGGGATCGAACCGCCCACCCGCCGGTCGAAGGACGGCCGCTCTACCCACTGAGCTACCCATTGAAAAAATAAAATAAAGATAAAGATTTTTTTTGTCTTTTATGATGAAAAAACTGACCACTGCTGGCAGTATTTTTTTTTTACAGTGTTGGAAACTGAGTTTAAAGGTTCTGAAAGAGGGAATAAACCGCAAACAAGTTTATTTGACCTCAAACAATCCATGACGTACAGCTCTGGATTTGAACTCTTAACGTTTGACCTCATCCAATAAAAATAGCTGTAAAAGTATCTTTAAAAAACATCTGCTAAATGATCATTGCTACATCACATCTACATGAGTCCGTAACAGAACCGGGCTGAGCATCAGAGTTTCACGAGCTCCCTTTGACTCTGGCTCCAGAGCCGTCGGCTGAACGTGTTTCTTTAGGATTCGTCTCGTGTCTCGGCTGCAGAGAGATGTTGTCTGTCTCATGTTTATTCACAGCTCTCCTCTTTGATCTTCGGCTCACTGATGCAAAAGCTGAGTCAGGCCAAAACAAGGACGTTCAAACAGGTTTACAGAAGCCACAGCAGGAGCACAGGCCTGAAGTCAACATCCATGGAAACAGAGAAAAGGGCTGAGTTCAGCAAAACACTACAGAAGTTTACTGAGTTTTTACATAAATGTAAATCTATAGTTAACATAACAAATAAATGTGTTTAATGCATTCCCCGTTATATCATAAAATGTCCCATCGACCTTGATCTGCACGCTCCCATTTATCACTCACTGGGCTTCTTAACACCTGGACTTGTGTTACTCTTCTAGTGTTAAATTTCAGATCAGCATTTGATCCAGTTAAACTTTCCTGCTGCAGTCGGCCCACTGTGTCAGATGGAACACCTCTGGAGCTCCTGGAGTATTTCCCGTTCGAACTGAGCTGAACCCAGTTCCTGTTCTGGTACCGGACTCTGAACTGAGTCAGTGTCCACTAACTGTGTGGGAAACTAAAAAAATCTAAACAAATATTTGCTCAAATACTCTTCTGATAAGTTGGGTTGTTTTAGTTTTAGTTATTTTTTTAATCTGTTGTGACATGTTGAAAAATCAAAAACACAATCAGATCATTTTCTTTTTTGTTTTTGATATAAATAATTTTAACGTAAGATTCTTTTCAAGCTGAACAGAGAAAAAAAAACAATCTTTGGCTGTTAAATTTCAGATCAACACTGTGGAAGTGTTAGAAACCAGCCTTAAACAAAGATGAGTGAGAGGGTCTGAGACACGAGGGACAGTCAGAGATGGACTTTATATTTCAGTTTTTACTGGAGACACTGTCATGACCTGTAGGAGTTTGACAGTTCAGTTTCTTTGTTGTCTGAAAAAAACTAATGAGCAAGTGTGGGGAGTAATTATCTGAGATGAGTCAAGATTATTTATTGTTCTGAAATTTAAACCTGCCTCAAGTGGAGGAGTTCAAGTATCTTGGGGTCTTGTTCACGAGTGAGGGAAGGAGGGAACGTGAGATTGACAGACGGATCGGTGCAGCTTCTGCAGTGATGCGGTCGATGTACCGGTCTGTCGTGGTGAAGAAGGAGCTGAGCTGTAAGGCAAAGCTCTCGATTTACCGGTCAATCTACGTTCCTACTCTCACCTATGGTCATGAGCTTTGGGTCATGACCGAAAGAACAAGATCCCGGACAACAAGCGGCCGAAATGAGCTTTCTCCGCAGGGTGGGGCGCCCTTAGAGATAAGGTGAGGAGCTCGGTCACTCGGGAGGAGCTCAAAGTAGAGCCACTGCTCCTCCACATCGAGAGGAGCCAGCTGATGTGGCTCGGGCATCTGTTTCGGATGCCTCCTGGACGCCTCCCTAGGGAGGTGTTTCGGGCATGTCCCACCGGGAGGAGACCCCGGGGAAGACCTAGGACACGCTGGAGGGACTATGTCTCTCGGCTGGCCTGGGAACGCCTCGGTATCCCCCCGGAAGAGCTGGAGGAAGTGTCTGGGGAGAGGGAAGTCTGGGCGTCTCTGCTTAGACTGCTGCCCCTGCGACCCGGCCCTGGATAAGTGGTAGAAGATGGATGGATGGAAATTTAAACCAGATTAGTGAGTTATATTTTTACATTTACATTTAGTCAACGCTTTTATCCAAAGCGACTTACATTAAGGTTCCATTCCCCAGTGTCACAGCTGGAACACCCACACAGAGTGGATTTTGTTGTGTATACAGTGATTCCTGTTCAGTTCACACACAGAACTGTACACTCTAGTTTTACTGTCAGTGTGACGAAGTAGACCTGTTCTGTGTTTGGTCCAAAAACAGTCTGAGGTCACTCTGAGCCCCTGCCAGCTGGCGTAGGAAGCCCTGTGTTGTCAGCCTTTTGCCTGGAGTCCAGTGGGATTCAGTGAAGGTCATGTTGTGCACCTGCAAATCCTAAAATACACTGCACTGTTTGTCTCAGGACCACAGCTCTGCAAATATGTCACTGATGAGAGAAGCCCAGGGTCGACGGAGACCTTTCCATCACAAACACGTGAATGACAGCTTTAACATGTGACAGTGTGTTCGTTCTACAGCTCATAATTCTGTTTTCAGGCTCCTTCAGCTCCTGTACATGTGCTGGATATTTGTGAGAGGATGGTTACACCTGCTGCTGTAACGACAAATAAATGAGAGCCTGGCTCATTCACTGTCCCTGTTCTGTCACGTTTAAGAGATAACTGCAGTTTGTCCTTTCTAAATGAATGTTGGACACCTTTATTTCCTTCAGTCACATCTGTTCAGCTCTTTAACGTTATATTACTTTGCAGCATGTCTAGAAGAGAGACCTCAGCTGTGCACAAACAAAACCGTTTCAGGTCAAAACTCATCTCAAGACACTTTCCAATAATAATCATAACCTGGTGCAGACAGTAGCTCTCACTTTCATTCACTCTGGGCTATTTAGTTTCACCAACACATGCTTGTATTTGGTCAAAGCCTATTGCACCCAACAACAATGTTCTAAGAAACTGAAAAAAATGTTTTTTTTTCCCTTATTTTTTCTTTCTTCTAAGTTTGTTTTTGCTACCACTTTTGTGTTTGTGTTATGAAACTTTACTTTTATCAAGGATTTTAATATTTTCAGTCCTGGATGGGGAGCTTTGTCCAATCACAGCTCACTTCCAGGAAAAGGAGTGCTCCCATTGGTTGACTCTGACATCAATAAGGAAGTAATGTCTGCTGATAAATCAGAGAAAGTGATTATTCAGGTCTGGATATGTCCTTTGAAACAGAGAAACAGGGGTTAATAAGGACAGATAAAGATTATACGAGACAGAGACAGTTACAGGGTTATTGTCAGCTCTAACGTTTAGTTTGATGAAATATGTTGATTAAGTTTAACTTGAGTAAGGTTTATCGGAGACAGAAGTGTGGCTTCATTTTAACAAGAGTAGCTCTGTAACGTTTTATTACCACAGGGTTAAATACAGAGGTTAAACAAGCACATCACCTCGGCTCTTTATCTTGTGCCTGGGATTATTTCTCACGTACATATTTAATAACACTTTTGTTTGAGTCTGAGTGGATCTGCTTCAGGGGCTGTTATCTCCTCCTGCCTCTCTGCTTTTGTCTTTGTATTTTTATTTTTCTCTCCTGCTCTGGAGCAGTAATAAGAGACAAAACAAAGCCAGAGAACACTTTTAGCTCTGGGCTCTGAACACGGGCCACTGCTCCAGAACAAAACCGCGAAAAACACAACCTGAAGTGCACTTGGATGTATTTCTTCTGTGTTGTAAGTCTCTATGACAGTAAGTTTATCAATCAACATTCAGGTCAAGAATTCAACGTCCAAATATCCCCAGGGCCCAAAACACTCCTCGGCTAATGTCATTTTACCGTTAACACTTTTACAGATCACACTTTGTTTTCTTTTAGTTTTTTTGCCTGGAGTCAGCTGATGGTTGGAGCCACAGCTGTGACCTTCACTCAGCCTCCGTCGTCCATCGTCTCTGAGTCCATCCATCACTGCAGCTTCTCCGTCAGAGCGCTCCACTCGGACAGATTTACAGCTCACGAACACGAGCCTGGTTCACAAATACACTTACATCCAGGACTTAATCTGAGGCTAGGAAGTCAGTTACTGCTCATCTGAGTTCAAACACCCCAGGTTTAAAGTAAAGTGTTCATGATACACTGTAATAGATCAGAACAAGTCCAGACTTAGACCAGGTCCAGACTTAGACCAGGTCCAGACTTAGACCAGGTCCAGACTCAGGAAGTACCAGCTGTGGTCCTGACGTCTGAGACAATAGCGAGAAGTGTTAAAGATCCCTGTGAAGCATATTTATTGCCGTTTCTCTTTCTCACATGGATTGGATTATCTTTGTCTCTAAAATGTTTATCAGTCGAGAAAACTCCAAAAGATATATATTTGAAAATGGTCTTCCTTTAGTTCATTCAGAGACAGTATCTGAGGCTCTGAGCGTCTCATGTAACACTCAAATACTCACCTGCAGCTGCTCCTCACCTGCTTCACGTCGCTCTGCAGAAAATAAATCACCTTCAGCCTCAGGAGCTCCACGTCCTCAGAGCAAACAACATTTTTCTATCATTCCTCTGTGAAATAATAAATCCAGGCCACAGTTTCTGAACCACACCTGAAGGTAGTAAACATGTCGAGGAGGCTCCAGAATAACTCATAAATCATAATCAGAAGGTGATGAATGGAAGTACTATGGGTGACATCATTAGAATGAAAAATATATTGTCTGGGTGAGTGCTTTTAGTGTGAAACTCCTACGGTGGCCCTGCAGGAACACACTGGTCTATGAAGTCCCATCTTCAAACTCCAGTCCCATTTACTCAGATGAACAGACAAGAGTCACTATAAACCTGTACAACACTCACTGATGAGTTTTAGTGTCCTTCAGAGTTCTTTATGAAAATCACACAAACACAGCGCTGGTGCAGGTCCATTTATGGGATTTGTAGTTTTTATTAAGCTGCTGTGCATCACTTTAACTTCTCCTGTTTTCTTCTGTCGGATTGTCAAGAGGAATTCCGAAGGTTCAGGAACAGGAACCAGACGTGTTGAGGTTGAGCCGATGGTTACAGTTCAACTGTAACCTACAGTTACCTACTGTAACCTACAGTTCAACCAAGAAAAAAAAACATACAACATCTTATACCTTATGTGTGTATAATGTATTTAACTTTAATACGCCTTCATTTAAAAGTATAAACTACAGTGAAAGCTCCATTATTTGTTCGGGTTGAGAAGAAGTACTTTGTTAATCCTCTCAGAGAACGTCAGATTCTCAGACGTTAAGTGAAAAGTGTCATTTCATTTTCTCCATCGGCTCCATCTCATTTTCAGAGGCTGTGGATTTATGGCTCTTCTGTTCCTCTCTGACGTCTCTCCACTTTCTTTCATTTAACAGAGTTTTTTTGGGGAGCCACTCTTTGACCTTAAGTCCTTTTATCAAAAACAGTTAAATGAAAAGTGTTCGTCCTGTTTCTGTTTCTCAGTCGTTTCTTGGACGTCCATCCCATAACCTTAACCATTCTCATATAATCACCTAAAACCACATCCTCGAGTGACACGGGATCGTTTCCATCTAAAACCTGTGCAAATCCATCTAAAACCTGTTTAAATCCATCTAAAACCTGTGCAAATCCATCTAAAACCTGTTTAAATCCATCTAAAACCTGTGCAAATCCATCTAAAACCTGTTTAAATCCATCTAAAACCTGTCCAAATCCATCTAAAACATGTTTAAATCCATCTAAAACCTGTCCAAATCCATCTAAAACCTATTTAAATCCATTTAAAACCTGTCCAAATCCATTTAAAACCTGTCCAAATTCACTTAAAACCTGTTTAAATCCATCTAAAACCTGTCCAAATCCATCTAAAACCAGTTTAAATCCATCTAAAACCTGTCCAAATCCATCTAAAACATGTTTAAATCCATCTAAAACCTGTTCAAATCCATCTAAAACCTATTTAAATACATTTAAAACCTGTCCAAATCCATTTAAAACCTGTCCAAATTCACTTAAAACCTGTTTAAATCCATCTAAAACCTGTCCAAATCCATCTAAAACCAGTTTAAATCCATCTAAAACCTGTCCAAATCCATCTAAAACCTGTTTAAATCCAACTAAAACCTGTTCAAATCCATCTAAAACCTGTTTAAATCCAACTAAAACCTGTTCAAATCCAACTAAAACCTGTTTAAATCAAACTAAAACCTGTTTAAATCAAACTAAAACCTGTTTAAATCAAACTAAAACCTGTTTAAATCCATCTAAAACCTGATCAAATCCAAAGAAAACCTGATTAAATGTATCTGTTTTTTGCCAAACGTCTGCCTCACCTCTAAACCGTTTCCTGACTTTCCTCTGACGCTTCAGAATATCACCAAATAACACTCGAGGCATTAATGAAAAGAGTCAATCCTTAGATGTTTGTGCTGAACGTTAGATTAAAAGTTCATGTTCAAACAAGATGTTCAAGCATCAGCGGACAAACGTTGACCGTGTGTTTTGTTTGTGTGTACATAACTCTTGTATCTCTTCATCTGTGTTTGCTCTTATTAAAGACACAGATGTCGGTCGGTGCTTCCTGTCAGCGGCCGACCCTGACGTAAAGTGTTTTTCAGCTGATACAGATCAAAGTGAAGGAGATGCAGGTCATTCTCAGCCCACATCCTTCAACAGCAGCTCACATCGACTCAGGAACACGACACGCTTTCTTTACTCTGAGTGTAACGGCTTTATACCGTTTTTCTAAAGTGTGTGAGAAAAGGACGTGTTCAAGGTGGACACTGTTTTGTTTGAGACGTGGGAAAAGTGAACAAGCTCAGGTCAGAAGTGGCTTAGAAACTCGAGTTAAAGGGAAAGTTTAAGCACTTTAAATATGTTTTTGTTCTTTTCCAAATTGTGTAAATGTTCCTATTACATTTACATTTACATTTAGTCATTTACAGACGCTTTTATCCAAAGTGACTTACAAGTGAGGATAACAATGGAAGCAATTTTAACAACACAAGGTAAAAAAGCATAAGTGCACAAAAAACTAGTCAGTTTAAACCCAGCGCAGTTTACAAAGCGCAGACTTCTCCTATAAATCAGTCAGGACTCAGCTGTTTCCAGTTTCAGAAATATCTGTCACATCTTTAAACTATTCCTTTACTGAGAGAGACGAAACCCTCTCCATCTAAAACCTGTCCAAATCCAACTAAAACCTGTTCAAATCCAACTAAAACCTGTTCAAATCCAACTAAAACCTGTTCAAATCCAACTAAAACCTGTTCAAATCCAATTAAAACCTGTTCAAACCCATCTAAAACCTGTCCAAATCCAACTAAAACCTGTTCAAATCCAACTAAAACCTGTTCAAATCCAACTAAAACCTGTTCAAATCCAATTAAAACCTGTTCAAACCCATCTAAAACCTGTCCAAATCCAACTAAAACCTGTTCAAATCCAACTAAAACCTGTTCAAATCCAACTAAAACCTGTTCAAATCCATCTAAAACCTGTCCAAATCCAACTAAAACCTGTTCAAATCCATCTAAAACCTGTCCAAATCCAACTAAAACCTGTTCAAATCCAACTAAAACCTGTTCAAATCCAACTAAAACCTGTTCAAATCCATCTAAAACCTGTTCAAATCCAATTAAAACCTGTTCAAACCCATCTAAAACCTGTCCAAATCCAACTAAAACCTGTTCAAATCCAACTAAAACCTGTTCAAATCCATCTAAAACCTGTCCAAATCCAACTAAAACCTGTTCAAATCCAACTAAAACCTGTTCAAATCCAACTAAAACCTGTTCAAATCCATCTAAAACCTGTTCAAATCCAATTAAAACCTGTTCAAACCCATCTAAAACCTGTCCAAATCCAACTAAAACCTGTTCAAATCCATCTAAACCCTGTTCAAATCCAACTAAAACCTGTTCAAATCCAACTAAAACCTGTTCAAATCCAACTAAAACCTGTTCAAATCCAACTAAAACCTGTTCAAATCCAACTAAAACCTGTTCAAACCCAACTAAAACCTGTTCCAATCCAACTAAAACCTGTTCAAATCCAACTAAAACCTGTTCAAATCCAACTAAAACCTGTTCAAACCCAACTAAAACCTGTTCAAATCCAACTAAAACCTGTTCAAACCCAACTAAAACCTGTTCCAATCCAACTAAAACCTGTTCAAATCCAACTAAAACCTGTTCAAATCCAACTAAAACCTGTTCAAATCCAACTAAAACCTGTTCAAATCCAACTAAAACCTGTTCAAATCCATCTAAAACCTGTTCAAATCTAACAAAAACCTGTTCAAATCCAACTAAAACCTGTTAAACCCAACTAAAACCTGTTCAAACCCAAATAAAACCTGTTCAAATCCAACTAAAACCTGTTCAAACCCAACTAAAACCTGTTCAAATCCAACTAAAACCTGTTAAACCCAACTAAAACCTGTTCAAACCCAACTAAAACCTGTTCCAATCCAACTAAAACCTGTTCAAATCCAATTAAAACCTGTTCAAACCCATCTAAAACCTGTCCAAATCCAACTAAAACCTGTTCAAATCCAACTAAAACCTGTTCAAATCCAACTAAAACCTGTTCAAATCCATCTAAAACCTGTCCAAATCCAACTAAAACCTGTTCAAATCCATCTAAAACCTGTTCAAATCCAACTAAAACCTGTTCAAATCCATCTAAAACCTGTTCAAATCCAACTAAAACCTGTTCAAATCCAACTAAAACCTGTTCAAATCCATCTAAAACCTGTTCAAATCCAATTAAAACCTGTTCAAACCCATCTAAAACCTGTCCAAATCCAACTAAAACCTGTTCAAATCCAACTAAAACCTGTTCAAATCCAACTAAAACCTGTTCAAATCCAATTAAAACCTGTTCAAACCCATCTAAAACCTGTCCAAATCCAACTAAAACCTGTTCAAATCCAACTAAAACCTGTTCAAATCCAACTAAAACCTGTTCAAATCCATCTAAAACCTGTTCAAATCCAACTAAAACCTGTTCAAATCCATCTAAAACCTGTTCAAATCCAACTAAAACCTGTTCAAATCCAACTAAAACCTGTTCAAATCCAATTAAAACCTGTTCAAACCCATCTAAAACCTGTCCAAATCCAACTAAAACCTGTTCAAATCCAACTAAAACCTGTTCAAATCCAACTAAAACCTGTTCAAATCCATCTAAAACCTGTCCAAATCCAACTAAAACCTGTTCAAATCCATCTAAAACCTGTCCAAATCCAACTAAAACCTGTTCAAATCCAACTAAAACCTGTTCAAATCCAACTAAAACCTGTTCAAATCCATCTAAACCTGTTCAAATCCAATTAAAACCTGTTCAAACCCATCTAAAACCTGTCCAAATCCAACTAAAACCTGTTCAAATCCAACTAAAACCTGTTCAAATCCATCTAAAACCTGTTCAAATCCAACTAAAACCTGTTCAAATCCAACTAAAACCTGTTCAAAATCCAACTAAAACCTGTTCAAAATCCAACTAAAACCTGTTCAAATCTAATTAAAACCTGTTCAAATCCATCTAAAACCTGTTCAAATCCAACTAAAACCTGTTCAAATCCAACTAAAACCTGTTCAAATCCAACTAAAACCTGTTCAAATCCAACTAAAACCTGTTCAAATCCAACTAAAACCTGTTCAAATCCAACTAAAACCTGTTCAAATCCAACTAAAACCTGTTCAAATCCAACTAAAACCTGTTCAAATCCAACTAAAACCTGTTCAAATCCAACTAAAACCTGTTCAAATCCATCTAAAACCTGTTCAAATCCAACTAAAACCTGTTCAAATCCAACTAAAACCTGTTCAAAATCCAACTAAAACCTGTTCAAATCCAACTAAAACCTGTTCAAATCCAACTAAAACCTGTTCAAACCCAACTAAAACCTGTTCAAACCCAACTAAAACCTGTTCAAATCCAACTAAAACCTGTTCAAATCAACTAAAACCTGTTCCAATCCAACTAAAACCTGTTCAAATCCAACTAAAACCTGTAAAACCTGTTCAAATCCAACTAAAACCTGTTCAAATCCAACTAAAACCTGTTCAAATCCATCTAAAACCTGTTCAAATCCAATTAAAACCTGTTCAAATCCAACTAAAACCTGTTCAAATCCAACTAAAACCTGTTCAAATCCATCTAAAACCTGTTCAAATCCAACTAAAACCTGTTCAAATCCATCTAAAACCTGTTCAAATCCAACTAAAACCTGTTCAAATCCAACTAAAACCTGTTCAAATCCAATTAAAACCTGTTCAAACCCATCTAAAACCTGTCCAAATCCAACTAAAACCTGTTCAAATCCAACTAAAACCTGTTCAAATCCAACTAAAACCTGTTCAAATCCATCTAAAACCTGTCCAAATCCAACTAAAACCTGTTCAAATCCATCTAAAACCTGTCCAAATCCAACTAAAACCTGTTCAAATCCAACTAAAACCTGTTCAAATCCAACTAAAACCTGTTCAAATCCATCTAAAACCTGTTCAAATCCAATTAAAACCTGTTCAAACCCATCTAAAACCTGTCCAAATCCAACTAAAACCTGTTCAAATCCAACTAAAACCTGTTCAAATCCATCTAAAACCTGTCCAAATCCAACTAAAACCTGTTCAAATCCAACTAAAACCTGTTCAAATCCAACTAAAACCTGTTCAAATCCATCTAAAACCTGTTCAAATCCAACTAAAACCTGTTCAAATCCAACTAAATCCTGTTCAAATCCAACTAAAACCTGTTCAAATCCAACTAAAACCTGTTCAAATCCAACTAAAACCTGTTCAAATCCAACTAAAACCTGTTCAAATCCAACTAAAACCTGTTCAAATCCAACTAAAACCTGTTCAAACCCAACTAAAACCTGTTCAAATCCAACTAAAACCTGTTCAAATCCAACTAAAACCTGTTCAAATCCAACTAAAACCTGTTCAAACCCAACTAAAACCTGTTCAAATCCAACTAAAACCTGTTCAAACCCAACTAAAACCTGTTCCAATCCAACTAAAACCTGTTCAAATCCAACTAAAACCTGTTCAAATCCAACTAAAACCTGTTCAAATCCAACTAAAACCTGTTCAAATCCAACTAAAACCTGTTCAAATCCATCTAAAACCTGTTCAAATCTAACAAAACCTGTTCAAATCCAACTAAAACCTGTTAAACCAACTAAAACCTGTTCAAACCCAAATAAAACCTGTTCAAATCCAACTAAAACCTGTTCAAACCCAACTAAAACCTGTTCAAATCCAACTAAAACCTGTTAAACCCAACTAAAACCTGTTCAAACCCAACTAAAACCTGTTCCAATCCAACTAAAACCTGTTCAAACCCAACTAAAACCTGTTAAACCCAACTAAAACCTGTTCAAATCCAACTAAAACCTGTTCAAACCCAACTTAAACCTGTTCCAATCCAACTTAAACCTGTTCCAATCCAACTAAAACCTGTTCAAATCCAACTAAAACTTGTTTGAATCCATCTAAAACCTGTTCAAATCCATCTAAACCCTGTTCAAAGTGTTACTCAGGACCTTCTTGCTGAGGGGCGACAGTGCTTCTGTCTCGTGATGACACTAGTCCCTAACTCTGATTTGGGTTTTACATTTACATTTACATTTAGTCATTTAGCAGACGCTTTTATCCAAAGCGACTTACAAGTGAGGATAACAATGGAAGCAATTTTAACAACACAAGGTACAAAAAGCATAAGTGCACAAAAAACTAGTCAGTTTAAACCCAGCGCAGTTTACAATGCTAAGGATAAGAGAATTTTTTTTTTTTTTATAGAAAGGAATCGATAGAAAGGAAGTAGAACTCAGTGTTTGTCAGGCAGGTGTTGACGGAAGAGATGTGTTTTCAGGTGTTTTTTAAAGATGGCTTTTTATTAAGTTTGGAGGGAATTTGTTTGGACACTGTTTTATGCAGTATACGTCAAGAATAAAGACATAAAGTCAATCAGAGGAGCACAATATTAAAAGATAATTAAAAGGACACGTGGCTGTATCCATGTAAGGAACCTCTCTGACTCAGAACCTGATCATATAAACTGTCACTGAATCTGTGCTCAGTCTGCACTTTTCCATCGCTGCTGCACTTGTTCTTATTCAAATCTAATCCTTTTTGATTCGTTTTTTTCTCACACTCTTCTTGTAGCAGCTCTGTGGTCACTCTGAGATCAAACTGAACTGATTGAATGAGTGTGAACGCGACAATTTAATGTTTTTGATGTGTTTTGGAAACTCCTCACCTCTCTTTGGTTTTTATTATAAAGCTGAGTCTGAGAAACCTGTTCAAACACTTATCCAACCTTCCACCGTTAAAACAGAAACACTGAGGATTGTTTTTACTCACTGCTGTTTTCTGTCTTCTTTTTTTGAAAACATCTGTAAGTTGGATTAGATCTACTACATGTCACTTTGTAGATGTTTTAAAGGTGCTTTCTTTTTCACAATCCAGGAAAGTAGCAGCAACATAGTATTTGGTAACTTTATGACAATAATTGTATTTCCATTTTCCCTCCAGACGTAAAATTAAAGTGCCCATAACCCTGTGTGAACAGCTGGTGCTCCAGAGTTTAATTTAGAGAGCAGCTCTGAAAGTGTCTGACCAAAAGATGGATGTTGTTTGTGTCGACGCTGGGTTTGATTAAAGACTTGACTGCTCTGTGTCCTGTTCTTTATGATCTGTGTGAAAACAAATCACTGTCATCTATGTTCCTTTACCTGAAGAAGAAGAAGCAGGTCTGGCTGAAAATATAGATTTAGTACGAGACAACGGCCAAAAGTTAGTTAAGTTACACATGTATTGTTCACACAGGTGTTAAAATGTGTGCTAAAACACGCAAACAATGCATCAATGTATTTGTGTTGTCCATATTAAATAAATTTAATTAAAATAAACGTGTTAACAGAACCAAACTGTGTTGTGCTGACCTCAAACATATCTCAACATCTCTTTGAAACAGTTTAATAATGTCAATACATCCATCTTCTTCTTCTTCGTCTGATCCAGGGTCAGGTCACGGGACAGCTGTCTAAGTGGAGCCTTCCCCTCCCCAGACACGTCCTCCAGCTGTTACCGAGGTGTTCCCAGGCCTCCTCCAGGTGGGACATGCTTGTATCTTGTCCTTTCGGAGCTCATGACCAAAGGTGAGAGTTGGAACAGAGTTCAGCTGGTAAAGACTGCATCACTGCAGAAGCTGCATCGATGGATCTGTCGACCTCCTGTTTCTTCCATTTTCCGGCTGAATACTAAATATTAAACAGGAAAATGTCATTGTTATTATTCTACTTTACACATTCCTTTAGACCACCATCTTTACTCAGATACTTTACTCACATACTTTACTCAGATACTTTACTCACATACTTTACTCAATACTTTACTCAGATACTTTACTCAGATACTTTACTCACATACTTTACTCACATACTTTACTCAGATACTTTACTCACATACTTTACTCAGATACTTTACTCACATACTTTACTGCTTTACTCACATACTTTACTCACATACTTTACTCAGATACTTTACTCACATACTTTACTCGGATACTTTACTCAATACTTTACTCAGATACTTTACTCACATACTTTACTCAGATACTTTACTCAGATACTTTACTCACATTCTTTACTCAGATACTTTACTCACAATACTTTACTCACAATACTTTACTCACATACTTTACTCAGATACTTTACTCACATACTTTACTCAGATACTTTACTCACATTCTTTACTTTACTCAGATACTTTACTCACATACTTTACTCAGATACTTTACTCACATACTTTACTCACATACTTTACTCAGATACTTTACTCACATACTTTACTCACATACTTTACTCACATACTTTACTCACATACTTTACTCAGATACTTTACTCACATACTTTACTCAGATACTTTACTCACATACTTTACTCAGATACTTTACTCACAATACTTTACTCAGATACTTTACTCACATTCTTTACTCACATACTTTACTCACATACTTTACTCAGATACTTTACTCACATTCTTTACTCACATACTTTACTCACATACTTTACTCAGATACTTTACTCACATACTTTACTCAGATACTTTACTCACATTCTTTACTCAGATACTTTACTCACATCCTTTACTCAGATACTTTACTCACATACTTTACTCACATACTTTACTCACATACTTTACTCACATACTTTACTCAGATACTTTACTCAGATATTTTACTCACATACTTTACTCACATTCTTTACTCACATACTTTACTCACATACTTTACTCACATACTTTACTCAGATACTTTACTCACATACTTTACTCAGATACTTTACTCACATACTTTACTCAGATACTTTACTCACATACTTTGGTACTGAACAATGACAGGTGCTGGTGTTGTTACTGATGTTTTTTAAAATACCCGCCCTAGGCTGAAGAAGTGATTAGTGTGAACATGTCCGTACCCTTCACACAGTTTTATTCTCCTGAGTGAAGTCTGAAGCCACACGCAGAGCTCCATCAGAGACTTTTTCCACAGAGTCTGAGGAGACTGACGGAGCCGCTCTGTCAGGCCCCGTTCTCTGAGATTAGAGCCACTTAAAGACTCAGGATTAGCTCCAACTGAAGACTTTATAATCCTCTCTGCTCCAAACGCCAGGAGCCTTCACTCAGTTTCCTCAAAGACACTCAGACGACAGGAGACGAGAGGAAAGTACAGAGGAAATATGCAGAAGAAACCGGGCAGATCCAGGGTTTGGTCCCGGTTTAGTCGTGGTTTGATTCTCATTTAGACCTATTTTAGCTCTGTTTTTTTTATATAATAATTATAATTTATATAGCACTTTTCCACCTACTGTAGTAGGCACTCAAAGCACTTTACATACAATAAACTATTTACCAGTGTTACAGAACATCACTGGAGGCAATGTAGGTTAAGTGTCTTGCTCAAGGACACAACAACAGTATGTGGGGGAGAGCTGGATGTTATGATGTTTTTGGAATGTTTCCCACTGAGCTACTGCCGCCCGATATATCTGATTGAAATAGACGTGTTTTTCATTTGCTTTTATTTCTGTTTTAATTCCATATCCTGATTAGGGACTATGTTTGAGTCAGAGTTTAGTCCTGTTTTTGTCCTGGTTTATATACAGTTTAATCCTGGCTTTAGACTTCTTTTGACCTGGTTTAGTTCTGAGATTTAGTCCTGAAAATAGTCCCAAGGTTTTAGTAATCTTTATTTCCCTAAATTACAGTACGGTTTTGTGTTTTAGTCCTGTTGTAGTCCATGAGTAGACCTTAATTTAATATAAAAAAACAGATTTACTTGAAACACTCTTCTTTCACATTGGTCTTTATTATTATTGTGATGGTGTTTCTGTAAAATGAAGGCAGCAGGAGTGTGTTCCAGTCTCAGTCTCTCGCTGGTCTTTTGTGAATCTCAAGGACAAACTGTGGATTCAACCGAGTCCCGCTCCATCAGCTCCGGCCTTTTCCTAATGACCCCAAAGACTGTGGTCCATCCATCAAACCCTCGACAAAAGAGTGTCCTTCTGCAGAAAACCAGCCCCGACTCAAACCACTGCACACACTCACGGAGTTCACATTTGTCAGGTTTAGAACCTTAAGTGAAATAAAAACGTGTTTCTGGAGCAGAATTATTCATCAGTTCTTCATTTTCAATCCTTCATTTGGACAGTGGACAGCACTCCTGCCTCACGGGACGAAGGTCCTGGGGTCAGTCCCCGGCCAATTAGTTAGATTAATGGTAATGGTTTGTGTCAGTGAGGTTTTAATACTGCAGCATCGTCCATTTATTAATAATGTATTAACTTCAGGCTGTGATCATTAACAACGGATTGATTTGATTTTTATTTTATTGGTTAACATTGCAGTATATATCATACGATGCTGAAAAAAGAGAAACACCTATTAGCTCCATTACTTCCCAATTCTCCACCTGCTCACAAAGGACAAACTGAGCACATCTGGAGGAGAAGCACACTTTTGTTTCTTTTAGAGTACAATCTTAAGAAAGACTTTGGGCGTTGAACTCCTTTTGTTTCTAAATTTGAAAGTGAGGTTATCTGAGGGCCTCTCCTTTGGAAACAGTCCTCACCCTTCTGCCCTCGCCAACGCCACCTGAACATTTCCCTGTGGCTCACTCATGGCTCTGTGGGCCGTGAGAGTCCAGCTGGGGTTCTGACTTCATCACAATCCTCTCAGAGTTCTACGGTCAATCATGAGACGTTAAGTCAGGTGGTTTTAAAGTCAACAGAGACAATAACGTGGTGCTACTAATACAATTTCAATCAGGAAAACCCTGCTAGAATCTTCCGTAGCCTCTGTTGAATATTCTGAAACCTCGCTCAGAGTAGATTAGAAGTGATACATATTTGGTTGTATGTGTTTCCCCCCCAAAAAACCGACCATTGGTGCAGAAGGTCAGCATCGTCCAAAAAGTGGTGTGATCCAATCAGAACCGAGAGCAGCAAGGTGAACAAACTCAAGCCGAGAAATCCTCCAAAAACCAGCTCAGAGCTTGGTTTAATCCACTTTACAAAGGCTTAGAAACCATCTGATTATTATAACGCTGCTGAATTAAAGGGATTAGGGCTTTATTCCACTCTGCAGACCATAATACTGCAACTGTTTCCTCCGTAATGAGCTCTAAGTGCCCTTTGTTCAGTAACAGTAGCAGGGCCACTATTCAGTTTCGGTGGGAAAAAGACTCGGCTCTGTTCAGGAAGTGAACAGGAAGTAGAAGAAAGCAGCTGAGGAACAGAAAAGAGCCGGATTCATGCAGAGGTTTTGTTTTTGGAGAGGGCTACTTTAAGTGTGGCCTCCTCGACGACTTGAACTTGGAAATGTATTGACCTTTCTGAATAAAATTTATGAAAAGTGCAGATTTTTAGTCGTTATTCTTCAGTAGATATAAGTGAACTATCTTTTTGAATAGGGCTTACGTTTCCATTCATGGATTAAGAGACATTGATGAAAAAAAGTCAAAGTGAGGAAATAGAATTGGATTAAAAGAGCATTAAACATAGTTCACTAGTTTAAGCTCGGTTTAAGCTAATCAAAGGTAGTCAATAATTTTATTTGGCTTCAATAAGAAGAAAACTATGCACTTCGGATCAACCCCATGAATCTGCCGAAGTTTTAAATTGTTGTAAAGACTGAACCAATGACCCTTTAGGCAGACACAGGGACAAACACAATGCATGGCTTTAATCAAAAAGGTTGGAAAACAAACGTCCAGTGGTTGTTTTAAAAGAGGCTTTCAGCAGGAAACAGGAGCAGAGGATGGTCAGAGACTAGGAACTGAGGAGGAGGTCTGGAGATCTGTGCAAACAACAGGAAAGTTAAACCTGGATTCAAAGATTTAGTTAAGTTTTGAGCCAAGCTGTCATAGCAGACGGACGATCTGTCAAGAACACAGACTCTTCTTACACAGGAACAAAAGGAAGTGGAAACACAGGAAACAATATAAAAAAAATCACAGTCTAAACTATTTAAGCAGAACACACATCAGAAAAACGCCCCTTATTTTTGTTCCCAGGCGTAGCTTAGCCATTAGCCATTAGTGCCTGCCAAGTCCTCGTGGTCCACACAGAGGCATTTCCACAGCTCAGTAACTGTCCCACTAAATCTGGAGTCTTTCTCACTGACTATACTTCATAATTAAAGTGAATGACCGAACAATCCAGGCGTTTTGTCTGTTATATTCCAGATATTTGCTGATAATAAACTCCACCTGCGCCCACACTGATGACACTGTGTCCAGTCACATGCTGCTGCGTACAAAGGCTGATGTGTGCTCATTGGCTGTTTACATCAGCACAAAAGCCCTTCCAGGCAAAATACATAGATGCATTTTGATGCATTTGATTTTTTTTTTGTCTTTGAGGCCCTATAACTACCTTTTTCTTTCCCTTGACAAAGGCTCAGCACATATGTTCTGTTAGCACAGGTTCTGCTGAAATATATAGATACAGATCATCTCTGTGGATTATAGGAAGAGGTGTTTTTGAAGCTTTTTTAGTGTTAAAGATCTTGGCAACAAAATAAAAAAACTGATAAATGGGAGGGAGTGCATTGAAAACAAAGATATTTTAGTTCATAAAGACATTACAGAAGAAATAAAAAAACACCTATGTCAACTATGTCTGCTCATGATCCTGTCTGAACCTGAGTAAACCTTCCAGAAGCTGTCATTATTTGGTGTTTTTTCATGTTTGGCTCTGATTAAACATCTGTAAAAGCCTTTTGGAAGAGTCTGTGTTTGCTTTGGCTCCACTTTAGTCCTCTGTAAATGTGATTGGATGTAGTTTGGCAGAAGAAGCCCTGTTCTGGGAGTGAACAGAGTCGTGATCAGAGTCATGATCAACTCTGCGGTCGGAGCTACACGTGTCAACTTGTCAGTTTCCACAAGAGCGGTGGTTAATATCGACTTTGTTTGTGTAAAGACTACAGACCTGCAGCTTTTACCTGAACAGGGCTCACTCACAGGAAGTGGCTTATCTGTGAACATGTTTTTTTCACACTTTGATACTTTTTAGCTTCGATATAACTCGTAAACAGTTGGAAGCATCATCTAAAGTGTTGTTCATATGAAAGAAAACACCAGCATGTGTTAGTTTAAATATCACCAACTGGGCTGAAATTATACGGTCTAATAGAGTTTTAATAGGCAAGGCAAGTTGATATAGCACCATTTATACAACAGCAAGTCAAGGTACTTTACAAAAATTATCAATTAAATAAATAAAATAAAATAAATCCATTAAAGCAACACTTAAAGAGAAGAGTGCAGTTGTCATGTGCAGAGTTAAACAGAAGTGTTCTTCCTCTTAGGAGGTCGTGGGTGACTGGAGCCTATCCCAGCAGCTCTGGGCCTGAGGCGGGGAACACCCTGGACACTGACAACCCTTCACTCTCACAGTTATTCACAAGGGACCTTTTAGATTCACCAGTTCCCCTCCACATGCTAGACTCCTCACAGAGTGTCGGCCAGCCCAGGAATAGAACCCACAACCTTCTAATTATAACATGTCTCTATCAGCCCTACTCCAGTATTGCATTTCTCCCGTTCAACTGTAAAAGGAGCCTCTGCAGAGACTCACTGACCACAGTAAAGCTCTGAACAGGGACAGGACCAGCCTCAGGGACAGGACCAGCCTCAGAGACAGGACCAGGGTCAGGGACAGGACCAGGGTCAGGGTCAGGGACAGGACCAGTCTCAGGGACAGGACCAGCCTCAGGGACAGGACCAGGGGCAGGACCAGCCTCAGGGACAGGACCAGGGTCAGGGACAGGACCAGTCTCAGAGACAGGACCAGCCTCAGGGACAGGACCAGGGTCAGGGACAGGACCAGGGTCAGGGACAGGACCAGGGTCAGGGACAGGACCAGTCTCAGGGACAGGACCAGCCTCAGAGACAGGACCAGCCTCAGAGACAGGACCAGCCTCAGGGACAGGACCAGGGTCAGGGACAGGACCAGCCTCAGAGACAGGACCAGGGTCAGGGACAGGACCAGTCTCAGGGACAGGACCAGCCTCAGGGACAGGACCAGGGTCAGGGACAGGACCAGGGTCAGGGACAGGACCAGGGTCAGGGACAGGACCAGCCTCAGAGACAGGACCAGCCTCAGGGACAGGACCAGGGTCAGGGACAGGACCAGGGTCAGGGACAGGACCAGGGTCAGGGACAGGACCAGGGTCAGGGACAGGACCAGCCTCAGAGACAGGACCAGCCTCAGAGACAGGACCAGGGTCAGGGACAGGACCAGCCTCAGAGACAGGACCAGGGTCAGGGACAGGACCAGGGTCAGGGTCAGGGACAGGACCAGTCTCAGGGACAGGACCAGCCTCAGGGACAGGACCAGGGTCAGGGGCAGGACCAGTCTCAGGGACAGGACCAGCCTCAGGGACAGGACCAGGGTCAGGGACAGGACCAGGGTCAGGGACAGGACCAGGGTCAGGGACAGGACCAGGGTCAGGGACAGAACCGGTCTCAGGGACAGGACCAGGGTCAGGGACAGGACCCGCCTCAGAGACAGGACCAGCCTCAGGGACAGGACCAGGGTCAGGGACAGGACCAGCCTCAGAGACAGGACCAGGGTCAGGGACAGGACCAGTCTCAGGGACAGGACCAGCCTCAGGGACAGGACCAGGGTCAGGGACAGGACCAGGGTCAGGGACAGGACCAGGGTCAGGGACAGGACCAGGGTCAGGGACAGGACCAGCCTCAGGGACAGGACCAGTCTCAGGGACAGGACCAGGGTCAGGGACAGGACCAGGGTCAGGGACAGGACCAGGGTCAGAGACAGGACCAGTCTCAGGGACAGGACCAGTCTCAGGGACAGGACCAGGGACAGGGACAGGACCAGTCTCAGGGACAGGACCAGTCTCAGGGACAGGACCAGGAGCCACAAACTGTAGAGGAACCTAAAGCTGTCTTGATATTTGATTATTTGAACAGAAGATTTAGAAGTGTACTTTTATTGTCCCACTTTAGGAAATTTGTCTTGGGCACATGGAGCTGCATCCGTCCCAACAACACAACAACCAACACACATGACAATAAATGTTTAAAAAGACAGATTAAGAGACATTTTTCTGTCCAGCTTGGTTCAATAAAGGCATAGCTCGAAGGGCAACATCAGGGAAACTGTTGTGGAGATAATCTTCAAAGTAAAAGTGTGTTTTCCTCATTAACTGTCTTCCTCCTGAGGCTCATTATTGTCTCTGTGTGTGACCCCCGCCGACTCTGAAAACCTGCCCTGGAGCTCAGAGGCTTTAAATTCATCAGGTCTTAATGGTTTAGCTTCAGGAGAAAAAGTAGGTCTGATTTAAACTGGACTAGGTTTAGGTCTTGGACTGGTTTGGTTTAATTCTGAGTTTAGTCTTGGTGTAGTTATACTTTAATCTTGGGTTACTAATGTTAGTCATTTCCAAAAGCAGAGCTCCTGGATGTTATTCCAGTCCAAACTCTGACTCCTCTTTAGCTCCTGTTAGTGTTTTTGTCAACATCTGAAGCACACACAAGCCGCTGCACATCTGTCTTTATGGCTCAGCTCCCTCTGACCTTTCAACTATGACCTTTTGTGCCGTTTAGCCCCAAACAACACACTTTCAACCTGAGACCTCACTTTTCTCCAGAGATGTCCTGGTTACAGAGCTGGAGGCATAATCAAAGATAACTTTACAAACGCAGTCGAGGGGAGACCAAAGACGTACTGTGCAATCATGTGACCCCATTAAACTTACCTGTACTGACCCGACCTGTACTGACCCGACCTGTACTGACCCGACCTGTACTGACCCGACCTGTACTGACCCGACCTGTACTGTGCCACTCCACAGGCTGTTCTTTAATAACTGCAGAACACACAGTTTTACTCAGGTAGGATGTTGTGAGATGTTGTTTATTGTTTTGTCCAAAGGTTTATTGTTTAATGATACAAAGCAGTTTTTATGGTTTTGTTGGAGCCGCTCTCCACAGATCTCCCGGAGCAGGCTTGTGTATCGCCTGTTGCAATGACTCGCGGTATTTTCTTTGAAATGCAGCTTTCCTTTTGTCGGCCTCTTGTCTTGTGTCTGTCTTCCTCTGATCAAAGCTCTCCAGAGATAAACAATGTGTGGCTCATTGACGGAAAAGAGGCTCCGCTGAAGATTTCAAAATAAAACACCCGGAAGATTGCGAACATCTATAAAATGTAAATCTAATAAAATACTGATGTAAGTATGTAGTAAATGACCGGTGGTTCAGAACCCCTGCTTTACGTAAACCTGATCGTGGCGTGTTTGTTCCAGAAGGACTGGTCTGTGTATTTTATAAACTGTTAATCTACTGTAGATCTCTCTCTTTCGGGTTTATACCAGGTGCCATCCTGATGTGGGTCGAATCTATTTCATACAAATCCAGATCAAACATTCAGAGTCATGTCTGTCTTCATTAGTGCCCGGCTCAACTCGAACGAGCGCCACATTCTAGTATATTACAAGCTTATTTCACCTTTCTTTATTAAAAAAACTTTGAGCATCAGCTAAAAAACTTTAATATTAGTTTAACATAACTGTCCAAACCACAACAGGCATGGTTTTATATTGAAGCTGCTGCCAGTTCCCTGTGCAGTTTTACTAAATATGAGGCTAAATAGACCACTGCCTGCCACACAATCACAAATAAACACAAATAAACACAAATAATCACAAATAATCACAAATAATCACAAATAAAGACAAATAAACTCTGTTGGGACTCTGTGCAGACGTATGTTGTGCTCTTGTTGCTGCAGGGATGACATTCCTCTGTGTTGGTTTCTAAAGGCTCAGGTTGAAGATGTCCTGAGGCACAGAGAGCTCAGGTGTGACCTCTGCTTCCTGTGACAGACAGGTCTTTACCTGTTTTTACCTGTCCACAGGTGAGAGGCCTCATTCCTCCTCCTCACACTCAGAGAGGGAGACTTAAACATGTTACAGAAGTGTAGTGAGAGGACTGATTACAGAGCCACAGATGGTTATCGGAGAAAAGATAAAGACATTCGATCCTTCATTTGCTGAGCACTAAAGCACTAAAGCTGCAGTGGTATATTGAAAAAAGGATTGCTTTGTTGTGTTTATTACAAACGTAGAGTCTGAAAACCACCCATGTCGCTTTAAACCGACACATGCTCCTGAGAGAGACTGTGTGGCTCTAAACACACAGACCTGAGGAAATCTGTTCTACAACGAGAGAAGGAACTACACATCATCACAGCACAGCTCCAAATGACTCCATGAACCTGCAGCAGGACGAGGGAGGGGCATGTTTACCAGAAGGTCGAGTTAAAAGAGGTTTAAGGAGTTCAGGCGGACTTTTACACAAACTGTAACTGTGGGCTGCGACTAAAATAAAGGAGCTCACAGTGTGTCCGTGGGAAAGGTACTTATTTTAAACTTTTATTAGTTAGTTAGTTTAGTTACGTCTCACACAAAATAAACGTCTGATTCTAAATTCTTATTTTGTGAGTCAGACTTCCTCTAAACACTCTCCTCACAGTTTCTGATTCGTCGAATGTAAATTCCCACAAATATATCAGGAATTAGTCCACACCTTTTCTGAGATCAACAGAACTGTGGCCTTTTCTGAAATAAGCAATGCTCAAGATCTCACCCTAAACGTTTTCTCCAGATTCCACATTTGATTGACGTTTGTCCTGATTTTGGTGTAAAATAACTCGTTCTGGTTAATTCTTCCAGATCTATTCCACAGTGTTACACTCTTCTCCAGTTCCTCCTGCGGTACAGACTTTATGAACATATCAACACAACAGTCTACAGCTGATGATTGGCGTTTGGCCCAATTTAAGAGAAACCTGATCTGTCTCTTTATAAACGACCTGCAGAGAGTCGTGTCTGTGACAAACGACTCGTAAATCATCTGTTGGTTAATGCACAGAGACGACTGAGTGTCTCCCTCTCTTCGGTTTATTTTAGAGATGTTTACAGAAGCATTTAGCCCCAAGTCTGAAAAAGTATCTGTATCAAGTTAGGACTTGAAGAGGCTATTGTTAAGAGTCTTTTATGTTTTTGATTTATAGATGTTGACAAATGACTTATTTATTCTCCTCTTTCTAAACTTTAAATTCAGAGGCTGTAGCAGTTTCCTCCAGGGCTCTGTCCTGCTCCTGTTTAATGCTGTGGAGACAGAATGGAGTGGGATTCATTCACAAAGTAAGAGCTGTGAGGCTCTGAATAAACACTGTCCCAGTCCTCACACTTGTGTCTCTCAGACGTGAGTCCCAGTTCTCCAGTAACGTTCTCAACATCACCCGCCTTACATTCAGTGCACCTGAATTAGCTGAAGGATATTACCCATAATCCCCTTTGTTGTATCAAAGTTTCAAATGCCATGCCTTTTTGTTTCTAATCAAAAAAAAAAAAAAAAAAAAAAATGGTAAAAATGGAAAAGATGTAAAAGCTATAACAAAAAAAACTCGAATGAA
This sequence comes from Perccottus glenii, assembly GCA_024416835.2. Lineage (NCBI taxonomy): Eukaryota > Metazoa > Chordata > Actinopteri > Gobiiformes > Odontobutidae > Perccottus > Perccottus glenii. The sequence goes on along the minus strand of CM044555.2, from coordinate 3,314,645 downwards.
AAAAAATGATTTGTAAATATTGTCAATCAGAAGCACCACGGAACAGGCAAACCCAGCCCAGAACCTGGAGCTTGGATGGGAATTGAACCCAGTTGTGTTAACATTTACATTTAATTCATTTATCAGACGCTTTTATCCAAAGCGACTTACATTCCACAGTGTTACAGCTGAACACCACTGGAGGCAAGGGTTAAGTGTCTTGCCCAAGGACACAACAACAGTATGAACTGTGGGGAGAGCGGGAATCAAACCACCAACCAACGGTTGAGGACAACCGCTCTACCACTGAGCCACTGCGCCCTTCCACTCTAGCATTAATAAATAAATAAACCTTTATTAAATGCTCACTTATTGTATATATTGTATAAAGAACTACTTTTTATTCATGACTAAAACATTAATAACAATGTTTGATAACAATTGTGCTTAATTCAGAATAATGTCTTGAAAATGATCAATGAAGTAGTTATGAATACTTAAATAATGTCTAATAGTGTGTGATTATTATAAAGTGTTACCAAAAATATATGTCCCAACAAAATAACAAAGCTTGATCCAGAGATACATCTGAAGCTACACACGAATGACTTCCTTTCAGAAATAACTGGTCAAATTTGACTTTGAAGAACATCAGGAACATTACAGTTCAACACAGTGAACCCTGGACTTCCTAAACAACATGAAAAATGAATCGTAAAACCCAGCTGTACCCTCAGAGGGAAATCCTCTCCTCCTGAAGCTGATTTGTTTAAAAGCCTCAGTTTAAATCATAAATCACGTTTGACACTCGTCACTGTGAGATTTATGTCTGTGTCGTCGATGAAAGCTTTACGAGGTTCGAAGAAACGATGAGTCACAATCTGAGCGAGGTCAAAGTGAACAACACGCTGGAACAGGACTCAAATATGTTCTTCATTCACTGGACATGTTTCTACATTTAACCTTTAAACTGAATGAGACACGGTTTTTACTTTTGAAAATAAATGGGAAATACCTCCAAATCAAAACTAAACCAAGACCAAATCATGTAGAACTAAACTTTGGGCAAATTAAGATGAAATCTAGGATTAAACCAAAAGTGGGTGTGTACCAGGAGTAAAAGCCAAGACTAGACCAAAACCTAAAACAAACAAAAACCAGAGCCAGACTGGCTAAATCCAGACTAAACTTAGGACTTGCCCCGAGAACTATCGCAGAACGTTGTGCCTGTGAACACGTTTGAGGTTTAGCTCATGATTAGTCCTGGTTTAGTTTGAAATTCAGAAGGATTTTCCAGTCCTCAGCTTCCACAACAATATAAACAATCGTTGCTGTTGAGTATTTTTGTTTCCCAGATTATTTTTGTTGTTACTGAGACGTGCTTATACATCTACTGCAGGTCATTACTCACCGTTTAAACCCAAACCCGTCTAAACACCTTTACATTGTTCTTATAAAATGGTGTTTGGTGTCGTAAATTAAAATAAATTATTATAAATCTCCACCTCAAGAATGACCTTCTGGTGGTTCCTGGTGCAACATTAACGCTTTGTGTTTAGAGAGCGTTTGTTTTGATAGTTTGAAGTTTTCCGGCTGTAGCTTGATAGATTGTTGGTGAGCCGCTCAGAAAACAGAACTCCTACCTATCGTGAGCAGAACAGCAAGATGTTCCTGGGAAGAGTCTGAGTCATTGCTGTGTAAACGTGACGGTGACATGACAGTGCCGGGACGGTGCCGTGACGGTGCCGGGATGGTGCTGTGACAGTGCCGTAGGTGCCGTGGGTGCCAGGTGCCGGGACGGTGCCGTGACGCTGTTGAGTCGGTGTAAATTGGGGGTAAAGCAGGACTTAAACAGGTCTGGTGTTCTCATGAACAAATGTCAGCCGTGCTGTGGTTGTTCAGTGAACAGGCCTGTTTCCTCCTCAGCAGGACTGTAGAGGCAACTAAACACAAACAGTTAAGACGTGCTTTCTTTCGCCATATAATTTTGCCACTATTTGCTGATTTTGCGAGTCGCAGTCCTTATTAAATGAAGTTGTGTCTCATTTAAATACTCTCAACTTTTTTTCTTTGAAATGAAAACTCCCTCAAATACATCAAAATGCTTACGATCCTTGGTGTTAGTGTTCTTGTGCAAACCAAGCCTTGAATGGGGACTTCTTGAAGTATTTCCATTCAGTCCTGAGTGAAAACTTGGCTCTCTTCAAACATGTCTCTTTTCAGAAGTGAGTTTTCTGTGTGGTCTTTGCCTCTGGTTGTATTTTGCCTGAACTTTAGTAAACGTCTGACCCCTAAACTAACCTCTGTGTTCCCTTTTTCAGCCTGTCACTCTCCCTTTTTATCCACTGGTTCTGCTCGGCATCACTTCTTGAACCAAACAAACTCCTCTCTTTTCACAGGGCTCATGAAAAGAGCCTGCGTTTGAAAAGAGCGAGAAGTGAAGCGGACACGGGACAATGGGCCGAATCAGACGAGTTTCCACTGGTTTATTACTCTTTATGAAGTTATGAAAGGTTAATAAACAGCTTTGACACAAAACTGAAAGAAAACAAAACTCTTTTTCACTAAATGCAGTACTTCCTTCTGAAAAAGATACGAGGGAAAGTCAAGTTATTTATCAGCAACAGTTTGAGGTTTAACTCATGATTAAATCTGGTTTAGTTTGAAATTCAGAAGGATTTTCCAGTCCTCAGCTTCCACAACAATTTGCAGCGCCCCCTAGTGTGTTGTTAATTAGATGCCATCGTTAGAGAAAACAATGAACCACCAGAAGAACCTTGAATGTCAAAGATTTGCTGCGTCAGAGCGGAGTTCGTAAAGTCCTTGGGTGATAAAGGAAAGTGTTGGTGTTATGTCTGGATGCTTGAGTTTGTGGGTTTAAATTTGAATGGGATCATGATTCAGCCACAGACCAGACAAAAGACTAAAGGTCACCTCCAACTCAGACATTTCAGGCTCCAGACACTCTCTCACTCATCTCCTGGTGCCTTTTTTTGGCCCAAACTGCAGCCAAGTGGGTGACAGTGTAAGCTTCTGGCCTTAAATTGAGCTGATTTTTACAGGGTTTCCACTTTTATTCTGCAGATTTACAGTTATAAACTATTTGACAGCGTTAAGGTCGGTTTCGAAAATGTTCAATGTCAATACAGTTGTATTCAGAGGTAATTTATTCTTTGTTTGTTCACATTACATTACCAGTGTTACAGTCACTAAGGTGGGTTAAGTGTCTTGCCCAAGGACACAACGACAGTATGAACTGTGGGGCGAGCGGGAATCGATCCTACTACCTTCCGGTTGGAGGACGGCCGCTCTACCACTGAGCTACTGCCGCCTACTGCCTTGAAATCAAACCAAAATCTACTAAAAACAGACTAAATCTTGGTAAAGACTGGATGGACAGGTCGAAAGGGACCCTGTCTTGGGTTTGTTTTCACAGACAACTCAGTGTTTGGTTTTTGTTTCTCTTCAGACACAAACCTGAGACTGCAGCTTCACAGGTCACTTCTCAGAGTCATAGATAGTGCTGCTCAGTGTTACTTTAGATTCACTGAAGAAGGAATGAGACGAAAGATGATCAGTTCTGTTTCCTTGACTTTGTTCAGGTCAGGTCAACACTAAAACAAGAATAGTAAAAGTAAAAGAATGAATATAAATAGAGTGAGTTTACAGAAATGATGATTGGGTTTTTTAAGATCCCGTTTTTGTTTTTGTGCTGTAAACACTAGATCCTAATTTCAAAACCAGGATAAAGAATCACAGTTTTGAGAAACATGAATCTTTTCTTGGAAAACTCCAAAAAGAAAAACTGTGCCATATATCGGCTGTGTCCCAGTTTCTAACGCTGGCAGCAAACTGAGCATGTGTGAGTTTAATCGAGTGACGCAAAACAAACACGACAAAAAGCTATTATCGTGATTTTAACCTGGTGAGACTCAAAATAAAAAGAAGGAACGTTTTAGACCCCAGGTAGGAGAGACAAAGGATAGAAGATTAGAATGGATATTGGACACTGGGACTGATGAGGAGGAGGAGGAGGAGGAAGGCTGGTGAAGAAATGGAGGAAGATGAGCTGAACGCTGGGAGGCAGAGTGCTTTAAATATAGGCGGCTTAATGATGATTGGCTGAGACGGTAGGTGAGGACGCAGTGTTGAGAGCTGAGGGGCGGAGTCCTGAGTTTACAGATTGATTATTAACCAAGTAATATTTCACAAAAACTGTGTGGTTTGTTCAGCACTAAGCCTCATGTGTTACACAGCTCATCGAAGTCTCCACTGGTCTCATATTGACTTCACTAAACTGCTGCTGAAGGTCGTTGTTTTTTGTAATTCATTTATTGGATTTTAACCATTTTACCAACTCCAAACATACCACAAAACATAACAGAAAACAGAAAACAGTGAGGGTTAAACACAGACTCGATGTATTGATAAACTCAATTTCACATTCAACGTCATAAACATCCTGTATAAAAGCAAAACCTTTTCCACTCTTCAATCATAACTTCATTTTTGCAATATAAGTTCCCAACAGCTTTTCACAAGCAGCATATTCAGTTTTTCTTTTTTTTAGTTTTGGGGTTTGGGGCTCTTTACACAATCTTTGAAAAAGGTGAGCGCAGGTCACTAATCCAGTACTTAACCCCCGTCCCCTAGTATAACATACTCAATGTAAACTGTTCATGTAGCATGTTGAGTTTTCCTGTCAGTGTTGAATATGGGTCAGTTTTCAGTCGACTCAGCTCAGTGTCAGTCAGAGGTTAATGTGGACATCGCTCAGAGTAATGTGTCACACTGCACTTTATGTCACTAAACTTTGTGCAAAAATATCCATCAAAAGACTCACCTACAGTCTCCTCTTTCAGACCTGACTCCAACATCTTTTCAAACGAGGACAGTAGTGGCAATAAGTAAAATGAAGACCTGCAAATGTATTTTATGAAGATAGGATTTCAACATCTATAGAGAGAGGACTTCCTCAGAGTAGCTCGGAGATGAACAAAGACGTATCAGAGACTCTGAATGTTTAATTAGGATTTCTTTATTTATACTAATGCATGGGTTCAGCTCACGACCTTCAGATAAACAGGAACTAAACCAAATATATAAATATGTTGAACCAGTTATGAACCAGGACTAAAGTTCAAACACAAAGCTCTATTCATTTTCAAAAAAAATGTTCCTTCCTGCACTTCATTTGACCTTCGACCTCAGATAAAGTCTCGAAGAAAGTCATTTTCTTTTTCTCGGCCCCGTGGCTTTTGCTGAATCGGTCTCTGGCTCTGCTTTGGTAAAGACACAGGCCAACCAGGAGCATGAATTAAAGATAATGCTGCATTAATCTGAGACATGTTTGACTGGTTTCATCTGGAAATCACATGTAAAATTCATAAAGGCACTCTCCACTCCTGTTATTAAATACTGAGCTTTAAATGTAGGACTTATTGGATTTGGCAAAGCTTTGGGGAAAATTACTAATCAAATGTAATAAAAATATCAAACAAAATCTTATTCAAGGGTCAAAAGTTCACAATTGCATTGCCACATCTGGGTCTAATATGCAACTACAAACCACCAGAGCGCTAATTCAAATCATTAAAAATCTAAAAAAGTCAAAAACACATTTTTCTGATAGTGTCTGAGTCTTTGAGTTTCTTGCTGTCTGCTCGTTTGCTTCAGTCTGAGAGAACTGGACCGTAGTAAAGATGAATACATGAGTGGTGTTGATGCAGATGATTAATTGTTGATTAATTGTTACTTTTATATATTATGTATTAAACATACAGCAGTTATAAGCATAAATAGTCTTTGATGTCTCTCAGCTGTTCCTCTCGACAGTATTCAGCCGGCGGACAGGTAACGCTATGAGGTGTAATATAGTCCTGTAGACAGTGTACTGTGTGTTCTCTGCGTTTACACTCGATGTGAATGATGCAAATAAACCCCAAATAGTGCACAACTAACAGCAAGCAAGCAAGCTTAATAACAGAGTTGCTGCAGATGTTACAACAATACAACTGGAATTAGCTCAGAGGTAATCACACTTACCTCTGAGCCTGTCCTCTTAGTCCTTTCATCATCGAAGTGTGCAGTCTGTTGAATAAAGCAGTGTCAAACAGCTAAAGGGGGCCACCACCAGTTCTGAGCTGATTATTTCTGATAAAACTTGCTCAATATTGCTCAGCGTGCCAAATGCATCAATCACATGTCTTCGTGCCAGTGTGAGTGGCAACATGGGAGAGGAGGCTTTGGCACAGATGAACAAGCCCCAGCCAAGTGTGAGTGCTCTCTTAATTAGGACTAAAGCAGGACTAAAACAAGCTCTGAACCATGAGCCCAAATGTATCACTAAACCAAGCCTAATTCAATCAGTAAACTAAGAACTTCAACCTCTTCCAAATCTAAGACTGACCATTTAACCCATTCACAGGAACAAAGTCTCCTGAGTTTAGACTGTTTCCTGAGCTCAGCAGAACGACAGCGCAGAAGCATCAGTGTGTATCGTATCTGTTCAGTTCAATGTGGACAGTGAGTAATGTCCTGTAACCACAGAGGAACAGTGGGCTGTAAATGTGTGACCCCAGGTTTAACCCCAATCCTCCTCAGTCTCAGTCCAGTGCTTCAGCTGCAGTCAGCACCGAGCAACGGGCTTTTCACTGAGACCTGCACATTTTACTCTCCTCACACTTTTCTCTTAAGGCTCACTATGTGCTGTTAGGTCAGTTTTATTTTACATATTCAATTTCAAATATGAGAAGTGTGGCAATTTAAAACTTGAAAAGTAAAGGACGGCTGTCAGAATGTTACCTTGAATTTTTACTGGGCCTTGAGTCTCCAGAAGTTAATACAAGGACAGTTTACACCAGACACAGAAGTTCTTGAATATTACTAGAACAGACGAGACAAACAGGAAGCCTACTATGAAATTATAAATCCAGTGAATTTTCAAAAGTGATCTGCAGATTTGAAGTTGATTTTATAAGCACAATGTAAAGAAGAAAATGTCTTGGAGTTTCTCAGGAGGAATTGTACTTTTTATGGAAGTTTTCTGTTTTCCATTGTATTTTCCTCAAAGCCAGCCTTCCTCCTTTAATGCCACTTCATCACAAACTCAAACAGGTGACGATGTTTGACCACAAACCCGACCACGCTCCACTTCAGCCCCAGAGCCATTTCCTCTTCTCAACCCTCTCGAGTTACAGCCTTCACTTGTTTTAACTCCTCACCTCCTTCACTGGTCCATTATTTCATACTTTTCCTCTCGTTTGATCCCTAATCTGTTCCAGGAGTCGTCTGCTGTTGGTTTGAACTGTTTGAAAATCACATCCATTAAGCTTTTTATATAAATATGAGACGATAAAAGGCAGGCTACACTTAACGTAACAATTTATATTTTCCACACTTTTCAAAGACATAATTAGAAATTGAAGCCTCTTTATTTTTATTTTGTGCATAATGATCCAACACTTTTCAAAGACATAATTAGAAATTGAAGCCTTTATTTTTATTTTGTGCATAATGATCCAATTTTGTATTATCCTCGTCTGAAACTCATTGTGAGGGCACTTTCACAGCTTCAGGTCCGCAACCAAGAACTCAACTAAACACAAAATATTCCACAGTATTCGTTTGGTTTTACTGTAGTCCTGATCTCCTGGTTTAGTCCTGGTTTAGACCTGGTTTAGTCCTGGTTTAGTCCTGGTTTAGTCCTGGTTTAGACCTGGTTTAGTCCTGGTTTAGTCCTGGTTTAGTCCTGGTTTAGACCTGGTTTAGTCCTTGTTTAGACCTGGTTTAGTCCTGGTTTAGTCCTGGTTTAGTCCTGGTTTAGACCTGGTTTAGTCCTGGTTTAGTCCTGGTTTAGTCCTGGTTTAGACCTGGTTTAGTCCTGGTTTAGTCCTGGTTTAGTCCTGGTTTAGACCTGGTTTAGACCTGGTTTAGTCCTGGTTTAGTCCTGGTTTAGACCTGGTTTAGACCTGGTTTAGACCTGGTTTAGTCCTGGTTTAGACCTGGTTTAGTCCTGGTTTAGACCTGGTTTAGTCCTGGTTTAGTCCTGGTTTAG